>JAHTLZ010000004.1:341602-356570 GCA_023846285.1 Phrynocephalus versicolor | reverse complement strand
TCTTTCTTTCTTTCTTTCTTTCTTTCTTTCTTTCTTTCTTTCTTTCTAATATGATGGCTTCTCCCTCCTTTCTCCCTAAATAGGACCCAAAGTGACTCACATCATTAAAAAGACAATATTAAACATATTAAAAATATTAAACAAGTATATTAAAATCAGCAAAGATGGGGGCAGCCAGTCCTCTTGTGGGAAGGACTTCCACTGCCTGGGAACAGTGATGGAAAAGACCCTCTCCTACCAAAGGTGGTGGGGCCAAGTGAAAGAGCGTCTCTGATGATTTTAATGCCTGGAAAGTATTGATTGGCTGATTGATTTAAATTATTTTTTCATCCCACCTTTCTCCTTAAAATGACCCAAGGCATCTCACAGAAGGAGATATGGTCTTTGCTTATAGGGGAAAAACAACCCTTTCCTGGATGGGTAGAAGCCCTTCTGCTTGAGAGCATCCTATGATGGTTCTCCAGCTGTCATGCATCCATCCGCCACTTTGGCTTAGTGGCTTCGGAGGGAGGGAGGGAGGGTGAGCAGAGCAACTTGGGCCTCCATTTTACCTGTCCACCCAGGGAGGCAGTGGCAGGAATAGGAACCCACTCCATCCTGGCAGGTGCCTCCATTGCTGCACTGGTGTCCCACACAGTCATCCGGGTTCACTTCGCAGTATTGACCCGTGTAGCCTGTAGGGGGAGACGGTGAGAGGAGACAATTTAGGAGAGGGGAATTCTACCAATGTCGGCCAGTTGGGGGAGCTCAAGGCTGATCAACCACATTTTGCTCTTTAAAGCAGGCATGTCCAAACTTTGTCCCTCCAGATGTTTTGGACAGCAACTCCCACAGTCCTTTGCTATTGGCAATCTAAGCTTAGAATTCTGGGGGTTGTGGTCCAAAACATCAGGAGGGCCGAAATTTGGCCATGCCTGCTTTAAAGCGAAGGACAACACATTCACATTCATGCACACAGAGAGAGAGAGAGAGAGAGAGAGAGAGAGAGAGAACACTGCTTCTGTGCCATTTACTGACAGCAGCTAAACGAGGAACTGCCTCAACAGTTTTTCTTCTTGTTGATTATATAATTTGCTGTTCATTATTTGATTTTGGATATTTGTTTTATTGTACGGTATATGTGAATTGTTGCAAGCTGCCCAGAATGGCCTTGTAGGCCAGATGGGTGGGATATAAATGAATGAATGAATGAATGAATGAATGAATGAATGAATGAATGAACACAGGCAACTGAAGAGCATTCTCTGAAATATGACTGACTGTACTGGCTATGAGATTCCACAACTTTCCTAAACTCTCAGCCAGCATTGCTGGGTTAGGGGCTGTCTCCCTCACCGGCCCACTCCAAAAGTTCCCCCAAACCAGCAAGGCTGTGTGAATCCACAGTAATCCAAAAGAAGTCCATGGGAGGGCAACACTTTTATGAGGATCAACTATATATGGATAAAATATATTAAAAAGGGAAAGGTCCCCCCCACATGTGTGCTAGTTGTGTCTGACTCTAGGGGTGATGCTAATCTCTGTTTCCAAGCCAAAGAGCCAGTGTTGTGCAAGTCCGTGGCCATGTGGCCAGCAAGGCTGAACGCATTTTTGCACACAGAATACTGCTTACCTTCCAGCTTTTTTTTTTTTACGGCAGCACCTATTTATATACTTGCATTTACATGTTTTCGAACTGCTAGGTTGGCAGGAGCTGGGGTTAACAGTGGGAACTCACTCCACTGTGTGGCACCTGGGATTCGAACCGCCGAGCTGCCGACTTTGCAGCCAACAGTTTTCAGCGCTCTAGCCCGCTGAGCCACCACACACACCTCTTATAAACGTTTCTAAATTCTGCAGAATCCTTCACCAGACGGTGGTGGCTTCCATATGCCATGAAGTTGATCTGCATGGTGACCTCATGAAAGAGAGGTGTCCTGTTCTCAACCACTGGTTGGATAGCACAACAGATTAGGCATCTGGTTGCAGAGCTAAGAGTCGGGAGTTTGATCCCCCAGTGTGCCTCCTCGGGGAAGACCTGGCTTGGGAGACCTTAGGCAAACTGCACAGTCCCAGGACACACACAAGCCCAGACAATGAGAGAACATTCCGTGTACATGGTTCTCTTCATATCAAACCCTGGAAAGTGCCACCATAAGTCAGAACTTGACAACAAAGGGCCTTTTCACACGACCCCTAAGATCCGCTGGCCACTTAAATTCGGACCAGAGATCTTGGGGGTTCGTTGCTCTTCCTGCGTCTTCACCCCTCCACACTTCCTTGCTCCTGCCTGCGTGAGGGGAGGGAGAAAAAGGGGGACAAAAGAATGCAGGCTCACCTCCGTTTGCGGGTCCAAGCCTCCCCGTCGTCCTGATTCCTTCTCTTAAAGGGGCGGGGGGCAAAAAAAGAACAAACAGAAGCAAGGAGAGCCCGGCAGTCACTACGTTATATCCGCATCAGGATCTGGGATTTTTCACCCTCCAAGAGCAGGTACCTGAAAAGTGCGCTGGGACGCGCTTAGGTGGGTGTGGTCGCACTTAATTTTCTGTAAACTCCGGAGCTGGTGGGGAAACAATTTTAAGCTCCGGAGCTGGGAGCCATTTGTGGCGGAGTTTAGGGGTCGTGTACAAATACCCAAAAAGTCAACGGATAGTTGAGAGAGCTTCATGGTGGCAGGAGGAGGGAGGATTCCTCATGTTTTCCCTCTTGTAGATGGCAATATGATTTGGGGCCGGCCTTCTTTCTCCAGATAACTCATCATCTCATACTCGCTTGAGAAGCATCAGATGGAATCAAACCACAATGTTTCCCATTGTTAAGGATGATTTTTTAAAAAAAATTAATAATTTTCAGAAACACTGATTTAAAAATAATTTTATTTATTTATTTATTTATTTATTTATTAGCCGCCCGACTTTCCTTCGGGAACTCTGGGCAGTGTCCAACAGACTGAAAATATTTCTGTTTATTATGGGGGTTGTGTTTATATATAACAGTCAACACCACACTAACATAACATCATACAGTCCGGCAAGAAAAAGGGCTGGGACAAGACATGACAACTAACACACAACACACGCTGCACACTCAAGCGATCACCAAAACTCTCCATGAAGAGCCAGGTCTTTTAAGGCTCTCCTAAAGGCCGGCAGAGACTCTGCCAGCCTAATCTCCGTGGACAATTTGTTCCATAATGCCGGGGCGGCCACTGAGAAGACCCAATTACTGTATATACTTGAATATAAGCCTAGTTTTTCAGCCCTAATTTTGGGCTGAAAAAAGGGGTCCTCGGCTTATATTCGGGTCAATACTTTTAGCCACTGAGGCGGGGAGGGACAAGATGGCCGCGAGCAGCATAGACGTTAGCTGAAAGCAGTCCCAGCTAACGTCGATGTATCCCAGGTCCCAAGAGGGCGTTTCCACTCCAAGACGACCCTTCTGGGAGCAGAATCTATCCCAGAACCGATCCAGGGCACCCGGGTGTGGTTCCCTCTCGGGAGAGAGGTTTAGAACTCCTGGTAGAATTCCTGTGCGGCTGAGACCTTGGGAGATCCGGACGGAAGTTTTGAGCTGCCTCTATTCCCCCAGAATCGTGAGTGGCTTTTCCCATCTGAAAGCCCTTTCAAGAATATAAATCAGCAACTTACCGAAAAAGAATTTGCCTTTTCTAGTTCCTCTTTCCTGCTTTATCTGCTAATTTCTGCCTCTCGGAGGACTGCAATCCCAGCTTTCACTTTCATATTCACCTAACTGCAGAAATTTAACTCTTAAGCTCCCAATCTATTTCACACTATACTTTTCGGACTCTGTTGGCAAAAGTGGGCACAGCACGCCATCTACTGGATTTTCCCATGTTTGCAGCATCACATATAATTCTTGAAAAGCAGTAAACCGATTAGAAATAAGTCCAATCTCTTAAAGACTTTGTAACTTTCCTGTGAAGAGGTAATCGATTTCCTTACCACCACAAAATAAATCTTCAGTATGAGCAAGACCCCAACTATACAAAAGAAATCTGCTTTTGTTCCCTTGGCCCATCCAGCAACCCATCCAGCAACCATGACTCAACAATCAAGTCAATCAAGCCAATCTGACCAAATCTTAGATGCATTGAAGCAGTTGAATCTTACCCAGGTGAAGATGCTTTCAGATCAAACCGCTGGGTTCTCCAACTTAAGAGCAGAAATGAAAGAGGGCTTTTCTAATGTCGATGCCAAACTAGAAACCTTTGGTAGTCGTTTACAAGCGTTGGAAGAGAATATGAATGTCACTGATTTTCGTCTTGGAGAAATTGAAGCCTCAATGGAAACAACAAGCAAACTGGTTCTTACACACGAAATCGAAGCCTCTTCCAAAATTCTAAGAATTCAAAACCTTACTGTGGATAAAGATGAAAATCTCTACACTATGGTTGGAGACACCCTGGCCACCCTACTTGAGGTACCTATTGAAGAATTCCTTCGCGAGGTAGACGTGATTTACCGTCAACCAACGGCTTATACCAGAAGAAACAAACTCCCTCCCGAGGTAATAGTTAAACTGGTTAGAAGATACACTCGTGACTGCATCCTTAAGGCTACCCAAGATAAGGAGGTGGAAATCAATAAATCCAAAGTGATAATTCTGAAAGATGTCCCTTGGGAGGTTCGCCAATTACGGAAAGAATATACATTCCTTACCAAACTCCTGCTCAAGCATGACATAAGATACAAGTGGCTCTACCCCCAAGGTTTGTCCTTCCAATGGGAAGGCAAATTACAGAAAATTCAATCTCACCAGAAAGCTAGAGCCTTCGTTGAAAAAAATGCAAAGAAGTTGGGCTACTCCCCTTCCTCTTCTTCACCATCCTCCTCTGAAGATGAGGACATGACCGGAACTCAAACCACTACCAAAGATGACAGCCGTGATGACCAGACCTCGAAACAAGAGACTTCAAAGCACGTTCAAGATTCTAGTGGCGCAGTGGGAGGTGCCAGGCCGAAAAATTATCTCAGGCCAAAATCAGGGAAGAAAAAATATTTTTGGAAGTAGCAAGATGGCCCAAAAAATTCTAACATTGAATATTAATGGTATGAACACGCCCCAGAAACGTCGGAAAACTTTCAATTTTCTCCAAAAACAACAATGCTCCATCATCTGTTTACAGGAAACCCATGTATTGAGAAAACATGAACAATATTTAATACAAAATAAATTGGGAAATCTATTTTCCACATCAAATAAAGAAAAGAAGCAAAATGGGATGGCACTTTACATTAAACCAGAACTTTCCCCAATTCTTCTGGAAAAAGATGAATCAGGCAGATGGATCCTTGTCCAAGCAAAAATTCAATCTAAAGAAACAATTATTGCTGGTATATATGCTCCTAATGATAACCATGGAAGACAAGCATTCTTTGAACAACTGGCCCAGAAACTGTTGCAATATGGGAACCATCAGCTTATAATATTGGGAGATTTCAATGCTGTACATGTTCCCTCAGTAGACAGGAAAACACCAAAAGGGAAAAAACTCAAGACCTCGTCTTCCACACTGCCCAAATCGTTTCTGGATATGTCCGACATTCTAGAACTTCATGACATCTGGAGAAGGAAACATCCACTAAAAGATGGTTACACCTTCTATTCAAGACAATATGCTTCCTTCTCTCGTATAGATATGTGTTGGGCTTCATCTGATCTTCTACTAAACACAAGGGATATTGAAACCTTACCTCGAGTGTTATCTGACCATAATGCCATCTTATGGACACTGAAATCTTCAGGTATGCCTAGGCACTGGAAAATTAACCCAACTCTTTGGACTGATAAAGAATTCATTTCAGAGGCTGCTAGAGATTTGAATTTGTATTTTGAAACTAATCTGAATAAGGGCACACCACTCAAAACGGTATGGGATGCCTTCAAGCCATACTTTAGAGGTTTTGTTATCCAATTTATGGCAAGACGGAATAAAGAGAGGAAAAAGAAATATGAATCAACTCTTAAAATGATGAAAAAGCTTGAAACGGATTTAACGCAAGACCCCCGCAACGATAAGTTGAACAAAGACCTGGCCTCTTGTAGGCATGAACTCAATTTGATTCTGACTGCAGATATAGCTCACAAAATCAAGTTGGCCAAACTGAACTTTGTGGAAAATGCAAACAAACCAGGTAGATGGTTAGCGTATAGGTTAAAAAAGGTACAATCACAAAAACTCATATTTTCACTCAAAGACAAAACTGGGGAAAATCAGACAGAGCAATTACAAATTCAAAAAATCATAGAGGAATTTTACCAAAGATTATTCAAGCCGGAGATGATTGACAATGATGCTATCTTCCATTATCTTGAACAAGCCAATTTCCCAAAACTTACTGAGGAACAGAGAGCCCAGACGAATGCCCCTATCACAATGATGGAAATAACAGAGGCTATTAATCATCAAAAATTGAATAAAGCGCCTGGACCCGACCAAATACCAGCCATATTTTATAAAAAATTCTCGGAGACAATTTCGGGAAATATGAAAAACCTCTTTACATCTATATTTGAAGGCGAAAATATACCAGATTCCTGGAAATCATCACACACGACACTGATTCCCAAAGAAGGGAAATCCAAAGATTTGATACAGAACTACAGGCCAATTGCCCTCCTAAACGTGGATTACAAAATTTTTGCAACCATCCTGGCCAACAGATGGCGAATGATTTTACCTTCTTTGATATCACACGACCAGACTGGCTTCCTCCCGAAAAGGCACCTCCAATCCAATATCAGAACTTTCCTCAACGTGTTGGAATATTATGAATCCCACCCCGAGAAGCAAGTAGCTTTTGCATTCATTGATGCTGAGAAAGCCTTTGATAATGTATCCTGGTCTCTACTCAAAACTCAATTAGATTATCTTCAGTGTGGCCACAGAATGTTGCGAGCAATTGAACAAATTTATTCTACCCAAAATACCAGGATCGTAGTGAACGGTCACCTCACAGATAAAGTTAATATACACAAAGGTACCAGGCAAGGATGTCCCCTCTCCCCTCTTTTGTTTATATCCACCCTGGAAATTCTCCTGCATGTAATAAGGGAAAACCCAGATATTCAAGGCCTACAATACAAGGGAGAAGTTTACAAGGTACAAGCCTTTGCAGATGACCTGATGGTTATCATGGAGAACCCCCAGACTTCCTCTGTAGAACTTCTAAAGACCCTGGAGGCATACTCTAAAATCTCCGGATTAAAGGTGAATAGAGAAAAAACATTGGTTCTAACTAAAAATATGACCCCACCCATGATCGAAAAACTGGTAAAACAATCTGGTTTTCAACATTCTAATAAGGTAAAATACTTGGGTATTACTGTATCTAACCGATGTAACTCTTTACTCAAAGACAATTATGTTAATGTTATCAAAACAATCAAAGCTGATCTCGAAACTTGGTCAAGACTTCAGCTATCCTTAATGGGCAGAATTGCTGCAGTCAAAATGAATGTCTTACCTAAAATGCTTTTCCTATTTCAATCTCTGCCTATATTACCAAACTTTAAGATCATTTCAGATTTGGAAAAAAGTATACGTATATTTATATGGCAAAAGAAAAAAGCAAGGATTAAAAATATTTACTTGCAAGATAGAACCAAATTTGGAGGCTTTGCCCTTCCCAATTTGGTACTATACTACAAGGCTGCCGCCATGACCTGGATTAAAGACTGGATCTTGATGACAAATAAAAGAATACTACAGCTTGAGAGTTATGGCCTTGATAAGGGCTGGCATCACTATTTGTGGTATAAGGGAAATTTACCTACCCTCTTTAAAAAGCATTGGATAAGGAATGCTTTAACCAAAATATGGTCATTGATTCAAAAACAATTTTATTTCAAAGCACCTATGTGGTTATCCCCACTGGGAGCAATTTATAGCTCCCAGGCAAGTGAAATTTCAAAAGTTATAACTTACAGACACCTTCTGAATGCTGACCTCTCATTGAAACCATTAGGGAAATTAGTATCAGAAGGTTATAATTTGGATTGGTGGAAATACCAACAAATACATTCACACTTCAAAGAGCTTTCCAAAGAGGGTGGCTTTATGACTACTGATACCCCATTTGATAAAATACTTTCTTCTGGTGATTCAAAGCTTCTTAGCAAATTTTATAATATACTGTTAAATGAAAATATGATTGATACATTGGTTAAAGACTCTATGATTAGATGGGCTGAAAACTTTGGTTATACTATCCATTTAAACAAATGGGACTCTCTGTGGAATACAGTTAAAATCTTTAAATCTATTTCGTTTAAGGAAAATTGCTACAAAATGTTTTATAGATGGCATTTTGCACCTCACAGTTTATCTAAGATGTATAACTGCTCACCTAAATGTTGGAAATGTAAATATGATTGTGGAACTTTTTATCATATGTGGTGGACTTGTAAAGAAGCAAAGGCGTATTGGAATATGGTAAAACTTTTCTTAGAAAGATCTTTGAAAATTAAGATAGAGTTTAGACCAGAACTATTTTTGTTAAATATAGTAGATGTAAATATTTCCTATGACCAGAGATATGTACTTCACCATGTAATTGTTGCTGCAAGAATACTATATGCGAAATTTTGGAAACAACCAAACACGCCAACAGAGAAGGATTTCCACGGAAAGATAAGAGAATGTATCGAAATTGATAAACTCTCTGGCTATTTAAAGGGAGACTACGACGAGATCTCTCGGGAAAGATGGCAAGAAGTAACAAATTTATTAGTATTGTGATAACATTTGGCAATTTTAGTAATATGTTAAATTACTATATCTATTTTGCTTGATATACTCAATGAAAATTTTAAAAATTGTACCCCTTCTTTTTCCCCTCCACCCATACTCTTTTTCCCTGTTCCCCCCTTAAAAATTCAATAAAAATCTATTAAAAAAAATACTTTTAGCCACTGAGGCAAGTTTGGGTTGGTGGCTAAAAGTCATTTTAAGCATTGTGCGCCACTTCTCCTGACCCCCCCCCCACCATGTTTAAAATGACATTTTAAAAAGTCATTTTAAAACAATGTTTAAAATGACTTTTAGCCACCAACTCAAGCATTTGCCTCGGTGGCTAAAAGTCATTTTAAACATCACACACACACACACAGCTCACAAAGGAGGAGTTGCCAGGCCCTGCTGCATTTCCCACCCTAGGCTTATACTTGAGTCAATAAATTTTCCCAGTTTTTTTGGGTTTAAATTAGGGGCCCCGACTTATACTCGGGTCGACTTATACTCGAGTATATACGGTATAGGTAGAAACCCTTCAGGCCTCCCTCAGAGGAGCCACCCGGAGGGAGAAGGCGAGCCAGGCTCTGGTGGGTTGGGACAGGCCTTTTGAAGAAAAATCCCAAGGCAGGGGAATTCCAGAGCAAGACAAGAAGGACCGAGCTCGCTCGGAAAGTATGGGGCGTGGACTCACGGCTTTCAGCGTGGTGGTGGTGGTGGGGACACAGGAAACCAAGGAAAAGGAAACAGCACAGAGTAGCTGGAACTTGGATTTGCAGCATTCTCAACTGCAACATTTTGTTGCAGGCCCTGTTCGAATGTTTAGGATTTTTAGGAATAGGAATAGGAATCTTTATTGTCATTGCCCCCTTGCAGGAACAACGACATTTTGTGGTTGCTATATAAAACTCATTTAAAGCATTTCACATAGATTTAAAAACAGGTACAACACATAATATGACATATAAAATAAGCTGACTTCAAAGTCCAGGATTTCCGTTTAAGGCCAATATTGCTCTAAAAAAGAAGCTATTTTTGAGACGGTTTATTCTTGCCCTCAATAGTTCTTGCAGCAACTCAAAGAGGCGATGACCAGGATGTGATGGATCTCTTAATATATCTAATGCTTTACAGTGGCACCTGGTAGTATAAATTTGTTCTAGGGTGGGGAGTGAACAGCCCACAATACTCTCTGCAATGCTTATGATTCTGTGCAACACTGTCTTATCCCGGTGGGTACAACTTCCATACCACACACATAACCTGTTAAGTAAGCACACTCTCAATTGCACAATGATAGAAGGCCAGCAGCAGCTTTTGTGGAAGATGTTTTTTCCTTAAAGTTCTCAAGAAAAATAGTCTCTGCTGAGCCTTCTTTACAAGCCCCCTTGTGTTGACACTCCAGGACAGATCCTCCTGTAACTCAATGCCCAAAAGCGTTCATGGGTTTCAGCGGTTCTTTAGTCAAGCTTTCCTGTTCGTTTTTAGAAGATGATTTGTTGTTAATATTAAGAACCTTAGAACTGCAGAGCTAGAAGGGACTTGATGGATCGCTGAGTCAGACTCCAGCCCCTTCCAAGGAGACACACCGTGGGGAATTAAATCATCTGCCTCCACAGCCAGAGGCCTAAAAGGCCACCAAGAATTCCTTGTCTTTATTGCCTGTTTCCACTGAAACTGCTTATCTTGGGAACTTTTGAGAGAGAATGCAAAGGCATAAATCACTTTTTTAAATACTGCTTTTAGACTCTTGGCTTATTGAGCAAAACACCTCGTATTCATTTATTTATTCATTTGATTTTTATTCTGCAAAACTATCCAGACTGGGGGCCATTCTGGGCGGTATACAACAAAATAAAATACAGAACCGAGCAACAAAAATAAGTAGAAAACACAAAACAACAACAACAACAACAACAACAAAGTGAACATTGATGTAGACTCTTAACATACGAGTCAAGTACAAATCAAATACAGTGGTACCTTGTATAAAGGAATTAATTTGTTCCAAATGAAATTCTGTTAAGGAAATTTTCTTTTGTACAGATTTCCCATAGGAATGCATTAAAAACGGAGTAATCCCTAATCATGACCATTTTATGTTGTACGGATTCACCCCATAGGTGATTCTGTTGAGCAAATTTCCCCTACCTCCGGAATTTTTTATGTTGTACAGACTTGATGTTATACAAACCGTCTGTTATACGAGGGTCCACTTCTTGTACCAGTAATTAAAAATAGGGAAGGACAATCTAGAGAGAAAATCAAATTATCATAATCTCTAAACCATGTGCAAAACAACTGAATATAATAAGGCAAAATCAAAAGAGAATGCTGAGCAGAGAGGTAGAGAGACCGGAGTAACAGTTTGCACCAAATTGACAATAGCAGAAATATTCGCATTTTCATGAGCCTAATTTCAGGTTGAATGTGGATAAGCCAACCTAATTAAATTTCCAAGCAGATGAACGGGCAAGCAAACTTAGGCCGAGACCAGGAGACAAGTTACTCTACGAACTAATAGAGAATGTCCTATTAGTCCCTCCAAAATGACTTATCCAATGTCTGTGTTGAGGCACAACCCCTTGTGCCTGGTCCCTTACCTGGGAGGCAGAGGCAGCCGTGGTATCGCTCGTCCACGTCGTGGCAGGTGCCCCCGTTGAGGCAGACCTCCGAGGAGCAGGGCCCCAGGCGATACTGGCAGAGGGGGCCCGAGGAACTGTGCGGGCAGAGGCAATGGAAAGAGCCAATGCTGTTGACGCAGGTGCCCCCGTTGAGACAAGGGTTGGGGTTCTCGAAACACTCGTTGACATCGCGTTGGCACGTGTGCCCTTCGAAGCCCGGCCGGCACTGGCAGACGATGACGGGGTAGGTGATGACGCAAGTCCCACCGTTGGCGCAAGGGTTGGCCGGGCAAAAATCCATCAGCTGGCAGTTCTTTCCTGGAAAAAGGTGAAAGGGATGGCTTGTAGGAACAGGGCCTTTTTGGCAGCTGTCCCAGTTGTGGAATGCCCTCCCAAGCGAGACCCGCCTGGTGCCAACATTGATGACATTCAGGGGCCAGGTAAAAACATTCCTGTTCCAGAAGTTTTTAAAGTGATTATTGTGGGTCCTGATGGCGATTTTAGTGTTGTATTTTAATATATTGTATTTATTGTATTTAAATGTTTTATTGTTTTAATTTTATTGCAATTTGATGTTTTAATTATCTGAATTGTTTACTTTGATTGTGAGCCGCCCAGAGACCTTTGGGTAGTGGGTGGCATACAAGCTAAATAAAAAAATAAACAGACAGACAGACAGACAGACAGACCAAAGGGTTCGGCCAAGGCTTCCCCCACAGCTGGCCACCACTTTCCTCCTCCGACTCAAGAGAAGAGGAGGTGAAAGGTCAATCTAATCCAGCATCCGGTTTCCAGCAGCAGACAGCTGGATACGTCCAGGAAACCTTCAGACATGGGCAGGCGTGGAGGCCACAACCAGTCCAACGGCTGTGATTCCTCTTCGGAGCAATAATATTCTACAGCATAAGCTCTCGGAGCATGGAGGCTCCCTTCGTGCCTGCAAATATTATTCCTTCTTTTGGACTAAAAGGAAAGCAAAAGCAAAAGTGTGCTGCTTCTATACCGCCCCATAGTGCTTAAAGCACTCTCTGGGCGGTTTACAATTTATTTATGCAGGTTTCACACTGGCCCTCCCCTCCATTGAGCTGGGTACTCATTTTACTGACCTCGGAAGGATGGAAGGCTGAGCGAACCTTGAGCCTGCTACTTGGGATTGAACCCCAGGCCGTGGGCACAGTTACACCTGCAGTACAGCATTTTAACCACTCCATCACAACTACAACTCCAAGCATCCTCTATCCAGCATGGTCGCCAGCCAACAACAACCCACCCCCTTGGAAGAAACACAACTGCAACCACCACTGTTTTCGCAGCTGGACCTTCTGCCAACGGAGGTGGTCTCTTTCTACCCAGTAACGGTAAAGCTGGTCCTGGGAAACCCTAGCAACTTTGGCTAGAATTTTAAGATTATTAGCAACCTATATTTTTGTACATTTCATACATCCCAACTAGAGATGGGCACGAAACGAACAATTTCGTTTTAGTTTTTTTGTTTCGTTACGTAATGAAATGACAAACGAATTTTGTCTCTAAAATGAAACTAAACGAACAGAAACACCGGACATTTTGTCGTGCATTTCATTTCCGTTACTGCAATATGAGTGAATTGCTTAAAATCCTAAAAAAAAGTCACAAAAAATGAAATTAATGGTAATTAAATGGTAACAAAACGAACGAAAATGAAAACGATTTTTTTGCAAAAATTCACGAAAAACAGAAACGAACCAAAACGGACCCTCCAAACGACAAATGACAAACGAAATGCCATTTTTTTTTATTTGTGCCCATCTCTAATCCCAACGCTTATCGACCGTGCCTTATAACTCAGAGCCAAACTGCCCATTATGATACAGTATTATCCTAGGCCGTCCCTACCTTCAGGCAAAATCAAAGTGAGGCAACAGCCTCATGATTGGCTCTTCCTCATAAGCCACCTTCCCTGTTCGGAAGGCAGAGTTGTGAATGCCACAGCTCTTGTTCTATTCCCCGATTCCAGTGGTTCCCAACCCTGTGTGACCCAGAGGTTCATGGACTGTCATTTCCAGAATTCCTGGCCAGCGCGTAGCTCGTGGTGAATGAAGGCTTCTGGGAGTTGTAATCCATCTGGTGACCCAAGGTTGGCAACCATGGCGGATTATTCCAGTCTGCTGCCCACACTTAAAATGGACAAAAGAGCCCCACTGGCCAGTATCCAAACGGCCATCTAATCAGCTTTTGCTAGGTGCAAGGAGAGGAGAAAGGGCACCATCTTTGCCTCAGGCAGCAAAATGTCTTGGGGCAGCCCTCCACACCTTAGGCCCTGCTTCCTCAGCCAGACTGTAGCCCAAGGGGTGTGTGTGTGTGTGTGTGTGTGTGTGTGTGTGCATGAGAAAGACGGAGGGAGAGTGTGTCATACCTGTCCACACCTTTCCATACCTGTCCATCCTGAGCTGCAGAGGCACTGGTACTGTTTCTCAGAGAGCGCCTGGCACAGCCCGCCATGTTGGCATGGCGACGGGAAGCAGGGATCTCCCACCCTTCCCTGGCACAGCTCCCCAGTGAATCCAGGGGGGCACGAGCAAGTGTAGACAGGAGGGGTCGGAGGATGCAGGACCTGGAGGGCACAGGTGCCCCCATTCTGGCAGCGCTCAGGGGTGCAGGGGTCCACAAACTGGCACCGGTCTCCCACGTAGCTGGCGAGGCACCTGTCAAGGCAGGAAGCAGCAAAGGAACAGGGTGATTCTTCCCCCAACATCGCAAAATAATTCCTTTAGTCATACCAGGGCGAAAGGCACTGGATTTGGCCTGGAAATTTGGACTTGCCCTTGAAATCTGTGTGTGTGTGTGTGTGTGTGTGTGTGAGCATTTGTGGTTGCTGGAGCACTGGAGGAGGGATAATGTAACCCCGGTTCAAATCCTCCTTCAGACACAAACCTTACTGAGAAACACGAGACAATATCTCAAACTGGTCTTGCAGTGATAAAAAAAAATGATGGAAACAATTATTTAGGCCTCCCAGAACTACTTAAGAGTGGGAAAGGGTAACATGTAAAGCCTGGCCTAGATCCACCTGTCCACTCTGATTTTTCTGGGCCGCCTCTGTCCCACACCAGCACCAGCAGGGTTGCCTCTGATGTGAAAAGGACCGGCTAAACAAAATTTGATAGCTAGAGCTTGAAAAATTACCCCGCTCCCCTAGATTACAATACACTGAACCTGTTCCCATCTGAGACATTTAGCATGGTGTTCCCAGATACAGGACTGTACAGTACTAGCTATTTTGGCTGAAGGGTCTTATGAAGTGTAGCCCGAAAACTTCCCCCAAACTCTGCCGAGATCCCATTTCCTGTTTTCCTTCCTCCCTAGGGGATACTCTGTCCTGTATATCTTTAGGAAATCAAAGTGTCCTACTTATAGACTGCCCCATAGTGTTTAAAGCAGTCTCTGGGTGGTTTACAATTTATTTATGTAGGCTACACGTTGCCCCCCCCCGTGAGTTGGGTACTCATTTTATCGACCTCAGAAGGATGGAAGGCTGATTGTACCTTGAGCCTCCTACCTGAGATTGAACCCCAGGCCGTGAGCACAGGTACAGCTACAGTACAGCACTTTAACCACTGTACCACGAGGCTCT
>JAHTLZ010000004.1:326256-341592 GCA_023846285.1 Phrynocephalus versicolor | reverse complement strand
CAACTTTAATGAAGAATAATTAATAGGGGGGAGGCACATACCAGTCTGAAATGGCATTGTTCCGAAAATCAGTTTATCTCATGGTTTGCTCTTTCGTGGGACGTGAATAGGAAGTAACTGCAGCTCCAGTGAGTTGAAATAACAGGGATGGGAAAGGTCCCACCCCTCAATTGATAAATGCACTGACACACCCAATGTGGTTCAGTAGATTAGGGTCCCGAACTCTTCCAGGACACACGAGGCCTGAATCCAAGCCCCTGCTGAGATGTAAATACTTAGTGTATATAGTATTTTATCTGAATCGATGGGTTCACATAGACTTTATGTTTATAACGACTTATAACCTTGTAGCTTTAATGTAATGTTGTCTGTTAAAGCTGTAAGATCTCCCACAATTCCTTTTTCTCAAATACTTGAACATGTCTTCATTTATTGCACTGGACTGTGTATTATCTCTCATTACTATAAGCCGCCTTGGGTCCTTTTTCAAGGAGAAAGGTGGGGTAAAAATACTCTCAAATAAATAAATAAATAAAAGAGTAAATCACTTGTTGAACGCCTCATATACGGTACATTGAAGACCCTGTTAGGACTGGCATAAATTTCAAGGAGAAGGACAGCACACAATGCCACATTTTGAAAGAATACACAATGAATAAAGGTTTGCAGCCTTCCCTCTGGACACACAAACACCAAGGCAGAAACATTCACACACACACACACGCACACATGCACACGCACACACACACACACACGCACACACGCACGCACGCACGCACACGCACACACACACACACACACACACACACACATGCAGACAACCGTAGGCGATTCACCTTCCATCTGGTTGCCAGCAGTTCAAGCTGACCCTACTACAGCTGTGCCTTATTTATTACTTACCTTGATTTATTAAATTTATACAATTCACAGCTGGCTAACCTCCGCCCCTCACTACTTACCATGACAAAAATCGAACGCAGTCAATAAAATAAGGACCTAAATAAATTGAAAGCTGATTCCAATATCCACAGAGGGGGGGGGGGAGGAGGGAGAGACCAACTTACAGAGGCCTTATTAGTGCTGCCAGATGGGCAGTATAGAAATCCAATATATAAATGAAATAAATAAAAATGCTGGGCTCTCCCAGGGGTTGGGAGTTAGGGGGCGCCAACTTTTCGACCAGCCTCTGCAGCTGTGCCATGTTTATTTATTTCCCCTATATACCGCAGTGGGGAGCAATATGCACCCTCTAGCACTTAACCAACACATATAAACTGAATGACAATTATTTTTTTAAAAAATAAACAAGCAATAGACAGGAAAACCACGCCAGCTGACTTGCCAAGCGAATAAACCAATTTAAACCCCAGTTGGAGAGCCAATGACAGGCATTAAGACAAGACCAGCTGCTGGTTCAAGGCAGGCTGGTGGAAAAGTTGGCGCCCCCTAACTCCCAACCCCTGGGAGAGCCCGGCATTTTTATTTATTTAATTTATTTATTGGATTTCTATACCGCCCATCTGGCAGCGAGGTCACTCTGGGCGGTTTACAACAATGAACATATTCAAACAATTTATACAATAAAACCGTAAAATAGTATTATTTATTTATTTATATTTATATTATTTATATACCGCGCCTTCTTCCCAGGCAAGGAACTCAGGGCGGTTAACATAAATGATTAAAAAGATAAAAGGCTAAAAGGCGGACACAATAGAATAAAAATAAAAATAAAAATAATATTAAGGTGACGTAAAACAATATATTATTATTGGCAGGCTAATTGTAGGGCATCTACTCTTCCACTTGCCCGGTTCCTTCTGCTTACCTCGAGTGAGTGGAATCAAAGCCAGCAGCAGCAAATGCTTCATCCTGTTTGCAGCCCCTCACTCCACCCTGCAAACCACCACCCCCTTTTTCTTTTAGTGACCCGGGAAGCGAAAAACCCAGGGGTCCAGAGGAAGGGGGTAGGTGGGTGGGTGGGTCAGGTCAGGTCAAAGCCAAAGAGCTGGAAAGAAGCAGATCAAGAGCAGGGTTGACCACCCACCCACCCATCCATGGAATCAGGCATCCCCCCCCACCTCCACCCTGAGAGATCTGTGGACAGGCTGGAGGACTCTTCGCAATTATTCCCTCCTTTGTCGGGTCACACACACACAAACACACCCCTTTAAAGAACGAAGCATATCCTGCTGGTCATTGTCAAAGGCTTCCTGCCCCATACAATGCTTGGGAGGGGAAAGATTTCCTGTTACTCAGGGAACTTTTTTTGTCAACATGCAAAATGTTAAAGAAAAATTTACAATAAAATAAAAATAGGGTGGGGGAATATTGGGGTGAGGGTGGGTACTGGGAGTGGAGGCATTGCCATACATAGCATGGTGAAACATCAGCCCTTGGAAATATTAACTTTTTTCTGCAGGAAAAAAGTCCTTTTTGGGTACTACAAATCCCAATGTCCCCAAGAGCTGTTGTCCTTTTTGGGGGACCACAAATCCCAATATCCCCAAGAGCTGTCATCCTTTTGGGGTGGACCACATATCCCTTTGTCCCCAAGAGCTACCATGTTTCCCCGAAAATAAGACAGTGTCTTATATTAATTTTTGCTCCCAAAGATGCACTAGGTCTTATTTTCAGGGGATGTCTTATTTTTCCATGAAGAAGAATACGGTACACATTTATTGTTATCTTATTATCGGGGAGGCCTTATTTTTTGGGGGAGGCCTTATATTTCAGTAAGAGGCAAAACTGTAAGTAGGTCTTATTTTTGGGGGGTGTCTTATTTTCGGGGAAACAGGGTACTGTCCTTTTTGGGGGGACTATAAATCCCAATGTTCCCAAGAGCTGTCATCTTATTTTGGGGACTACAAATCCCAGTGTCCCCAGTGTCCATAACAAGTAAATGTCCAAGGAGTGCTCAAGATGCAATTAGGAAGACATTGCAAAGCCTCTCTCGCCCTCCCCCCCCCACCACAAATGAATGCTCTGTGATTTCTGAGGCCCGGGTTCAAGTCCTCACTCCGAATGGATGCAGCGCCGTAAGTATTCTGAGGCCCTTTGAATTGCTTGCTAAGCAGAGTTCACCCTTCCCGGTGAATTCAGGGGGCCAAACCTGAAAACAAGGGGCTAGTCCTCAGGATATTATAAGAACGAGCTCTTGCGATGCCACAGAGGTGGCCAGACTAGGGCTGGGAGCTGCTTGATTGTGGAAATATGCACAAGGATAGTTCGGCTAAATGGACCAAGAATCTAAGGAAAACCTAACTAACTACTAACGTGAGGTAATTTCATCATCATCATCCTCAACAGCAGAGCTGGAAGGAACCCTCTGGATCATTGAGTTCAGCCCCGATCAAGAAGGCCCAGTGCGGAATCAAACTCCCAAACTTTAGATCTATAGCAGCAAGATACCTATCTAGCAGTAATTTGGCATCCCCCAGTCAAAGAGGGCAACCACCGTTTTTATTTTTCAGTAGCCTGGTAAGTGGCACAACCCGTCCACAGCTAGGACTTTGACTTACAAAACTCTGAATGACTTGGGTTCAAGTTGGTTTGAAACACCGTAACTCTCTTTGTTATGCTGCTCAGGCAAAAGTAAGACAAGGCCTCCCACCCCCCCTGCCATGCCACCTTCACAGGTGTATTTGGTTAGGAGGACACAAGAGAGGGCCTTCTCTGTGGCTGCTCCTAACCTGTGGAACTCCCTCCCACTGGAGGCCAGACTGGCCCCATCTTTGCTGTACTTCTGTAAGCAGGCAAAGACCTTAAGAACATAAGAAGAGCCAAGCTGGATCAGGCCAAAGGCCCATCTAGTCCAGCTTCCTGTATCTCACAGCGGCCCCAACTGATGCGTTTGGGAGCGCATGAGACTAGATATCTGTCTCCTGCTACCACTCCCCTGCATCTGGCCCTTGAAGTACCCCGGTTTAAAGCCTGGAGATTACACATCTCCCTCATGGTTTGTAACCTGTGATGGACTTTTCCTCCAGGAATCTGTCCAATCCCCTTTTGAAGGCATCCAGCTCAGATGCCATCACCACATCCTGTGGCAGGGAGTTCCTCTTCAGGCAGTTTCCCCCCCTATCACATTAACCTGTGTTAGTTTTTCTCCTCTTCAGGTTCCTATGCAGAGAGTAAAAAAAAAACTTCCTTTGCTGTTGTTGTTTACATTCCACTTTATATGAATCCCTGGGTTCAACATGAGCCGTGGCTAGGATCTTCAAGGAGCAGTGGCAATTCATAGCAACTTTTTGATGTTCTGCCTGGGGTTTCCCTCTTCTGAATTTGACTCATCTGGGAGGCCTTTCACTCCCTCCGTGAAATTCAGGGTGCTCTTTGTTGGGGACCAAATCAGGCAAACCAGTAACCCCACCAGAGACTCTTCAGCCCGCCTCACCTTTCTGTGGCATTAGGGACAGGTCAAAGGTTTCAATATAATCCAATTCTATCACACTTTATAGGATTAACAGGAGTTCTCTGGTGCTTCTGATGTTGCTAGACCACAACCTCTATCAGTTCTAACCAGTACAGCTGGAGATGAGGGGTGATGGGAGTTGTAGTTTCACAAGATCGGGAGCCCCCTCAAGGTTTCCCTTCCTGCTTTACCACAGAGCTTAGAAACATAATATATGGCGCGATGAGGAATGATGTAGTTTCACAAGAGCAAAAGGCCCTCGAGCTCTCCCCTCCTGCTTCAAAACAGGGGATGTTTGACCTGCCATGTGTTGCCTAACTACAGGTCCCATCAACCCTCATCACTGGCCAGAGCCAAGAGGAACTTCACCCTCACAATCCTGGAGGGCCGCACATTCTCCACCTCAGAACAGGAAATTGGCGCAGGAACCAGCCACAGTGGAGATTCGAACTCCGAGCCTCTGACCTTACATCCAGAGATCTAAGCCATTGAGCTATCTAGCAAATGATGTATCAGAATGTACTGCCTTGTCCCGATTCTGCCTGTCCACATACATCCAAAATTAATTCTAGACATCTCGCTCTTCCCTTTTGCCTGTTGCCTCCCTACCTCCTTTGTATTATCAATCTGTGGGATAGTTTGGGAGTGAAGACAGGTAAGTAGGAAATAAGAAAATGCCATTAAATAAAACATACACCAAAAGTGTGCAGATCAGCACAGAACAATGCACTGCTGGCGTCCACCTGAATAGATTGTGCACAGCATCAAATCAGAGGAAAGCAGAATGACAATATACCACCAGTCAACAATGATATACAGTATATACATATAAACACCCAGAAAGTCAGCGCTTTTCTGTCCTGTTTTGACTTTGTTGGCAGTAGTTCCCCTTTGTGTTGTCTGGGAACCAGCCTACAGTCCAGGCACCTTGAAGGCAAGAAAAGGAGGAAAAGCCAGAATTGTTTGTTTGTTTGTTTGTTTTACTGGCAGGCTGCCTTCCTAACAAGAGGACTCAAGATGGCTCACAACATTAAAAAGAATACAGTCGTTCTTTATCATTTTCACATTTTTGTAAATTTCCCAGAGTGGCCTTATAAGCCAGATGGGCAGTATATACTGTAAATCAAATCAAAGAAAGAAAGAAAGAAAGAAAGAAAGAAAGAAAGAAAGAATTTAAATATTAAAAAGCAATTGAACTATATGTTATGAATTAAAAGCAACTCAACATTAAAAGCCATCTCAACTTTTAAAATGCAACCTAGGACTCCATCGTGATTGCTAAAAGCCTGCCTGAAGAGACAGACATTTAGTACAGAGGATTATGAACAAAAAACTGAATTACGATATTGAATAAATATTTGCAGATTTAAGAATTATTTACCCCTTAAAATTTGCTAGGCCTGGAGACCCTGATGATGTGAAGGAACAAAAATTTCAATTATTTTATAAGTCCTTTCCTCTTTTTATAAAAAAAAGACAGTCCTGTTGTTGTTTTTTTAAGTCCCAATGAGCCAATTTGTGGTTTGTCAGTGGCCGGGGGCAAAAATTTGTGGTTCCTGGTTTGTCATCTTTGACGAGAACCACCATTCTGGCTGTATATCCCCATCTCTAGTCTTCAGCCATCAGTGGAAAGACAAAAGGGAGGAGGGACAGCTTGATATCTCAAGGGAGAGCATTTCATAACCTGGGAGCTGCCACAGAAAAGGCCCCGTCCTGTGTCCCCATCAACTGTGCCCAAAAGCTGTCAACGGAACTGAGAGGAGGGTCTCCTCTGTTGATCTTAAGCACTGAGACGGGTCGTATGGGAATATCTCCCATGTCTCGGTGTGGGATTCTGCCCCCAATATTATATTGCCTCTCTATTTAAATTGAGTTTACTCTCCCGGTTGAGTCGATCCTACCCTCACCTTCTGACTACTTTCCTAATTTGTATTACAGTAGGACCCCGTATCCACTGATTCATTATCCACTGATTCAGTTATCCACGGTTGGCAAAGGAAAAAATACACAATCCAGCAGCTGCAAAGCAAGCTACTGTCATAAAACAGCAGCTGTAAAGCAAGCTACTGTCATAAAACAGCTGTGGGGATATTTGGCGTTCTCTCTTATCCATGGTTTTCATTATCCACGGGGAGGTCTGGAACCAATCCCCAGCAGATACTGGGGTCCTACTGTAATTTTAAAATACTACAGTAGGAATCCCCCCCCAGATCCACTGATTAATTTACCACTGATTCAGTTATCCACAGTTGACAGAGGAAAAATTAAATAAAGAATTCAACATCCGCAAAGCAAGCTACTGTCACATACAGCACCCGTAAAGCAAACTACTATTCCAAAACAGTAGTTTTGGGGATTTTAAAGGCGTTCTCTCTTATCCACGGTTTTCATTATGCACGGGAAGGCCTGGAACCAATCCCCATTGGGTACGGGGGTCCTACTGTACTAGTCTGCCACTGCTAGCCTTGTAATTTTTGGTGTACTGACTTTGTCTGGCGTTATAAAACTGTCTGTCCCCAAACACATGTTTCTCTTCTTCTCCCTGTGTCAACTCACCACACATTTGAATGTGGCTGATTCTCCGTGAGAGTCACTATAAAATGGACGACAGACAAACCGGACTCCTGGGAATGTAGATTTATTTTCAGAGGATCCTTTCAGAATACCTTGTGCACAAGGGGTGCCTGAACACAGGGACAACTTCCTGTATGGAACGTCCAGTCTCTTAGAGCCTTTTCACACGACCCCTAAACTCCGGGGAAAATGGCTCCCAGCTCCAGAGCTTAAAATTGTTTCCCCACCAGCTCCGGAGTTTACAGAAAATTAAGTGTGACCACGCCCACCTAAGCACGTCCCAGCGCACTTTTCAGGTACCTGCTCTCGGAGGGTGAAAAATCCCTGATGCGGATCTAACGTAGAGAGTGCCAGGCTCTCCTGGCTTCTGTTTGTTGTTTTTTTGCCCCCCGCCCCTTTAAGAGATCTGAATGCTGCCAGAAACAGAGCGAGACCGGCAGAATGGAGGTAAGCCGGCATTCTTTTCTTTCTTTCTTTTCTCCCTCCCCTCACGCAGCCAGCAGCCAGGAGTGCGGAGGGGGTGGGAACACAGGAACAGCGACAAACCCCCAAGATCTCTGGTCCGAATTTAAGTGGCCAGCGGATCTTAGGGGTTGTGTGAAAAGGCTCTTAAATACTCTTCAGCATAGAGAAACAGATAAAGAACAAACTCAGGATTGGTTACAATTTGCCACAGTGGAAAGCATGTGACTTCATTACACATACAGTGTACCTCGTATAAAGGAATTAATTCATTCCAAATGAAATTCTGTTAAGCAAATTTTCCTTTATACAAATTTCCCATAGGAATGCATTGAAAACGGAGTAATCCCTAATTGCGACCATTTTTATGTTGTACAGATTCGCCCCATGGGGGATTCTGTTAAACAAATTTCCCCTATCTCTGGAATTTTTTATGTTGTACAGATTTTATGTTGTACAAACCATTTGTTATACAAGGATCCACTGTATGTTCATTTCCCCTAACACAACCAAACTTAAAGATCAGTGATACTTTCCCATCTGCATTAGCAAGCTTAAAGGCCATTAGTTTCTTAATCTATTGTTCTCTCTATCTTAGCAGTGAGTTTCAAAAGCTGAATACAAAGGGCCTTTTCACATGACCCCTAAGATCCGCTGGCCACTTAAATTCGGACCAGAGATCTTGGGGGTTCATTGCTCTTCCTGCGTCCCCACCCCTCCACACTTCCTTGCTCCTGTCTGCGAGTGGAGGGAGAAAAAAAAGAGAGAGAAAAATGCAGGCTCACCTCCGAAGCCGCCCGAAGCCACGTCGTCATCCTGATTCCTTCTCTTAAAGGGGCGGGAGGCAAAAACAACAACAAACAGAAGCGAGGAGAGCCCAGCAGTCTAGGTTACATCCGGATCTGGGGATTTTCACCCTCCGAGAGCAGGTACATGAAAAGTGCGCTGGGACGCGCTTAGGTGGGCATGGTCGCACTTAATTTTCTGCAAACCCCGGAGCTGGTGGGGAAACAATTTTAAGCTCCGGAGCTGGCAGCCATTTGCGGCGGAGTTTAGGGGTCGTGTACAAATACCCAAAGGTGCAAAACAAGGTATTTTAAGATCTGAGGTGTCTTAGCATGCGGTTTGATATTTGTATTACACTTATTGTGGTTTGGACACATCCTGTTGTTATTCAGTTTAGAAGCCCATCTCTGCAGAGGCGGGAGTGCTTTGCAGAAATACAGAGATGATGCTTTCAGGGCATCAATAAGGCAGAGGACAGAATGAAGAATGGGAGATAAACTCAAAACTTGAACCTTACTCTTACATCCCAATCGTTATGTCTGGTCTGGTATCTGCCGAAGCTCATCCTGTTTATCTACGTTTTCCTCAGTTTATCTTCACTGGCACTAGAATAGGCCTTTGGAACTGGAGCGGGGCAGGGGAGATTTGGTGAGTGAACTCCTACGCAAGTGCCATTCATTAAGTGGGACTGCTCTAGTTGTAGATAAGAAGAGTAGAAAATGGCAGCAATGAAGGAACTCAAGATGATCACCCAATCTAAGGATGTGTCATGAAGGCCAAGGCCAAAATCATCCACACTCGTCTATTTGTGAAAATTCTCAGTCATCCAGGTGAGTTTTCACCTGTTTTCACTTGTTTTTTCCATGTTACTTTCCACTCCTCATAATGGATTTTTTTTTCTTCTCGCGTGCTCTTTGTAGCTTTAATGTTACCTTTTAATGTTCTAAGATGCCTCTTCTAATTCCCTGTTCTTAACCTAAAAGATGTCTTAAATGTTCTGGGCTGTATATTGTCCCTCATTATTGTAAGCCACCTTGGGTCTTTTTTCCAGGAGAAAGGTGGGGTAAAAATATTAAAAATAAAATAAATAATAAATTTACCCGGAAGCTGAGTCATGGCAAATTGGACTTCTTCTCTTGAGAGATTGGCTCATCCAACCAGCTTTCATCAGTCTGAGGAAAGATAGTGGCGAGTCCTTTATTCTATAGTTCACCTTGGTTTCACACACACCCTGGTTTGAATAGGCTCATATATTGGACAAAGGCCTGAATAGGCTCATTAGGTCGACAATAGCCTGAATAGGTTCATAGGTGGACCATGATCTGAATAGGTTGCCAGGGTGTATGAAAGTCCCACCTATGCAACCTTTCCCAACACTCATTAAGTATGGGTCGTTAGCTATGGCCTTGCAGGTGGAGGTGTGAAATGCTTCTGATTTGTTTGCGGACTGATGAAAGGGCCGCTTGAAAAGTAGCAGGCAGATGTGTCTGAGTCCCCCCACCTCTGCTGAGTGCTTTGCAGATACCCTGCAAAGGTAGAGAAATATAAGTGGGTCCGAGATCAATTCAAGTCTGAACTCTCTTTGGAAGGAAGGAGACACCACAAGATTCTCTAAAGAGTGTGTTGCATTGCTGCATTCAGTTTTTCAAAATCTTAGGATTTTAAACCCAAGAACTTGGCCAGTGATGAAGAAAAATTGAGAAATACGTGGGTGGGTTTGAATATTTTGTTCTCCAAATGTACACAGGAAGCTATATAATTTTTTTCTTTTCTTTCAACATCACCACTGCAATTTGTTCTTCTATGTCATCTTTCTTTCTTTCTTTCTTTCTTTCTTTCATGCATGTCTTGTTTTTTGAACAAATAAGAAGGATAAACAAAGTCCCTTCAACAAACATTTATTAGGAGGCACGTTTTTACAGTGGGAACCCAGCTTTCGGCTGAATACAGTGGACCCTCGTATAACAAACTGTTTGTATTACATAAAATATGTACCACATAAAAAAATTCTGGAGATAGGGGAAATTTGCCTGTGGGGTGAATCCGTACAACATAAAAATGGTCATGATTAGGGATTAATCAGTTTTCAATGCATTCCTATGGGAAATTTGTATAATGGAAAATTTGCTTAACAGAATTTCATTTGGAACAAATTAATTCCTTTACACAAGGTACCACTCTATCTGGAAAAGCTTCCTAACTGTTAGAGCAGTATGGCAGTGGAACTGGTGACCTCAAGAAGTGGCGAGAGCTCCTACAATGGAGGCAATCAAGAGAAATTTGGAGTAGCCCCTGAGAGATCTCCTTTGATTTATATTCCTGCATGGAGCTGGTGTGTGTGTGGACTTGATGGCCTTGTAGGCCTCTTCCAACTTCACCCGCCTATGATTCTATGATTCTATGATCTATCTATATACTTGGTATAGGTAAAGGTGAAGGATTCCCCCCCCCCCGTGCATGCGTGCTAGTTGTGTCCGACTCTAGGGGCGGTGCTCATCTCTGTATTCAAGCCAAAGAGCCAGTGTTGTGCAAGTCCATGGCCACATGGCCAGCATGGTTGCAAGGAAACACTGTTTTAACCATCCCACTTTTTTATGGCGGAAAGTATTTATCTACTTGCATTGACATGCTTTTGAACTGCTAGGTTAGCAGGAGCTGGTGTTATCAGCGGGAGCTCGCTCTGCTGCGTGGCACCCGGGATTCGAACCACTGAGCTGCCGACTTTGCAGCCAACAGTTTTCGGAAGCCTTAGTCCACTCAGCCAGCATGCTCAGTATGTGTGTGTGTGTGTTGTGTCGTTATAGTCGTGACCGACCCTTTGTGACCCCATGTCCATGGAGTTTTATAGTGGAGCATAAATCCACAAAACAAACTGAAATAATGGATATGATTGCCAGTTGGTGGATTGATTTCTTTCTCCTGCGATGAAAAGATCAGATCCACTTCTTCCGGTGGGTAAGGGTTCTATTTCCTTTCTTTCTGAAGGCCTTGGCTGCCATCTTGTGATCACAGATCTAAATAACAGGCAGTGACTTGACCAGTTGGAGAATTTTCTCCAACATACACACATGCTCCAAGCCACTGCAATTGTTTACTCTACTGTATATCAGAATGCACACCCCTGCTGTTTAAACAGAGAACAGCAGGCCTGAACCACTTAGGTCTTAGGCCAGTGATGGGGTACCTTTTAGAGCAGGCACATCCAAACTGATGTTTTGGACCACAACTCCCAGAATTCCAAGCCTGTATTTCCATTGGCAAAGGACTGTGGGAGTTGTGGTCCAAAACATCTGGAGGGCCGAAGTTTGGACATGCCTGTTTTAGAGACTGAGAGCCCAAATTCTGATTCAAGACCCACTTATTTTTTTCTCAAGTGCCAATATGGCAATTTAACGTGAATACAGTGGTTACAAATGCTTCGAGTGCTCCCCTTTGGGAAAACAAGGATCAAAGAGCAGGCTTTTGAACTTCCCACGGCCACAGTGAGGGTGCTGTGGCCGCAGGAAATTCAAAAGGCTGCTCTTTGATTCTCGCTTTCCTGAAGGGTAGCTCCCCATGCCCAGAGCGGCGTGGCTGGAGAGTAAACTGGGGCTACGAATGACCCTCTTATTCCCCCCCCCCTCTATTCAGTCCTGGTTAGGCCTCAACTTGAGTATTGTGCCCAGTTCTGGACACCGCACTTCAAGAAAGAATTTGCTGACAAATTAGAACAAGGTCAGAGGAGAGTGATGAGGATGATCAGGGGTTTGGAAACCAAGCCCTGTATGTGAAGAAAGACAGGGAGTGTTTAGCCTGGAGAAAAGAAGACTGAGGAGAGATGAGACAGCACTGTTCAACTTGAAATACCGTCAAAGTGATCAGGGGGCAGAATCTGTTCTCCATCCTCCCAGAGTGCAGGACTTGTTGGAACAACAGGCTCCTGTTAAATAGGACCCAGCTTTCAGTCAGATATCACGAAATACTTTACTTGTTAGAGCCGTGCAGCAGTGGAACCCATGACCTCAGGAGGTGGCTGGCGAGGGCTCCAACACTTGTAGACCAGTGGTGGTGAACCTTCGGCATGCCAGATGTTTTGGACCAGAATTCTGAGCCTAGATGGCCTAGACAGGGGGAGTTGTGGTCCCAAATATCTGGAGTGCCAAAGGTTCGCCACCACTGCCATAGATTTCCAAGAGAAATTTGGACAACCTGCTTGGCATTTGTTTTTAATTTGAATTTCTGCACCGAGTTGGGGGGGGCTTGAATTTGATAGCCTTATAGGCCCCTACCAACGTCACTATCCTATGATTTCCCTCTCACAAAATACCAGAACTAGGGGACATCCACTCAAATTAAGGGCTGGGAGAGTAAAAACAGACAAAAGAAAATATTTTTTTCACCCAGCGCGTTGTTTGTCTGTGGAACTCCCTGCCACAGGATGTGGTGATGGCATCGGGCCTGGATGCCTTCCAAAGGGGATTGGACAGATTCCTGGAGGAAAAGTCCATCACAAGTTACAAACCATGAAGGAGATGTGTAATCTCCAGGCTTAAAACCAGGGTACTTCAAGAGCCGGATGCAGGGGAGTGGTATCAGGAGACAGATATCTAGTCTCATGCGCTCCCAAACGCATCTGGTGGGGCCACTGTGAGATACAGGAAGCTGGATTAGATGGGCCTTTGGCCTGATCCGGCAGCCTTTCAGAAATTTGAAAAGGGGGATCATCATTCAGCTAAAGTCCATCTGTCTTTTGCTGCCAGCGTATATTCATGTGTTAATAGCAGTTCAGAAACAAATGCCATGTTTTTGGGTTGTGCATCACAGATTAAGGGTTCCTGCTATAGGAAGCATTCTGCGGCTTCTGAATCTTTTTGTTTGGCCAGTCTGGATTTTCTGTAGTTAAAA
The DNA here is from genome assembly GCA_023846285.1 of Phrynocephalus versicolor. Taxonomy (NCBI): domain Eukaryota; kingdom Metazoa; phylum Chordata; class Lepidosauria; order Squamata; family Agamidae; genus Phrynocephalus; species Phrynocephalus versicolor. The sequence goes on along the minus strand of JAHTLZ010000004.1, from coordinate 328,472 downwards.
AAAAAAAAGGAGAAACCAAAGACCTCATGAGCCTTGTCCGAAAGCACCCCCAGCTGCAGAGTGAGCAGATACATTTGTTAAGACTTAAGTTAGGGGTGCCCAAACTTTTTGTAAGTAGGGCCAGATTTGTTGGCTGAGAATGTTTCAGGGGCCAGATGCTCCCTTACCCTTCCACCCTACTGCAAGCCCCACCCACTGACCCATAAGCCCCACCCACTGACTGCACCTGCGCCCAACCTCACAATGTTCCCAGCTATGCTGGTGGCGGCGGCCGCACACCTGTGCACTGCCCTGCGCGCACGTGCCTAGCTTCACAAGGTTCCCGGTGATGCCGGTGGTGGCGGCCCGCCTGCGCGCCACCACCTTACGTGCACCCAGCCCCACAAGCTTCCTGGCAGTGCTGGTCGTGGTGACCCGCCCCCTTGCCCACCCACCCCACAAGCTTCTGCTTACTGGCTGGCCGACCGACCCAGCCCCTCAAGCTTCCCGGTGGTGTCAGTGTTGGCGGAAGTTGTGTGTTGTGTTGTTACAGTCGTGACTGACTCTTTGTGATTCCATGTCCGTGGAGTTTTCTTGGCAGGAATACTGGAGTGCTTTGCTAGTTCCTATTCCAGGCGCCTTCAGCACCTAGTATTCCCTGGTGGTCTCCTATCCAAGTATTAGCCAAGGCTGACCCTGCTTAGCTTCCGAAATCAGGCGAGATCAGATGTGCTTAGGTAGGGCGTCTAGGCAACATAGAGGTCATACTGTACCTGCTTAAATTTGGGAACCTGAAACATTTCAGGTGGGAGGGAGAGGACTTCAAAATTCATAGGGTGGATGCTTCCTCCCTGGTCTTCTAGAAATTACCCATTGCTATTGAATATCATTCCAAAATTACAGTATTTTTCCATGTATAAGACTATATTTTTTTCAAATATTTTTCTTCATTTCTCCTTGTTTAACTTTTAAACTACAAGGCAATTTATCATTTATGGCTATATCCCAAAGTTCATTATACCGATCTTCCATCCTGAGATCTAGTTTGGATTTCCAATTTCTTGCTATAATTAATCTTGCAGCTATCATAAGGTTTGTAATTAGTTCTTTTGTTTTAACATCATAATCTTTACTAATTGACAAGGATAACAATGCTATCTCTGGAATACAATCAATATCTATACACTGCATGTATGTATGTATGTATGTATGTATGTATGTATGTATGTATGTATGTATGTATGTATGTATGTGTATACACACATACACACAGTGTATATATCTATATCTATCTTTATCTATCTGTCTATCTAGACACGCACACACACAGAAGAGAAAGTCGGGGGGAAATATTTTAACTAAAATAAAAAAATAATCTAAGTTCAAGAAGAAAAATAGTATACTGCACAGTAATTGGCAGATGCCTTGTTCTCACCTAGTCTCTCTTTTTTGCACTGCAAATGGTTAAGTGCACAGAGCTTTTCCTGCCTAGAGAGGAGAGAGCAGAAACACATGGCGAGGGAGGGAAGTGAAAAGGCAAATTAAAAAAGAAAAGAGAGACAGAAACCTCAGTGAGGTCACTTTCCTGCCCCACCCGCGCTTCCTCCTGGTGGTTTTTTTTTAATTTAAATAGCATTTTTTTCCTGTTTGGAGGCGGGTGGGGGGGCGATGGTCGATCCCCTTCCTTACCTTCCCCTTGGAGCCATCGAAGGGGGGCTGCAGCATTGCATCCAGGGGGATCCCCGGCAAAGCAGCGGGTGAGTTACAAAAGAACGGCGGCGGGGGGGAGTAACGCGTGGGGCTCCGTATCCAGAAGGAACGGGGAGCAAGCGTCGGGGGTGGGGTGGGGGGTCGTCTTTCAGGTGTCACGGGAGTCTACGTTTTGCGTTGGCTTGCAAACCGTGGACGCTTTCGGACATCGGAAGGGAATCGGGTGTTGTCTGATTCTTGAACTCGTCTGAAAGATCAGGGATCTAGAAGAGCAGGGATCGCCCCCTACATTTATTGTGGTGGGGGCGGGGCGGGGCGGGGTTGAAGTGTCCCCATTGAGCCTGTCAGCCACTCATCCGGTCATATAGCAATTAATAAGAGATATTGATGCTGATAATGCTAACGCTATGCTAATAATGCTAATAAAGCTAATGCTAATGCTAATGCTAATGCTAATAATGCTAATAATGCTAATAATGCTAATAATAATAATAATAATAATAATAATAATAATAATAATAATAATA
>JAHTLZ010000004.1:315518-326246 GCA_023846285.1 Phrynocephalus versicolor | reverse complement strand
AATAATAATAATAATAATAATAATAATAATAATAATAATAATAATAAATGATGCAGCAAAAACTCAAAGGTAAGGTGTTACACAAAATGTATCAAAAGGGCAGCCGTTGCCAATGGAGTTACAACCCCTCATTTTGTATTTGTATTCCCAGAATCTTGAATGCTTTGGGCTGCTTCAAAAGACTCTCCTCTGCCTCCCATTTCTTTCTTCTTGGCTGCCCCATATACAGTGGTACCTTGTATAAAGTAATTAATTCATTCCAAATGAAATTATGTTAAGCAAATTTTCCTTTCTACAAATTCCCATAGGAATGCATTGAAAATGGAGTAATCCCATTTTTATGTTGTATGGATTCTCCCCATAGGCGATTATGTTAAGCAAATTTCCCCTATCTCCAGCATTTTTTATGTTGTACATATTTTATGTTATACAAGCTGTTTGTTATACAAGGGTCCACTGTACAGTACTACTTGAAGGTGGAGGAGGCTCCCAGACCACCTCTGTCAGGGGGCACCACCACCCCTGTCTTGTTTCTGAGGGGCCTAATATTTTGCTGCCCTAAGGCAGAACAGTAAAACACCACCCTGGTCAAGGGGTAGAATAATCCAGGCTGCCATTTATGGTAGAAAATTCAGAAATGCCTCCCAGGGAGTCAAAATGCAATGCAATCAAATGTTGTACAATAAAACATCCAGGATCGTAAGGCAGATGCTGACACCAGCTACGGCTTTATTTCACAAATTAGATATTTCTGATTTCCCTTCTCAGAAGATCCCAAACACCCTTGGGATTCCTTTCTTCGTGAGGACGCTGTTTTAGACTGCAGATGGGGGTGGTAATGGAATCATTAATATCAAAAAAAAAAAAGGCTGCTGCTGCACTGGTATTTTTAGTTTATAAACATCCACGGTGGCTTCTATTACACTTCTGGAGTTATGCCACTGTCTACTAGTAGGATCAGTTTTGCTTCCATATTCCTCAGTACAGTATTCTCTTTTTCTGCAAAGCCATTCTTAAAAATTCTTGGTTCTCAAGTCACACTCCTGTCAGTGAACCTCAAGTATCCACACATAGCCCTGCTTTTTAACTCTTATCTATCTATCTATCTATCTATCTATCTATCTATCTATCTATCTATCTATCTATCTATCTATCTATCTATCTATCTATCTATCTATCTATCTATCTATGTCTGTCTGTCTGTCTGTCTCTCTCTCTCTCTCTCTCTCTCTCTCTATCTGACTGACTGACTGACTGATTGATATACTGCCCACCCGGTAGCAAAGGCCACTCTGTGTGGTTTACATCAACACAAAATAACAGTAGTAGTGGTGGTGGTGAAACAGTAAATGGAACTTAAATATCATAATGAAGATAGTAGATAAAATAACTAAATACTGTAATTAGCAAGTTTAAAAACATGTCCTCCATTGCACTCTTCTGCTGGTGTCCCACAACCTGAGCAAAACACGTCGGACTTTTTTCATCACCTCAGGGTGAAATAGTCCTCTCTAGGGACCAAAGGCCATCAGTCTGCTCTTGGTTTCCCACTGTGTGAAAATTTTGTGTGGAAGCTCAGTTCTTTCCGTCTTTTTTTTTATAGCCATGCTGGATCAGGCCAAGGGCCCATCTAGTCCAGCTTCCTGTATCTCACAGAGGTCCCACCAGATGCGTCTGGGAGCGCACAAGACTAGATATCTGTCTCCTGATACCACTCCCCTGCATCTGGTCCTTGAGGTACCCCGGTTTTAAGCCTGGAGATTACACATCTCCCTCATGGTTTGTAACTTGTGATGGACTTTTCCTCCAGGAATCTGTCCAATCCCCTTTTGAAGGCATCCAGGCCAGGTGCCATCACCACATCCTGTGGCAGGGAGTTCCACAGACAACGTGCTGGGTGAATTTTTTTTTCTTTTGTCTGATCTTACTCTCCCAGCCCTCAATTTGAGTCAATGTCCCCTAGTTCTGGTATTTTGTGAGAGGGAGAAGAGTGGCCTTGGGTTGCAGATGCCTGATGCTCCTTCTTGCCCTCTTCTGAACTTGCTCCAGTTTATTTATTTATTTAATTAAAATATTTCTATCCTGCCTTTCTCCCTGAAAACACCCAAAGTGGCTTACATCATAAAAGAGGATTTAAAAGCTAAAAAAAGGAGATATAGTAAACAAGTATTTTATGATGACAAATATCAATATTAAATCATATTTAAAACAACAGTACACAAGAGTTCCTGGAAAACCCCTCTCAGATCACCCTGTCATTAAGGAAAAGCCTGCCTGAAGAGAAGGACCTTTGCCTGCTTGTGGAAGGACAGTGAAGCATGTTGCCATGTTTATTAAAGTGCAATGTCCTGACTATCCCTCGAGTAGACATGCATTTTTTTACCCAGCGTGTTGTTAGTCTGTGGAACTCCCTGCCACAGGATGTGGTGATGACATCTGGCCTGGATGCCTTCCAAAGGGGATTGGACAGATTCCCGGAGGAAAAGTCCTTCACAGGTTACAAACCATGATGGAGATGTGTAATCTCCAGGCTTAAATCCAGGGTACTTCAAGGGCCAGATGCAGGGGATTGGTATCAGGAGACAGATATCTAGATGGGTCTTTGGCCTGATCCAGCATGGCTCTTCTTATGTTCTTATGCGTTTTGCAATGAACCAGCCTCTGTCTTTCTCAAAAGGCTATCAGGAAGTATTAAAGAAATGTTGGGAGCTGAAGAGAACTGTATTGCCATTATCAAAACAGTATTTTTCCATAAATAAGTCTATATTTTTGTCTAAAATTGTCTACAAATTGAGGGTCGTCTTATACATGGAAGGACGCTGAGGAGAGAATTGTGCAGCTGCAAAACTGTAATTTTGGGTTGGAAATTGAGGGTCATCTTATTTTTCTGCCTTATAGACAGAAAAATAAGGTACCAAAAAGAGAGGCTCTTTTAGGACTACAACTCCCAGGATGTCTCAGCCAGCCTGAGCTGTGACCCCAGTGGCTGCGGGATGTTGGGAGATGTACCTCCTGAAGGGTAGGTAGCGCTTTCAACCCGTGGCACCATCTTGCTTTCTGTTCTGAATTCAGAAACGGAATGGCTCCCCTTTGGCTTCCAGGAGCTGTCAACAGGAAGGAAGATGGAGGCGAAGGATCCGCCAGTACCCAAAGGGAAGGGAAAGTTGGCCGCAGGTGGGAAAGACCTTTGTATCGTCCAAGTGGAGACCATTGGGGAGTTTCTGACCGAGGGTTCTCCACCTCAGATTAAGCAAGAACCCGACGAAAGTTCGCAGGAATTCTGCGAAGGTGGGAGGCAGGAGTTCCAGACGGCGACAACGCCCCTCTCGGAAGAGAGTCAGGGGGGAATTCAGCCCCACTTCAAGCGAGTCAACGACACCATCCTTTGGTCCCTGAAAGGGGAGTGTGTGGCGTTGACCGGGGCGAGCCTGGATGTCCAAGGTTCCCCCGAGGCCAGCGAGGATCTGGGTTCGTCCGTGGAAGTGAAGAAGGAGATTCCGGAAGAGGGCCCTCTCAACATGGAGATGCGATGCCAGCATTTCAGGCGGTTCTGCTACCGGGTTTCGGAAGGGCCCCGAGAGGCCTTCGCTCAGCTGTGGGAACTTTGCCGCCAGTGGTTGAAGCCGGAGAGGAACACCAAGGAGCAGATCCTGGACCTGGTGATCCTGGAGCAATTCCTGACTATCCTGCCTTTGGAGATGCAGTGCTGGGTCCGGGAACGGAGCCCGGAGAGCGGCAACCAAGCGGTGGCCCTGGCGGAGGATTTCCTGTGGAGGCTGCAGGTGGAGGAGAGCGCGGAACAAGCGAAGGTGAGAATTGGTCATTCCAATCATTCTGAAACTTTGGGTAAGTTCCTTTTTTTAAATTTACTGTTGGCTCCCAAGATTCTGGGGGTTGTAACCCAATGAAGTACAGTAGGATCCTTGTGGGTTGTAGGATCTGTTCACTTATCCACAGACTGAAAATATTAAAAATATGAAAATATTCCTAGAAAAATATATATACAGTGGACCCTTGTATAACAAACAGCTTGTATAACATAAAATCTGTACAACATAAAAAAAATCCGGAGATAGGGGAAATTTGCTTAACATAATCGCCTATGGGGAAAATCCGTACAACATAAAAATGGGATTACTCCATTTTCAATGCATTCCTATGGGAATTTGTAGAAAGGAAAATTTGCTTAACATAATTTCATTTGGAATGAATTAATTCCTTTATACAAGGTACCACTGTGTGTGTGTGTCTATCTATCTATCTATCTATCTATAAAGATGAAGTTACCAGAACTAGCCACTAGAGGGGGAAAAAGACAATGGTCTCTATAGCATCCATTCCAGAGAGTAGAGACATATTTCTGTTGTGCCATTAACAGAACTAGCCACTAGAGGGAGACAGGCATGCTTTGTATTGCATTTACTATTAAAACAGTGTTCACTGTAATCCACATTTTTCAGCATCCACAGGGAACCATGGAAGATATCTCCCACAGATACAGGGGCCGTGCTATAGCTTTCCCGAGCTCTGGTTTTGGAAGGCCAGAAATTGACCATGGGACGTTACAAGTATGGGTGAAATGCGGCCTAGGGGCTCCATGCACCTTGGCCAAAGTTGGTTTTGTAATCTCCCAGCCCCATCACTGTTCCTCCCCCATAGTTCAATCAATCAGCATACAACCTCTGCAAGCAGTAGGTGCTTCTAGTCTTCGAGTTCAGCAAACGTATAGGAGGAAGATCTGTAATGGTGAAGGGGTGAAGTGGAGATCAAACAGGGAAGTAGGGCCCTAAAACCAAACACTACCCTTAGCCTTCCCACGACAGCTGCTTTCCAAAAAGAATTGGACTGTCTCTCCTGCCCTGCCATCCGTGGTCGTGCTAGGTGAGCCAGATGGGAGTTGTAGTCCAAAACAGCTAGAACACATTGGGCTGAAGAAAGTAGCTGTAGGGTACCTCCACTGGTTCAGGCAAAGCTCACAGTGGCTTGGTTGGAATCACAGAATCATAGAGTTGGAAGAGACCTCAAGGACCATCCTGTCCAACCCCCTGCCACGCAGGAACCCCCATCACAGGACTCCCGACAGATAGCCATCCATCCTCTGCTTAAAAACCTCCAAAGAAGGAGACTCCACTACTCTCCGTGGCAGCTTATTCCACTGCTGAACAGCTCTAACCGTCATGAAGTTCTTCCTAATATTTAAATGGAATCTCTTTTCCTGTAGTTTGAGACCATTGCTCCAAGTCCTAGTCTCTGAAGCCATGAAAAACAATCCCGCGCCCTCTTTGATATGACATCCGTTCAAATATTCAAACATAACTATGATATCCCCTCTCAGCCTTCTTTTTGTAAAACTAAACATTCCCAGTTCCCTAAGCCACTCCTCATTTCTTCTGGACCTTTAACCATTCTAGTCGGTCTCCTCTGGACCCGCTCAAGGTTGTCAACATCCTTTTTAAATTGAGGCGCACAGAACTAGACACAGTACTCCAGGTGGGGTCTGACCAGAGCAGAATAGAGTGGTACTATCACTTCCCTTGATCGAGACACGATGGTTCTGTTGATGCAACCAAGAATCGCATTGGCTTTCCTGGCCGCCGCATCACACTGCTAACTCATGTTCAGTTTGTGGTCCACCCAGACTCCCAGATCCCCTTCACAGGTACTATTCTCCCATCCTATAACTAGGCTCATTTCTGTGCAGGGAACACAGCTTGCACCTTTTAAACAATGGTAGCTGAGTGCAAATGCACAATTGCTGGCCAGCTTGCTTTTTAACCACCCTGCATTTTTCTCTCCCCCTCTTTTTTTTTTTTTTTTTTTTTTGCTTTATAGACTTCAGAGGATCCGGATGGCTTGCCGGCCGACTCCCCCGAGTCTGACCTGGATCCCTCCGACATTGTGAAGGTTGAGCTGCCCATGGATGGGGACGGTGAGGAGATTCCAATGTTCGGATAAAATGGTTGACCTTTGAGCCGAGGTTTCTGGGGTGGGTGGCCTGGTAGCAGAGGCTTTGCTAGCTGAGTCTTGGGGACAAGTGCTATAAGCTGAGGGCTGCTAGATCTCAGAAGGCTGTAAGATAAAGATCCCCCGCTCCACATGTAGTCATGTCCGACTCTAGGGGCGGTGCTCATCTCCGTATTCAAGCCAAAGAGCCAGTGTTGTGCAAGTCCCTGGCCATGTGACCAGCATGGGTGCAAGGAAACACTGTTTTTACCTTCCTGCTTTTTACGGTGGTACCTATTCATCTACTTGCTTCGGGTTGCCACTCCTCGAGAGGCCCGGAAAACGTCTACACGCAACCGGGCCTTCTCGGTGGCAGCCCCCTCTGTCTGGAACAGCCTTCCAAGCGAAGTGCGCTCTGCAGAGTCCCTGCTGGCCTTCCGCACGGTGCTAAAAACTCTGCTCTTTTGCGAGCCCCCCCCCGCCATCCATACATTTGTTTCCCACCGAGATATCTCGTTGTTGGGCTTTGCACATGATGCCAGGGCGCCAAGTTGTTTTAAAGTTGTCAAGTTATTGTCTTATTCTGTTGTTACTGTTATTTTTCTCATTATGTTATCAGTTGTTATGTCAATTATTGTAAGCCGCCCAGAGTTCCTACGGGAAGATGGGTGGGGTATAAATCTAATAATAAATAAATAAATAAATAAATAAATAAATACTTGCATTCACATGCTTTCGAACAGCTGGACTGGCAGGAGCTGGGGTTATCAGCGGGAGCTCGCTCCGCTGCGTGGCATCTGGAAGTCGAACTGCCAGACTGCCGACTTTGCAGCTGACAGTTTTCGGAAGCCTTAGTCCACTGAGCCACCACACCCCCTAGTGGATACAGAAGACTGTATCCACATCTAAATTCTAAACATTTTTAAAGCAAACATTTAAAACTCATTTTAACCCCCCTGTGCTTTGTGATGGGTATTTGGGAGACAGATTCAGTGTCTTGTATTTTAAATACTGTGTGAGCCAGTTCATTCCTCGGAGGGCCTCTTGCACAAAACTGGGAATAAATCAGAAGTCGCTTCTGGTTTCCAGCTAGTAAAAGTTTAGGGGGAGCAGAGGTGGGCTGTGACTGCTGGGAGTTGGACCCATGGAGTCTATGGTCCACATTCCCTACCACTGATCTATCTAGAAGAGGGTTGGTTGCGGGAGGGGAGCAGAATAGCTTTAGATTAAATTAAAAAAAAAAGATCATGCTACTGATCACCAACTTTCTACGAGGGCATGGCGTGTGAAGAAGAAGAATGTCATGTGTCTGTCTAATTCCCCCCCCCCCTCAGGAGGCCATGATCAGCCCCAGTATATCCTCGGACAAGGAGCTGGCTTACACGAAGGAATGTACAGCGGCGTGAGGAAAAAAGTGGCCCTCAAATCCCTCCTTAAAACTCAGAAAATTCAATTGAAGGAAAAAACGCACCGGTGCCAGTATTGCGGGAAAGCCTCCGACTGCAGGGCCCACCTCATTATCCACGAAAGGACCCACACGGGAGAGAAACCCCACCGATGCGTGGCGTGCGGCAAAAGCTTCACCCGGAAGGAGTCTCTTATTATCCACGAGCGGTTCCACACGGGAGAGAAGCCGTACCAGTGCTCCTTGTGTGGGAAGACCTTCAGCGATAAAATCGGGCGGCTGATTCACGAGAGGACCCACACCGGCGAGAAGCCCTACCAATGCACCGAGTGTGGGAAGAGCTTTGGCACCCGGTGTAACCTCCTGAGGCACCGGCGGGTGCACACGGGGGAGATGCCGTACAGGTGCTCGGATTGCGGCCAGAGCTTCCGGTACAGGCCTCAGCTGGTGATCCACGAGGGGAGCCATAAAGGGGAGAAGCCTTACAAGTGTACGGAGTGTGGGGAGAGTTTCAGCCAGACCCGGCACCTGGTGATCCACAAGTGGACCCACACGGGCGAGCGGCCCCACACGTGCGGCGTCTGCGGGAAAACGTTCAACCAGAAGTCGGACCTCATGACCCACACGCGGACCCACACGGGGGAGAAGCCCTACGCCTGCGCCCAATGTGGGAAGAGCTTCATTTCCAGCTGCCAACTTCGGAAGCACGAACGTATCCACACGGGGGAGAAGCCCTACCGGTGCCCCGAGTGCGGCAAATGCTTCACCTACAGCTCTCACCTGACCACTCACAAGCGGACCCACACGGGGGAGAAGCCCTACCAGTGCCCCGATTGCGGCAAATGCTTCATCTCGAGCTCCCACTTCACCGCCCACAAGCGGACGCACACGGGTGAGAAACCGTACCAGTGTTCGTACTGCGGGAACAGCTTCGTCCAGAGATCGCAGCTGGCGAAACACGAGAGGTCCCACACGGGGGAGAAACCTTACATCTGCTCCGAGTGCGGGCAGAGCTTCCGGTGGAGCCAAGGGCTCAAAAAACACATGCGGACGCACACGGGAGAAAAGCCGTACAAGTGCCCGGCGTGCGAGAAAACATTTTCCAGCTCCTCAAACCTTTCTAGGCATCAGAAAATTCACACGAGAGAGAAACTGTAAAGCATGCTGCTTATATACAGTGGTACCTTGTATAAAGGAATTAATTCGTTCCAAATGAAATTATGTTAAGCAAATTTTCCTTTATACAAATTCCCATAGGAATGCATTGAAAATGGAGTAATCCCATTTTTTATGTTGTACGGATTTTCCCCATAGGCGATTATGTTAAGCAAATTTCCCCTACCTCCAGAATTTTTTATGTTGTACAAATTTTATGTTATGCAAGCTGTTTGTTGTACAAGGGTCCACTGTCCTTCCCTATAGCACTTAAAGCACTCTTTGGGGCTGTTGACAGTTTAACTAGGCAGGCTACGCATTGCCCCCCTTCCTCAGTGTGTTGGGTACTCAACTTACTGACCTCGGGAGGATGGAAGGCTGAATGAACCTTGAGCCGGCTCCCTGGGATTGAACCCCCAGGTTGTGAGCACAGTTATAGAATAGCATTTGAGCCACTGTGTCACGAGGTACCTACGCATCCTGTAAAGGTGCTTAGCTGATTGAAGACTACAGAGAGAAGCCTTTAAACACCTAGACTGATCTTTCTCGACCAAGCAGATGTGTTGAACTAAAATGTCTGCAAACTCTGCTGGTGGGGCTTGATGGAAGGTGCGCCCCTGGAGGTGAAATAAAGTCTGAGGAAGGCGACCTCAGACAGTGAAAGAAACCATAAGCCAAATCTCAAAAATCCCTCCAGAAACAAAAGCATCCGCCTCTCACAGGATGAATTTGAATTTATTCTTTTAATTTTATGGCAATTTTGATGTTTTAACTTAACTGTCTGAAGTGTTTATTGTGATTGTGAGCTGCCCAGAGACCCCTGGGTAGTGGGCGGCATACAAGTTAAATAAATAAATAAATAAATAAATAAATAAATAAATAAATAATTGATTTATTTGACAATTCACATTAAAAAGAACATAGTAATGGTATTTTAAATTGTTTTTTTTCCCCAACAAACAAACTAAAGTTGCTTTTATCCACCCTGCCTGTGGGAGATTTTCGTTGAAAATATGTCCGGAGAGTTAACATGTTATGGAAGATGGTCTCAGTAAGCTAGGGACAGTGTTCCAGATGTTAAAAATATGAGATCTGACAGTCCTTTATCATTTACGATGGTGGGTGGGGCTCATGGACAGTCTCTAGGCCAATATATAGGGAAGGCAGGCATGTCCCCCATTCCTGCTATAAATAGAATATTTGACAGGATGGATTGGAGTCCAGTCTTCTGTTGTGTCTTCCCATGCTGGACCTCAGATAATCTCAGATTGCTCACAGGACGTTACGAGCCATTTTATTCTGAACAGTCTGACTCCCCTTGGCCATCGGAAAGCAGGAATCAAACCAAGGAGCTTGTACCTCCATTTCCAGAAAGCACAGCACAGTCAAAGAATGACCAATGTGGCCCCACACATTGAATAGAGAAAGACAGATGCTGGGAGTTTCTTCCCCCCAACCCATCCCCCCCCCCGGTGGTTGTTGTTGTCGTCATTGCCATTAAATGTGGTAAGGTTGCCTCGGAATTATGGCAGAATTATGCATGAACGATATCTAAAACCTCTTCCTCTCAGTACAGTATGACCCAGTATCTGCTGGGGATTGGTTCCAGGCCTTCCTGTGGATAATGAAAACCGTGGATAAGAGAGAAGGCCTGCACACTCACCACCAAACTGCTGTTTCCTGACAGTAGCTTGCTTTATGACTGCTGTTTTGAGACAGTAGCATGCTTTATGCCCGCTGTTTGTGACAGTAGCTTGCTCTACAGATGCTATTTGTGACAACAGCTTGCTTTACAGCTTGCTTTGTGGCTGCTGAATTATTCAATTTTTTCCCTCTGCCAACTGTGGATAACGCATCAGTGGATAATGAATCAGTGGATACGGGGGGGGGTCCTACTGTATCTCTGCTGAGGTCCTAGAAACCCAAGGCTGTGGCTTCTTTGATGGAGTCAGCCCGTCTCATCTTGTTTTCTTTTCCTCCTGTGAGGTCCCAAAATGTCACCTGTCCCAGGACAGGAGGCAGGTCTTTGCCACTGATTGGCGAGATCTGGCTTGGGCTTTGTTTTAGGGTTCAAAGCTCTCATGGCACCTGAAGAGGACAAATGCTGTCACACACACCCTTTCGCTGCCTCCTACCCTCCCTGTACTTTCCCCTGCCATCTTCTCCTTCCCTGCTCTCTGTAGGAATGCTCCCCTGAGAGATATTAGATATTAATATGCATAGGT
>JAHTLZ010000004.1:290536-305441 GCA_023846285.1 Phrynocephalus versicolor | reverse complement strand
ATTATTATTATTATTATTATTATTATTATTATTATTATTATTATTATTATTATTATTATTATTAATAACAATAGTTATACAGGCTACACATTCTTAGGAGAAAGAATATGAAACATTACTTACAGTTGTGAACAGATCAACAGCAAAGCAACAAACAGAGTTCAACAGACTAAAGAGAGGGAAAGGAAACACACCGCAAAGAGGCAGGGCTCTCTTTGAATTCAGAAGCGGAGAAGAAAGAATTGGTTAGTGCTGGGTAGATTGACGAACACCTCAGGCCAGAAAGATCCCTCCCAGTGAAAACTACTAAAGGCAGCATGCGAGGTTGTAAAAACTCCAACATAGGGGTGGTGCTATACAGGGAAGGCAGTGTGCCATGTGGGCTGGTCGGTTCCCCCATTCAGAGAGAGGCACTGGATGGTCTTGGTATTCTAGTTTCATAAACTCCCAACAAGCTAATTTAAATATTTTTGCCAGGAATGAGACGGTGTCTGAATAGCCAGAGGACTGCAGAACCAGCTGTATATTGGATTTTGAGGCTGAAATTAAACCATTCCTTTGTGTTCAGAAGGCAATGAGCAGCCAAGGAAAAAACGCAGGGTTTGATATATACCTCTGGGGACTCACCTTGAATATTTTGAAAAATTTATTTATTAGCTGAGGCATGAAGCTGGTCAAGGGCAGTTGCGCCATGAAAAGTGTGATAAATAACCCGGCCTTGAGATTTCAAAATCTACTTAAGACTGTTTTAAAACACACACACACACACACACACACACACACACACACACACGCACACAGAGAGAGAGAGAGAGAGAAACTACTGTACCATATTTTTCTGTCACTGTGACTATCATCATCATCATCATCATCATCATCATCATCATCATCACCGGATTGTGGTCCACAGAGGAATCTTCTGAAGTTGCATCTAGCCATTGACCTGACCTGTGTGGTTTTGTGACGTGCGCTGTTGTAAGATAGAAAACGTTGATTTTAGGAGCCTTTCTAGTGTGGCCGGAAGCCTTGAGATCTCGTCTCCCCTCACCTTACAGGTACGGGAAATCTGCCTGGATTATACCCGAGGAGTCGATATGCAGTGGCAGGCCATGGCGTTGCTTGCTTTGCAGGAGGTAAGTGGAAGGGGGCAGAGGCTGTTTCGGGCGGGAGGTAGACCTGAGCTGGACGGTGAAGAAAGTTGAGCCGGCTGGGGGTTGATTTGTCTGAGATCTGGTGCCGGAGGAGAGCGTTTTGCACGCCCTGGATAGCCAGAAGGATAAGACAGGTGGGTCCTAGATCAAACTGAGACTGTGGTATTTCTGGGGGCAAAAATCTTGAAGCTGTCCTACTTTAAGGCCCCCTCACGAGAAGGGCAGGAGGAAAGGAGGAAGACAAAATACGAGATGGATTGACTCCTTACAGCAGGGGTGCCCAAACTTTTTGTAAGGAGGGCCAGATTTGGTGGCTGAGAATGTGTCAGGGGCCGGTTGCTCCCCGACCCTGCCACCCCACTGCAAGCCCCACCCACTGACCCATAAGCCCCCACCCACTGACCCCTTGCAACCCCACCTGCAGGAAGGAAGGCAGGGACCAAGGGAGGAAGGGAGGGCGGTGGAAACCAAGAGAGGAAGGAAGGAAGGTGGGGAGGGAGGGAGGGAGGTGGGGACCAAAGGAAGCACAGGGAGCCTTGGCCACAGGTCGCCCCTTGGAAGAGGCGATCTGTGCGACCTTGCACCCCCCCCAAAGCTCCCCAGCAGTGGCGACGGCTGGCCTGCCCACCCCCACACATTCCCCTGCGGTGCCGGTGGCAGACCGCCCAGCCGCCCAAGCTTCCCAGCGGTGTCAGTGTTGGCAGAAGATTTTAAAAAAAAATGGGGTAAAGGAGGGGGAGGGAGGGGCGGGCCAGGCAGCCATGGGCCACTCAGAATGGCCTGACGGGCCGGATTTGCCCCCCCCCCACCCCCCGGGCCAGACTTTGAGCAGGCCTGCCTTACAGGAAGCCACAGGAGTGTGCAGGAATGGGGTGGGGCTGTTGAGGGGAGGACATTTTGAAGGTGGCTCATTCAGGAGGTCGCCATAAGTGGGAGGCGATGTGAATGCACATAACGTCTACAACAAGGCCTGAGTTCAAATCATCATTGAGGCCATGGCTTTGAGGAGGGTACCCTTCGTTCTGACTCCGCTGTTTTCCCAGAATAAATTTAGCAAGCTATACTAAAAAGGTATAAGAAAGTGTCTTCGCTATTTTAGGATATTCATATAATTGCTATATTCTGATGCATATGGTTGTACAGTATTTTAAAAGTTTGAAGCACTCTCTGGATGGTTACTCATTTTCGTTATGCAGGCTACACATTGCCCCTACTCTACCACACTGAGTTAGGTACAGTAGGACCCCAGTATCCGCTGGGGATTGGTTCCAGGCCTTCCTGTGGATAATGAAAACTGTGGATAAGAGAACGCCTGCCCACCCACCCACAAACTGCTCTTTCGTGACAGTAGCTTGCTCTATGACTGCTGTTTTGAGACAGTAGCTTGCTTTATGGCCGCTGTTTGTGACAGTAGCTTGCTTTACAGCTGCTGTTTGTGATAACAGCTTTCTTTACAGTTTGCTTTGTGGGGGCTGAATTATTTAATTTAATTTATTTAAAATTTTCCTCTGCCAACCGTGGATAACTGAATCAGTGGATAATGAATCAGTGGATACGGGAGTCCTACTGTACTCAGTTTACTGATCTCAGAAGTAACTACTGGACCACGAGGCTTTCTTAATACTAGAAAAATAATTTTGAAACTTTCTCCCATTAGAGCTCTTTAAAGCACAAGGTTAAAAATGTCTATTTGTGTTAAGCTTTGAGGAAATCTCTTTGAGTTTGTCTTTTGGGCCAGGCTTTGTTTTTTATGGCATTTCCCCCACACATTTATAATTTGTAATTTGGGGCATTTGTAGTTCATGTATTTCCCTTGGTTGATAGCTGCCCTGAGCTCTTCATGAGGAATATAATACAGAATTCCCCCCCCCCGTAAAGATATCAGTTGCATATTCTTTTTTTTTTTTTTTTTTTCACTCATCCTTCTTTAAGGCGGCCGAAGCTTTTCTCGTGCACCTGATGGAAGATGCTTACCTCTGTGCCATCCATGCCAAGCGGGTCACCCTCTACCCCAAGGACATCCAGTTGGCGCGACGGATCCGTGGCCTTCAACAGGGCTTGGGCTAGTGGCCTCCTCACCCTCTCTCTGAGCTGCGTTATCTTCTGGGACTCGGAAAAGCTGCCGAGAGCATCTCAGAAAATATAAAAACCATCTAAGTGGTGCAGGAGTGTTCCTAGTTGGGGCCAAAAACCAGGTGTGAGGCCCCGTGAAATACAAAGGTTTAAAGTTTTTAATAGTTCAATTATATATATTTTCTCAGTTGAAGATTTTAAAACATTTTGTACTTCTTTTAGGTGAGATTTTGTATTGGCTGATCCTGTTGCCTCAGCCAGAGATGCCTTTTTTTTTTTAAACAAGCATATCTTGAGAGGCCAATTATATATTCTGTTTACTGATATTGCTGCTGTTGTTCTTGCCCTCTCAAGATATTCTCTGGCATCTCATCTTTACATTTCATTCTAAGAATGAGATTCTAATGGAGAAAGAAATAAGGAAAAATAATCTCTATAAGTCGGGAGGTGTAAGAGCAGAAACAAGCTTGCTAGTCACTTAATCCTGACTGGAATATGTTAAATAAAAATCCTCAGGAACTGGGTGTTTTCGAGTGTGTAGTCGATGAGTCTTTCCGGTCCTTAAATTAAATAACCTTATACAGATTAATTTGGAAACAAAAGGTAAACTTTGAGATGTTGTGAGGAGAAAGAGATTTGGAGCAGACCAACAATGCTTTCAGTCTGCATTTGCTGTTAAATACATAAAATTGTTTAGTGAAATCAAATAAAGTGGGTTTGAACAATTCTGTGTCATGTCTTTCAAGAAGGCTCTTGGAATCGTCATAGTGTGACAGGGCTACAAAAAAAAAAGGCAAATGTTATCTTAGGCTGTATTGATAGAAAGATCTGGACATGTTCAGGCTGGAGAAAAGGCAGAGGAGCAATATGATAGCACTTTTCACATATTTGAAAGCAGTGAGTGGTAGATAATGGCAGGGCAAGACAGCCAGGAAAGAATATAAAATTTCGATTTTTGAGGCAAGCCACCAAGCTTCACCGTCTGCTATGTTAACATGATTAACTGTCTTGAGATTTCTTACACATCACATTGTTTTGTCTAAGGATGCCTTATATATACAGTAGGACCCCGGTATCCGCTGGGGATTGGTTCCAGGCCTTCCCCGTGGATAAT
Source organism: Phrynocephalus versicolor (assembly GCA_023846285.1). NCBI lineage: Eukaryota > Metazoa > Chordata > Lepidosauria > Squamata > Agamidae > Phrynocephalus > Phrynocephalus versicolor. Next base: position 301,103 of record JAHTLZ010000004.1, on the reverse strand, counting down.
GAAAACTGTGGATAACAGAGAATGCCCACCCACCCACCCCCAAACTGCACTCTCCTGACAGTAGCTTGCTTTATGGTCACTGTTTGTGACAGTAGCTTGCTTTACAGCTGCTATTTGTGACAACAGTTTGCTTTATAGCTTGCTTTGTGGCTGCTGAATTATTTAATTTTTCCTCTGCCAACCATGGATAACAAACGGTGGATAATGAATCAGTGGATACGGGGATCCTACTGTGTACATAGAGAGAGAGAGATAGAGAGAGAGAGAATACAGAGAGAGAGATTGCAAAGATACATACATATTACAAAATGAGAATGGTTTTCTTCTGTGTCGTTTTCATGGCCTCTATTTTATTTTTAGCAGGAGAAAAATAAAACAAACCCTTGCAATAATTCATGACATCTCTGACCTTCGGAATCCTGCTTGCCTTGACATCTCTAGGTTAGCCGTCCAACAGTTTGAGGTGGAAAATATGATAAAATTTCTGATGACTTTTTTTTAAAGTGGGGAGCACAATATTTTCAGAGCTGTCACTGTGTCAAGGATGTAGGCTGCCATTCCTGTGTTTGGGAAGTGGGGGGAGGGTGTCTCTTGCTTGGTACAGAGAGAAGCCCTGCCCTGGAAGTGGCCAGTAGGTAAGGCATATAAGGTGGGAAAGGCGTCTTTTCCTCTCTCGGGAGTTGTCGAAGATAGACTTGACTTGACCAGGAGGTTCCACTGGTTGCCGTAGCGTGAGCGATGCTCGTCGCCACCCTCTTCATTTTTGCACTTCTGGTTACCGCCCTGTGGCTCCGTCGGCATAGGGGTCTCCGCCAGCCAAAGGGTTCCGGGGAACTTCCTGGTCCTCCAGCCCTGCCTTTCATCGGAAATCTTCTTCATATGTTCCATCCTGACCTTCCTATACATTTCTTGGAGCTTGCCCGACACTACGGACCGGTCTATCGCCTACGCCTTGGAAATAAAGGTGAAGTTGTGCAGGGTACAGGTAGCAGAGGTGGGGTTCAGGTGAGAGGGATAAAGGCTGGCCGTTATAGACCTCAAGTCTGTCAAAGTGTATCTGTTCATCAGGATTCTTAAATAGGGCTCTCTTTTTTAAATTTTATTGCTGCCTCTTCCCGAATGAATTGCACAGATATAGGATGGGGGACACTTGGCTGGAGAATAGTACCTGTGAAAGGGATCTGGGAGTCTTGGTGGACCACAAATTGAACATGAGTCAGCAGTATGATGCGGCGGCCAGGAAAGCCAATGTGATTCTTGGTTGCATCAACAGAACCATCGTGTCTAGATCAAGGGAAGTGATAGTACCACTCTATTCTGCTCTGGTCAGACCCCACCTGGAGTACTGTGTCCAGTTCTGTGCACCTCAATTTAAAAAGGATGTTGACAACCTTGAGCGGGTGCAGAGGAGGGCGACCAGGATGGTTGAAGGTCTGGAGGAAATATCTTATGAGGAACGACTTAGGGAGCTGGGAATGTTTAGCCTTACAAAAAGAAGGCTGAGAGGGGATATGATACCTATGTTTAAATATTTGAAAGGATGTCATATGGAAGAGGGAACAGGTTTGTTCTCCATGGCTTCAGAGACTAGGACTTGGGACAATGGTTTCAAACTACAGGAAAAGAGATTCCATTTGAACATTAGGAAGAACTTCATGACAGTTAGAGCTGTTCGGCAGTGGAATATGTTGCCACGAAGGAGGGTGGTGGAGTCTCCTGTGGAGGTTTTTAAGCAGAGGCTGGATGGCCATCTGTCGAAAATATTCTGATGGGGTTCCTGCATGGCAGGGGGTTGGACTAGATGGCCCTTGAGGTCTCTTCCAACTCTATGATTCTATGATTCTTTGAAGTTTCAGGAGATTACCTCACTTACATGTTTGTTTTTCCTACCATTGGTGGTGTTTTTTATTTCTTCCACCGGGGTGCTTTTCAATCAACGTTTCTGATTGCGTTTTGAAGCTGTTCTGGAAATATTTTTTAAATGATTTCGTTCATTTATTATACGGCCAAGGACCTGAGTTAAAACAAGGGGACAATAATTGTTAGAACATGTTCCCATTTAGGAAAAGTTGTCCGATTAATAAGGCCTTTCGACGAGACATTTATTTTAAAACTCCTGGATAGCTCTGTAGTTTTTGGTCTGTGGATCTCAAAGTTGAGAGTTTGATTCCAAATGCTGGTGCTTTCTTGACATGGGCCAGATCATCATCACCGTCATTATTATATTATTTAATCGAAGCTACAGACATTGGAGGTTCTTTGTCAACTTTTTCGTAGAATGCTTGTGAGAAAGTGAAAGGTGTGGAAACAAGTGCTAAAGCAGTAAGAAGGAACCTTGAATATGTTTTGTTGTTGTTATTAACTATTATTACTGCAAATGCACATTCTGAAAATACATAAGGCCGAGGAGGGAGGGACAGAACAAATATTTATTTTTTTGTATTAATATAACCGTAGGTGGAGTTCAGTCGTTTTTATTTGCAACTGATGTCTGTGAGGAAAACCAGTATTCAGAAGCTTTGGATTCATACTATTTGTTATGTTTTATTTTAAAAAGCTCTTAGCAGAGAAGTTTCAGCACCTAGTTGACTTTCTTAAATATTCCTTAAAAGAGAAGAGTAGTAGATTTTTTTTTAAAGTTCAAATGCAAATCCTGGTACCCTTGATGCAGTTTTGTCACAGAAAGATTATGTCAATTTACAGGATACTTGAAAGAGCCTTATCAGGATACCTGGCAGAGCGACATTATCCCTTTTTAAGATACATTCATAATATCATTTATTTATATATCAAATATCAAATAAAAGTTTATAAGCTAATGGACATCATTCTTAAAATACTCCATAACAGTATTTATTCATATATTTAACTAAAATATGAATTGATGGCTTTTCTGCTTACCGGAACTGCAGAAGACGGTAAGGCAGATAAAAACATTTTAAAACAGGTTCCAAAATGTAAAACCTTTTTAAAAAAACCATTCTTTAATAGCAGATTGAAAATGATTCCCAAATGCCAACCTTAATAATAATAATAATAATACACATTTAAACACCAAAAGTGAGGTGTATGCCAGCGCTGCCTCTCATTAGGCTCCAGTCACAATGTTGAATATATTTATATATATATATACAGTACAGTAAATATATATACAGTGGACCCTTGTATAACAAACAGCTTGTATAACAAAATTTGTACAACATAAAAAATTCCAGAGATAGGGGAAATTTGTTTAACAGAATCGCCTATGGGGAGAATCCATACAACATAAAAATGAGATCACTCCGTTTTCCATGCATTCCTATGGGAATTTGTATAAAGGAAAATTTGCTTAACATAATTTTATTTGGAACGAATTAATTCCTTTATGCAAGGTACCACTGTATATATTTAAAGGGCTTATTTATTGCTTTTCTGCGGAGAAAAGCCACAACCTTGAGCTTGGGAAGCACCAGAGCTTGGAAGTTGGCAAGATCTGAATTAGAGTTGTAAATGACAGGACATTTTAGATGTCACACATTCACCTCTGTGCTTATCTGGAAGTTGAATCTCGGCAACTGGACTTCTTGACTTGAGAGATTGAAACATTTCACTGCTTATCTAAACAGTCTGAGAAGGATGAAGCTGTTTGGACTAGCAGCAAAACGTTTCAGTCTCTCAAGTAAAGAAGTCCGGTTGCCGTGACTCAACTTCCAGATAGACTCACCCGGATGACTGAGAATCTTCACAGACACTCTGTGCTTAGGTGCTGTAATTCAGGAACTATTTATAGCTGGCCTTTCAAGGTAAGTGAAAAATTTAAGGAGTGGTTTTTTACCAGTTCCACTCCTCCGCTGAATTCCCATGGCTGTAGGGGGGGATTCGGTCTACCTCCAGCACCACACTTGCGTCCCAAATACACCGATGGCATATAAGAACAATGCGGTATAGTTTAGCTTAATAAGGATGAGGCCAGATGGACTTTCCTGCCTTATTGGGAAAAGGCACCAAATATTTGTAATTGTCACTTTTGTGTCCACTCTAAACAGAGGGTCTGTGCTATAGGATGGTCTCTCCACACCATGATACCTCCATATACCATAGTTTGCTTCTAAATAATGTTACATTCTTCAATCTTGTTTAAGGAAAAGCTAAACCCAGAATGCAGCTTTGTGGCATCATTGGCCAATGTCCTTTTGCTGTTAGATAAATGGATAAGGAGGAATAAACTGAAACTAAACCCAGACAAGACAGAGCTGCTTCTGGTCAGTCAAAAAGGAGATCAAGCAACCTGTGCTGGATTACCCCCCAGTAACTCATCCTTGAGCGTAGATACCGAGGTCACAGCTGTGGCCAGAAGCGCATTTGCACAATTTAAATTACAGTGGTACCTTGTATAAAGGAATTAATTTGTTCCAAATGAAATTATGTTAAGCAAATGTTCCAGTTCACAAATTTCCCATAGGAATGCATTGAAAACAGAGTAATCTTTAATAATCACGACCATTTATATGGAATATATATTGTCCCTCATTATTCTGTAAGCCACCTTGGCTCCTTTTCCAAGGAGAAAGGCAGGGTAAAAATATTAAAAATAAAAAAATAGATGTAACATCTGGCAGATCATATATAATCGAGAAGAAACAGCCTAAGAGGGCAAGCTGACTTCTAAGTCTGTGACTCACCTGTCCTTCCTATCTTCCTCACCTAAACAAATACAGTGGATCCTTGTATAGCAAACAGCTTGTATAACATAAAATTTGTACAACATTCTGGAGATAGGGGAAATTTGCTTAACATAATTTCATTTGGAACGAATTGATTCCTTTATACAAGGTACCACTGTACTATAGTTTTTGTTTCATGTTTATAATTTATGGTTTGTCTATTTGGAGAAGTCCTTTTCTGTGGGGACAGTCGCGATGGGAGTGAGATAAAAAGGACTTGTGAGCACACCTTGTTGGTCGTTTGTATTGGCTTTTTAACACTCTTTTTGTTCTGGAACTTTCTGTAGTTTTTTGCTGCCTGCTTCTCTGCATTTGCTCTTCTTTTTCTTAGCATTTGTCCCACCTGTTGGTTGTGGTCCGCTAGTCTTGTTTTGGCCTTCCACTTGGCGTGGTCTTGAGCTCGGTCCGGTTGAACCCGGGACAACTTCATGCCATTCTCCAAGGTGTTGATCCACCGCAGTTTCAGTTGTCCCCTCGGTTGGGATCTGCTGATCTCTCGGGTGAGACTCTTTTAGGCCAGAGTTTCTTCATCAAAAGGCAAAACATGTCCATACCACCGTAGTCGGGCTTCACGCATCTCATCAGCGATTGGGGCAATGCCGTATTTTGATCGTATGTCATCATTGTGCACGTGGTCCTTTCATGGGAGGCCATAGGTCCATCGCAGCATCTTTGTCTCCTTGACACCAAGGCGACGGTCAACTTCTTTAGTCCCCAGCCAGCATTCTGCAGCATAGAGGACAACAGGGTGTACAATGGTGCGATAGATCTTTGACTTTAAATGGTCGCTGATCTTTTTGTCACACATGACGCCTGACGTTGTACGCAATTTTAGCCAGGCACAGTTGATCCTTGATGTGACCTTGTAACTCAGACTCCCGTCGGCTGTGATCGTGGAACCAAGGTATTTGAAATTCTCAGTTCTTGGTAGGTCAATACCATTGATTTGGATTGTACCACATTAGAACATAAGAACACAAGAAGAGTCATGCTGGATCAGGCCAAAGGCCCATCAAGTCCAGCTTCCTGTATCTCACAGTGGTCCCACCAAATGCATCTGGGAGCGCACAAGACTAGATATCTGTCTCCTGATACCACTCCCCTGCATCTGGAACTTGAAGTACAGTACCCTGATTTTAAGCCTGGAGATTATACATCTTCATTATGGTTTGTAACCTGTGATGGACTTTTCCTCCAGGAATCTGTCCAATCCCCTTTTGAAGGCATCCAGGCCAGATGCCATCACCACCTCCTGTGGCAAGGAGTTCCACAGACTAACAACATTCATTTGGGTCAGTCGTCAGATATTCCATCTTCCTCACATTCCGGTGCAGGCCAAACCTCATCAGATGGTCACTCCATACGTGGACTTGGTGCTCAATATTTGCCTTGTTCTCTGATGCCATCATGAGCTCTGAATAAGTTTATTAGACACCCCCCCATGTTTTGCTGATGTTTTCCTGCCCCCCACCTTCTCCCCCCCCCCCCGAGCTAACAAACCTTCCATGGTTTTGGATTGCCACCTCTAATTTTTCTTTTCAAAAAACTCAGAGGCTAGAGCTATGGCCAGCATGGGCCAACAGATGTCTTCTAGCGTTATTTCCATTTTGATTGCAACCATGTGACAGAATCTAACCATTGTCCCTTTTCTCTCTGCTAGATGTGGTGGTCTTGAACAGCTCAGAAGCTATTCGCGAGGCCCTCATGCGGAAGTGGTCTGACTTTGCCGGACGCCCACCTAGCTTTATTGGTAATACACTGTGAAATTTAGCTTACTGTGAAATTTAAATTTACAGTTCAATGAGAAATTTAAATTATAAAAACTGAAGTGAAATGAGAAGGTGATTCGATATGTGACAGATAAAGTCTACCATGTTTTCTTAAATCAATGGTTCCCAACCTTCCTAATGCCGCGACCCTTTAATACAGTTCCTCATGTGGTGGTGACCCCCATTGCCCTGCTTGGAAGAGGCCACAGGCCCCCATTGGCAGGCCACTGCCACAGCTGCCACAGATAACTTCCCTCTACAGGCACCCTCAGCCAATCGCAGCCTCTGGTGCCATTGACTGACATCCCCTCCAACCTATCAAGCTGTAACTCACTCTTCCCCCCACTTCCTCCCCCACTCCTCCAGACCCAAGCCATTTGTGCCTTTTTCTTCACTGGCTCATGGCAACCCCTGTGAGATGGTCGTTTGACTCCCAAAGGGGTCCCGACCCCCCAGGTTGGGAACCACTGTCTTAAATTGAGGCAACCCACCTCTACCAGCTTCACTTTTGGTGTTGGTGGAACTACGCCAGTGGATTCTCACCATAGAGCTCTCATGTCACAGTAAACCCTGGTTTGTGTTAAATGCAGTGTGTTGCTTTCAGTACAAACTAGAATGTGCAAACCAAATGACACAACGGACAGCCAAACTTTGGGTTGTCTTTATCATTACTGGGTGGGTTCCCCCCCCCCCCGGTCCTCTCTCGGAGTCCTTTTGTCAGCAATTAGTTCTGGGGAGTCATCCAGGTAATCCAGGCAGGGACAAGCCACTGTGATGGACTGAAACATTCAAACAAGCCATGCTCCTAGCGGGTTCTCCGACGCTCCCCCAAATATTTTGACTGCAAGTCGGCATAACTCAGGCATACTTGGAAACTCTTTCATCACAGGGAGATAAAACTGAGCCAAAGGGTGGGTGAGGGAAGGTTTATCAGCAGAGCTGGTGTTTATATCCGACAGGAGTGCCAGATTTTTAAAACGTCATCTTTGAGGTCCACTTTCTGGGAGGACATCTCACTGCAAGTGCTTGACTTGTCCAGTAAAGCCTCTCAAGATGGAGCCTGGCCCCTCAAGTCTTGCGTGTGACCTTGGCCGATGTGGGGCTGGATCGCATTCCCTTGGTTCTGTTGTTCTGTCCTGAGGAGGGGGAGGATGGCTGGCCCTAATACTGACCGTTCAGTGGCTACAGAGGTTCTCTCCACACCCCCACACCCCCATCCTCCATTCTAGGATGAAGTCTTCCCTAACTTTTTCCCCTGCCATCCTTAAATCTGAGAGCAGCAAGGTAAAAAGGACAGCTTCACAGTTCAAAGTGGAACAGCCTTGAGAAATACACTTTGGGTATTTGTACACGACCCCTAAACTCCGCCACAAATGGCTCCCAGCTCCGGAGCTTAAAATTGTTTCCCCACCAGCTCCGGAGATTACAGATAATTAAGTGTGACCACGCCCACCTAAGCGCGTCCCAGCGCACTTTTCAGGTACCTGCTCTCCGGAGGTGAAAATTCCTGATGCGGATATAATGTAGTGACTGCCAGGCTCTCCTTGCTTCTGTTTGTTCTTTTTTTGCCCCCCGCCCCTTTAAGAGATCTGAATACAGTGCCGGGACGGCAGAACGGGGGTGAGCGGCATTCTTTTGTTCCTTTTTTTTTCTCCCTTCCCTCACGCAGCCAGCAGCCAGGAGTGCGAAGGGGGTGGGAACGCAGGAACAGAGACAAACCCCTAAGATCTCTGGTCCAAATTTAAGTGGCCAGCGGATCTTAGGGGTTCTGTGAAAAGGCTCCAAGTTACCCTCCAACAAGGCTTTGCTCTTCCATGGGTTGCAAAAATAGTTCTCTCTCTCTCTCTCTCTCTCTGTGAAATAAACAGCAGGCTCCATTAACAGGGCACATGTTTTGAAAATCAGCCTCTGGGAATGATGATGTTTTATCACCTTCTAACTGTGAAGTTGCGAGCTTTTCTGATTGTGCTCTGACAGCCAGCATGGCATAAGTGAGGCGTGGGCAGCCTTCGCATCTTAACAGCTCATGAGTCAAGCTAATAATTGGAAGGCCACCAATCAGCCTTTAGGCTTCTTAGGCAGAACCCAGAGATCCACTATAACTGAAGCTACTTTGGCAATGCTGTGAAATTGGAAATGTTTAGAATCCAGAACTGAGAATTTGTAGATGAAATGAAGCACAATCTCATTCCATAGAAAACAAATGTTTTTATTTAGCAAATCAAATACTGTAAGGTTTATTGGGGATATTGTGTTTAGTCCAGAAAGATTGATATGGTGGAAAATGGAATCATCGGAAATAAAGGAGGATATTGAAAAATACTTATTCGGCAGTATTAAGAAAACAAAGTTAAATGAGATTAATAACCCGTTTCTTAGATCTATGTTAAATGCATGGTACTTATATAAGAAAAAATTATGTCCCTTGGACTCACCATTGAGATCTGTAACTGAAATGGAGAATTTCCCTATAAATTTGAAAGTTTTCAAAAAAGTATTTAGGGATAAACAAGTGATTAGATTGAAAGACTGGATAGGCAAGATGAGAGGAAAAGTACAAATGAAGGAAGTTCTCCAAGATAGGGATATATCTTGGTTTAATTTCATACAATTAAAGAAATGGACTGATACTTGGATAAAGAAAAATAATAAATGCAGAGAGTACACAAAATATGAACAACTCTTATTGTTGTATGAGGATACTCAGAAGGAAATAGTAGTAAAAGGTATTGTTAGCAAACTATATAAAATTATTTCGGATTTAGATGAAAATAGGGGAGGATCTGGATTGAAATTATTGTGGGAATAAGATTTAAAAAAAGAAATAAGAGAAGAAGACTGGGCTAAAATGTGGAGAATGAGAATACTTAGATCTATGTCTGTTAGAATAAAGGAAAATTTCTTTAAAATAAGTTTAAGATGGTATTTGACGCCAGTGAAATTGAATAAAATGAATGCAAATTTTTCTAAGCTTTGCTGGAAATGTGATAATGAGATTGGTACCTTTTATCATCTGTGGTGGGAATGTAAAAAGATACAGAAATTTTGGAAAAGAATTTTTAAAGAACTAAGTGACATACTAGAAATGACTATAGAGCCCAAATCTGATATTGCTTTGTTATCAATATTTGTGGATCATAGTTATGATGTTAAAACTAAAGAGTTGATTACAAATTTGTTGACAGCAGCTAGATTAATAATTGCTAGAAATTGGAAATCTAAATATGAACTATGTTTAGAAGAATGGTATAATGAAGTATGGAATATTGCTTTAAATGATAAATTGACTTGTTCTCTCAAGGTCAAAAAAGGAGAGTTAAAAAGAGATATTTTCTATGATATATGGGGTAGATTTATTGAATATGTGCTTGTACGGGATAAGGGTAAGGTTTCCGCGCAACAATCGATTTTGTTCTGGAGGGGAGAACGACGAATGTAAATATGAAGAGTGATCCTGTTGGTGAAGGGGTGCACTGTTGTTGATGTTTGTTTGTTTTTATGTAATTTGTATATCTCTTTTAAATAAAATTAAAAAAAATTAAACTAAAAAAACGAAAACAAATAAACACACAGAAGTTAAAACACACACACACACACATATATACACAAGTAAACATAATGGAAATAGAAGCCAACAACCAACTTCCCTTCCTGGACGTCCTAATCTACAAAAAATCCGACGGCTCCCTAGGACATACCATCTACCGGAAAAAAACACATACAAACCGCTACTTAAATGCACAATCACACCACCACCCTGCACAGATCAACTCCGTAGCAAAAACCCTCATCTCCAGAACCAAACGCCTCGCTGACAAAGACCACCTGAAAACCGAATTACACACTCTCTCGAATGTTTTAATTGCGAACGGATTCCAAAAAAACACCATCACCAAACTAATCCAAAAGGAAACACCCCCCAAGAACCAAGAAACAGAAGAGAACAACGGCACTGCCCTCCTCCCTTACATCAAAGGCACCACAGACAAAATCAGCAAAATTCTCCACAAACACAATATCAAGACAGCCTTTTGCACCGACCAAAAAATAGCCAACATTTTAAGAAACCCCAAAGACAAGATTGAGCTAGAA
>JAHTLZ010000004.1:268965-280989 GCA_023846285.1 Phrynocephalus versicolor | reverse complement strand
TTACTTCACATCTAGTTTATTGCACTAGAAAGTGCGCTGTTGGGGAATATAAAATTGTTTCCCCCATGTCTGTCACACTATATTCAAAATTAAGTGCAACTATGCCACCACCCCCAATGCACGACTCAGCACACTAAAACTGTACCTGGTCTAGTAGTAGAGTTTTTCTTGTTGCTGTTCTGTTGCAGTTTTTATACCGGTACAAGGCACAGTGGGGTAACGTTTGTTCCGCATCTTTTCCGTGATCATCCCCGTTTGGTTAACAAAGAATGCACTTTGATGCAGCATTACGCCGTGAGGTCACATAAGTTTCGTAACTATAAAGTGCGACCTTGGGGGACGCAGGAACAGGAACAATACCATGTGACTACAACAAATTATATTACACAATATAATTTGTTGCGGTACGAAATGGATGTGAAGTAACGGCTCATGTTGGCTAGATGGAAAGGAGTTGGCAGGGGTCCCACAAGCTGCTCCCTGTGCCGGGTTCTCCAGCAGGAGTCTGGAATAAAAAGGGAGAAAAACAAGGAGAGAGAGAGAGAGACAGTATCTTTGGTTTATGATCAAGACGAGCTATCTCAGCCTCATGAGACAGCTCATCAAGGCTTGTCAAGTGCCTGCAAGAGATCTCACCCCCAGTGCAAAAATGAGACACGAGGCACTTCATTTCCACGTTATGGTTGCATTAAATGTCTCTAAGGCCCTTATCTCTTTTGGAAGCTGAGGTCAGGCCGGCAACCATAGGCAGTGAGCAAAAAGAGACCAGCTGATGGTTTAAAAACAAACAAATACAAGCACCATCTGTGATGGTTACTTCACGTCCTTTCTTGTTCCACGACTAGTTTTGTACCGTGACAGCGTTGGTGGCGATCACGTGGCTTTATCCCTGTTTAGTCCCTGTTTCTGTGTTTCCACGGTCGTTATAACTTGTCTCGTGACAAATGTTTCTTCACGGTCTCGTTCCATGACAAATTCTGGCTAGTTTGACGTTCAGCAAAAAAGAGGATGCAACTCAGTCCCTGAGCATCAGCTAATCGAAATGTCGATCTGAAACAGTCAAAGTATCGAGAGAGAAAAACAGCTGCATGTTCGTGAGGGGAACAAAATGGCTGTTGCATGACAGTTGTTGCCACGCGGTCCCTTGTCTCGGAACAGAAACCGGGAACAAACCGTGACAAGTGAAAACCCTACCCAGCTCCAGGTACAGAACTGTCACACTTTGATCCCTCTTTGGGGGTGTGGTCGAGACAAATTCCAGCTGTTGTGCGACGTGCGTGAGATTTTTTGGTACCGCTCCGAAGCGCAACACTTAAGAGGGACAAAAAGGACGTGAAGTAACTGCCTATGATGCTTCTGTGTAATAAGAACCCTTGCCACGAGGAGGCAGCAGTTTTCACTATGTTAAGTTTTCTCAGGGTTTGCATATTTACATCCGTAACATAAACACCTGCATTCACACACACACACACACACACACACACACACACACACACACACACACTTTTCTGAAAGGTAGAGGGCAAACCGGTTGTTGCATTTGCAGGGTGTGGTGCGGAATGTTGTGTCACTCAAGCCATGTGGGATGATGATGATGATGATGATGTACATCTGAAAATGGTGGAATTTGGTTGGCTTCCCCACCACTACCCCCGCCACTCCTTAGCCTCTTTCTGCTGTTTCTCAATCACCTCAGATCCAGGAACGAATCCACGAAGAGCTAATGGCCATTGTGGGCCTCCATCGTGAACCCACGTACCGTGACCGACAGCACTTGCCTCACCTCAATGCTGCCATTGCGGAGACTTTGCGCCTGCGCCCCTCAGCCCCCCTTGCTCTCCCTCACATGACCATCCGTGACAGCAGGTACCACATTTTTGCCAGACGTTGTGTGCCTTTTGGGACCTAAAAGCTCTGTGTGTGGCAAAGGTGTCCTTCTGCACAGAACTGGCCATGGTCGATTCATGTCTTCATGGAAATAAGCTTCTTTGTGGGCGACATTAACATGTGAGGCGCTTTTAATAAGATGGTTTCCCTTACGTCAGCTGTTGGAAAAGTTAGCGTTCCTGAGGCTGTGTTCCAATTCTGGCTAGGGATTCTGGGGGGGGGGGGCGAAGTCGAATGGGTGCAGTAGATGCCACTCTCGGCTAAAGGCCTAATTACATCAGCTGTGGGAATAATTTCATTTTCCTATTTTGTTTATACGGATATACAGTACGATATTTAACTGTTGCACTGCAATCACTCAGCCTTCCATCCTTCTGAGGTCGGTAAAATTAGTATCCAGCTTGCTGGGGGTGGGGGTGGAATATTTAGCCTTTGTAATTACTTGTAAATCACCCAGAGAGTGCTTTAAGTGCTATGGGGTGGTAATAAGCAGCACTCTTTGCTTTGCCTTTTTTATTTATGTATAGTCACATGGTACATATCAAACTGCTATCTTTTCTTTTCATACATTTCTTGTTATATTCCTCCAAAGCCCCCCATGTTTTGTGTGTGTGTGTGTGTGTGTGTGTGTTGTTTATTTGCAGCTGGCTCAAGAAAACTTTCCTGAGGGACCTTCTTTTTGGGGGGAGGGGGGCTATAATGTCCTCAGTTCAAACTTTGCCAAACTTGGACGGACTCTTCGCCTGACTTTCCTCCTCACCCTCTCTGAGTTTGGAGGATTTTGAATTCGGGATGCCTGAGTTATAGCCCATAAAGAAAATCACCAATGCCTACTTGTTCTGGACAGGTGTTGTTTCCCCGAACCAGCACAAAATGAACCACAAAACAACCAAATGTGTGTGTGTGTTTGTGTGTGTGTGTGTGTATTTCCCCCCTCCCCTTTCCTTTGTGGTTTGTTTTGTGTCCATATTTTTTCACCCAGCCCATTGTTAGTCTGTGGAACTCCCTGCCACAGGATGTGGTGATGGCATCTGGCCTGGATGCCTTCAAAAGGGGATTGGACAGATTCCTGGAGGAAAAGTCCATCACAGGTGACAAACCATGATGGGGAAACCAGGGTACTTCAAGGGCCAGATGCAGGGGCGTGGTATCAGGAGACAGATGTCTAGTCTCGTGTGCTCCCAAACGCATCTGGTGGGGCCACTGTGACATACAGGAAGCTGGACTAGATGGGCCCTTGGCCTGATCCAGCATGGCTCTTCTTATGTTCTTATGTTCATCTGAAGCTTGGAGAAGCCACTTCTTAATTGCAATTTCTCTCTCTCTCTCTCTTTCTGACTCTGCTCTCCTGCCCCCAGTGTGTCTGGCTTTTTTGTCCCCAAGGGCACCACAGTCATTCCCAATCTCTACGGGGCGCATCATGATGAAAGCATTTGGCCACATCCTCTGGAGTTCAGACCAGGTATTGGCATCTCTCTCTCTCTCTCATTCTCTCTCTCTTTCTGGTGGGGCTACTGGGGGTGGCTTAACCCAGGCTCTCAAGGGAAGCTTTTCTCTAAGGAAACATTTCCCCCACCCCAGTTCTGCGTGCCAGAATGGTACCCTGAGGTGTTGCTCACGTTTTTCTGAATTGTGGGCTCTCATCCTGACCTGATCCATCTCTTACTTCTGCACAGAGAGATTCCTGGAGGAGGAGGAGGAGGAGGCCTCGTCCGAGGCCCAGCGTCATCTGTTGCCCTTCAGCTGTGGGGCACGGGTTTGCCTGGGGGAGTCCTTGGCCCGCATGGAGTCTTTCCTTTTTCTGGCCCACCTCTTGCGGGATTTCCAGATTTTGCCCTCTGCCCCTGGAGAGCTCCCCGACCTCAGGGGACGCTTCGACTTTCTGGTTCACTGCAAACCTTTCGTGGTGCGGCTGGTGCCACGGAGGGCTTCTGGTGCTGCCGAACGAGGCCACCACAGGCCAGAGGAACAGAAAGCTAGCGTGCCGCCGTGACCGGTGTGTCAGCCTGGAGTTCCAGGCTGACACGTCCCCGGAGAGCCACGAAACGTGGGGTGGGGGGTGATCTTCAGCCATTTTTACTCCTTCAGCCTCGTGGAGTATCATGAGGAAAAGATGAGAAGAAGTGCAGCCAGTTTTGCTGTGTTGGGTTCATTGTAAGAAAGATGTGAAATAAACGTGACAGCTAAATAAAACAATACCTTCCTTCCTCTCCCTTGTCTAAATAAAAGCCTTGAGCAGCGCTTGCCGTATCTGCCAATTTTACCAAAACTGACAACACGCAAGTTACAGTATATATATATATATACTGTATGTCTAAAACTGTTAGACTAAAAATTGAGGTTCATCTTATACATGTAAGTAAGCCAAGGAACCTCTCAGTTGCAAAACTGTAATTTAGGATTGGAAAAGTGGAGGTCATTTGGCTCGTCTCCTGAGCAAGGACGCCCCAATAGCTTGATTTTAAATTTTCAAATCTTCATCTTTCCCAGAAGTTTCTACCATTGTTTTTCTGGATTCTCTGAAGTTTCCAAGCTTGTGCCTGCAAGGGGATTCTGGGTATTGTAGTCAAAAAGTGTCTTTTCGAGGCTTGGCAACAAACTGAACAATGGGGCAACTGCTAGACCAGCTTTCCTTAGCTTGCTGCTCTATCCAGGTGTCTTGGACAACAACTTCCATCATCCCTGAACAACAGAGAGGGTCACAGCTGGCAGTCTTTTTTTTAAAGTTCATGATAAGGTACCTCTTTGACAACAATGAAATGGACTTTTTAGCATTCTCTTTGGTAAGCATGTTTACCATACAGGCAAGTGTTTTAACATTTGCTGTTTTCATTATCCACGCTGCTGTTTTCATAATGAGTTTGACATACTGGTTTTGATGGCTTTAGCATGTGGAATCTTTGGCGGCTACTTCACATCCTTCCTTGTTCCATGACTAGTTTTGTACCGTGTCAGCGTTGGTCACGATCACGTGGTTTTGTCCCTGTTTAGTCCCTGTTCCCATTTTCTCACGGTCGTGATAACTTGTCTCATGACAAGTGTTACTTCACGGTCTTGTTGCGTGACAAATTCTGAGTTTGTCTTGCTGTTCAGCCAAAAAAAGAGGATGTAACACAGTTATGGAGCATTGGGTAATTGACATGTCAATCAGAAACAGTCAAAACTTCGAGAACAAAAAACAGCTGCATGTTTTTGAGGGGAAGAAAATTGTTGTTGCGTGACAATTGTTACCTCATGGTCCCTTGTCTCGGAACAGAAACCGGGAACAAACCGTGACAAGGAAACACTCTACCCCAGTGTCAGGTACAGATTTGTCTCACTTAGCACCTGTTCCGGGGGCGTAGCCGAGACAAATTTCAGCTGCTGCGCGACGGAGGTGAAGTAAGATTTTTTTTACCACTCCAAAGCGCAACACTTAGAAAGACAAAACGGACGTGAAGTAACCGCCTTTGTTTCTTGAATGTGATACTAGCGGAGCTCATCTGGGGTGAAACGACAAGGTCTAACGGGAGACCCATAAGATCAACAAGCAGGGACCTGCCACAACCTGTCAACATCAGGAGTGTTTTATGTGTCCTGTTCCAGGGAGTCAAGCCTTCCTCCCAGCTGGTGTTCTGCTTTTTTTTTTTTAACACCCTTTGGATCCAGATGACCCTGGTCAGCTCCAATATTGGACTCTCCAAGATGACCAGGCCCTGGCCAAATGTGCACTAGCAGGGGAGAAGAAAGGGAGAAGCTTTATTTTTGGCAGATTCACTTCCCTTTTTTTGGCACAGCTTTCCTTTCATCTGCATAAAAACAGCAAGGGAAGTACACAGTGGTACCTTGTATAAAGGAATTAATTCGGTTCAAATGAAATTCTGTTAAGCAAATTTTCCTTTATACAAATTTCCCATAGGAATGCATTGAAAACTGAGTAATCCCTAATCGCGACCATTTTTATGTTGTACGGTTCACCCATAGACGATTCTGTTAAGCAAATTTCCTCTATCTCCGGAATTGTTTATATTGTACAGATTTCATGTTATACAAACCCTTTATTATGAGAGGATCCACTTTGCTCCATTTGATAGTTTATCCCTCTCCCTTAAATATGGAAGGTATGGCTTGTGCCCAGAAGAACCACCGGCTCTCTACCAACAGGTTGGACCAGGGCACAGGAGGACATGGGAACTTTGAAGCCACCTCCTCCAGGACGGTCAAGCTCTCTGCTCCTGCGATGATGCTTGCCTTTTGGTTTTCCTCTCCTCAGCCTAAAAGAGCAGAGGACTGCAGCACTCGGAGATGCTGCAAGCTCCACCCCAGCCTCACCACAACCTTCATCACAACCCACTAACAAACACACCTATCCCATCGCCGTCTTGAGATGCTCTTAAAACATCGGGATGAAGTCCAGAGCCAAAGGGCCATTTTAAAGAAGATGTTTGGAGCCGTGCGGCCATAAAAACAAAAAGCAAGACTAGACTATGGGTGATACCTTTACAGCAGGGGTGTCCAAACTTTTTGCAAGGTGGGCCAGATTTGGTCAGGTACAGCAGGGGTGTCCAAACTTTTTGCAAGGTGGGCCAGATTTGGTCAGGTGAAAATGTGTGGGGTGACGACCATTCAGCCGCATTTGGTCCCCTGGCCAGACTTTGGACAAGCCTCTAGGACACGTAATGAGGCAGGGAGGGCGCTGCAGCCACGGAGCTGGGGGTGGGTAGGCTGGGCAGGTGGCTAGGAGGATGGACAGAGGCAGGGAGGGTAGGCAAACCATAAAACTGCAAGCTGACGTCTCCTTCCCCAGTATGGGGAAGGACCAGCTGGCGGGGATGCATGACAGGCTGAGTCGGTGGGGAGAAGAGGTCGCGGGCCGCTGGAAAATTGAAAACGGGCCACATTTGGCCCCCGGGCCTGACTTTGGACATGCCAGCTTTACAGGCTGCTTGGGGTGGGGGGGGTTGCTGAGCTTTTGAGGGAAAGCCCTCTTTTTCAAACCAGGTTTAAAAGTCTAAGCATGGCAAGGGATGTATTTGGCCAGGAGAGAGTTCTTAAAAATTCACTTGGCAAGACTTGGCCGTTTTAAAGCAACAACAACACAACATTGAAACAATGTTCTCTGTTTCTTTTTTTAAAATTAAAATTTTAATTTACAGATTTCCCCTCCCCCCATGACAATTTAAAACGTAACTCCTCCCCCCACCACCACCCCAAAGCGCTTCTTATATAGAGAGCTGTCACCCTATAACCTGGAAGAAAAACAAAGTCACACTGTACACAGCCTTACCCTCCCACCCACCCCGTGCAAATATCCTGCCCTGCCTGGAATTATGAGAACTACGTCAACGGCCTCCCTTCAAAATAATAAAAAATAAACCCCCTCCTCCCTCCTTTTTTTTTGTTTTAATAGCATGCTGCTAAGGCCAAAGCCCTGCCATCTGAACATCAGGAGAGCAGGCTTTAGAAAATGTTGTTTTTAAAGTGACAAGACCCAGACGTCCCACACCAGCACAGTCCTTGGGGGACAGTGGGAGTGGTAGTTTAAAAATACGCAAGCAATGAAGGGAGAATTTCTTGGGGAGATTGGGGCACCCCACAATATCCTCCTTGGTTGCCTTCTCTGGATCTCTTCCATTTCTCTTTTTCAGTTTTGTGTGGGGGGGGGCATAATCTCAGTTTCCCTCCCTGTTTATTGACCCACCCCACCGTCTCTGCCTTCTCCTGTTAGGTGTGGGGGAGGCAGTCACAGGCTGCTGTGCGTGCCCCCCCCCCCACGTCAGCCACCCCCTCTGCGGCTCAGGGGGCATTTGAGGGTGGCAGCATCTCATCAGGATTAATGTGGGCCACAGCCCGTTCCCAAGGCACCAGCATCAGGCTGGCCACACAGCCCTCTGCAAGGGGTTTTGCTCGCTGGCACAGCTCAGGAAAATGATGACTAAACGGATGAGGATGACTGGCCAGCCAAGAGAGTTTTGCTCATGAGAGGAAAGGGCAGTTCCCCCTCCCCCATTACACCAAGGCAGACACAAGATCTTCCGGTTGTTTAAAAAACAAACCAACCAAGAGGACATCTCCCAGCCCAGGTCCTTATGGCATCTCCCTTTCCCTCTCACTACTGTTCATGGGTGAGTCCTGGCTGTGGCCTGGACCACGTCACATCCCAGAATAGGGTCTCCCATTAATGCAGCCATTCCTTTAAGTGCACATAATGGAAGTAAAGCCTTAGATACACGGGCAGGGCTGGCGCTAGGTTTTTTTGCGCCCCCAGGAAAAGGCAAGCGGGAGGCGCCGTGAGGGAGCCCCCCACCCCGGGCCCCGGCGGGGCTCGTGGCCGATGGTTGCGGCGCGGGTGTTCCCTTTGTCCCGGAACGGTTGCCGTCTCAGAGACAGGAGGCCAGGCTGTGATGGGGATGCCGAAGGCGCTCTGCGTGCGCTCAGAGGCACCCTCCGCCTCCCACGAGAGGGGTGCCGGAGAAGGGGAAGCTTCGGAAGAAGAAGACGGCAGGAAAGGCTGCCCGCCGCAAGCGGACCCTCCCAACTTCAGTCAGGGGGCAGCCAGGTTAATAATCTGTGGGGCCGACCACCGCGACTCCGATTTCCCTGCCTGGACCAGGAGCGCAGAGCAGATAGATGGCCACTGGTAGCCTTTGCTCGGATTGGGGGGGGGAGGGCTTCTTGAGCCAGGAAGGGCGGAGAGAAGGGCAGGCGAGAGAGCATGGGGCCGAGCCCTAGGGAGCTCCTCTTCACCCTACGAAATACCTGGGGGGCGTGCTTCGGTTGGGGCGGGGGAGATTTGTGTGTGACTCAAGCGGGGGAGGAAGTTTTTTTCCTGCCTCCGCAAATCTGGAGCGGGGTCCTCCGGGGAAGCCGAGTGTTGAGAGCCCCCCCCGCCATGGTGGCGGGGGGCAGCAGGCTGGCCAGCGCCCCCTCTCCATTTTGGCGCCCTACTAGGCAACTGCCTAGTTCGCCTTAATGGACGCCCCGGCCCTGTTTAAACACGGGGTGAGGTGGGGTGGAATGCCTGGCAGGGCTTCTACGTCCGTGTATTTCAATACAAGGAATCCCTCCTGGCTTTCGCCTTCATTCCTGCTTATGTTTCTGTCTGTCCTCTGCAACAATAATCTCTTCTCTGAGGAGGGACAGATCACATCAACTCAACTCAACTGAAAACAGAGCAAGACTTTGGAAAGAGGAAGCAAGGAAGGCAGCCGGCGTGGCTTTGAGTTCGCAAGGTTCTCCGGAAAGGCAAAAGGAGAAGAAAATCGTAATAATCATAATAATAACAAAGCAAAATAAGTAATAACAAAAACAATTAAAAGTGCTTTGATCTTAACCTATATTCAGCATCTCCTTATGAGTTTATCTCCATTCTGAACAGTATTAGAAAACAGGAAGAGGAGAAGATGTGGCATTCATGTGAAGGAAAAGATGTGGAAAGCTTTTGGATGGAGAAATAAGAGCTAAACAAAGAAGCTTGATGAAGTTACATTTTTTTTGGGGGGGGGGACTACAATTTACTGAACCTTTTGAGCCAACAGGTAAAAGAGAACTGGGCTCCACCACAGTAACGTCTGTCAAACTTTGGGAATCAGAAACGAGCCTTGGGCTAAAATGGTTCCCTTTGAGGGATTTATTATTTATTTCATTTCAGTTATTTAAAATATTTTTTACCCCACCTTGCTCCTTGAAAGGACCCAAGGTATGTGAAGTCATTCCCTCCCTACCCCCAATTGCTGGCCTAGAAGCAAGGGAGAAACTGGCCCAGGTGATAATCTGGTTTTTGCAGGCCTTCCCTTGTTTTTGGGGGGAGGTCCCAGGTTTTCCCCATTGCCAGGAAAATGAGAGTCATGATTTGGGTGTGAATAATGCCATCCTTTTTGCTTGTCTTCCATCATCCTCGACTCCTCCAGGTGCTCTGTGTCCGTGACATTTGTAGTTGATCGGGGAGCGGAAATGTAGTAAACATGAATGCAAGGTGCTTAATATTTTTTTTTTTTTTGTCCACGGCCTTTCTCAGCTTGGCTTTATCCTTCTTCCATTATCCCAGGACGGAAAAGGGGCATTGAGGAGAATAACGGTTAGAGCTTCTTCCTCTTTTCCACCTCCTTCTCCACCATCTCCTCCTCCTCCTTCTCAGTCAATTCACCAGCTTCTTCCACAAAGCTCATGCCGCCCGCCGCAATGGCTGGAAGCCACGGGGCCGGAGTTTCATCTCAGTGAAAGGGATAGAGAACTCAAATCCTTTCCAGTTAAACCAGTTGACACCCTGGATTAGGAGAGAGAGAGAGGGTGGGGGTGCGGGTGGGTAGTAGGTGAGAAACGAGGGTGCACACCAGCCTTTAGAAACAACATAATGATCAAAGCAAAGCAAAGTGTTCTGCTTATATACCGCCCCGTACCACTTCAAGTAGTCTCTGGGTGGTTTACAGTTTTTAATTACAGTCATGCAAGCTACACATTGCCCCCCCCCCCCCAGCAAGCTGGGTACTCATTTTACCGACCTCGGAAGGACGGAAGGCTGAGTCAACCATGAGCCGGCTGATACCTGGGATTGAACCCCTGGTCGTGAGCACAGTTTTACCTGCAGTACAGGCATTTAACCACTGCGCCACAAGGCTCTTTAATCAATTCTGACTCGTGGGTGGTTTTCCTGGTAGAGAAGGTTTCAGGCATGGCTGACCCTCCCCTTCTTCTGGGGAGCCCTGGGACCAGGCAGCTTGCCCAAGGCCACCCAGGCTGGCTCTTCTCCCAGCAGGCACACAGTGGAGGAACCAGCCCCCAAACACCTGGCTCCACATCCAGAGGCCTAAACCACTGAGCCATCTGTCCATCATAACCCAACCCAACCCCCCCGCCACACACACACCCAGCATGAGATAAGGAAAACAGATATGGACTGATCGTGCCGAGCAAGTCAGAAGTGAGGTTGTTGTAACCCCCCCCCCTTGGAAAGACAGGGGCAAGAGAACTTTTTTAAAAGTACTACAACTCCCAGAATCCCCAAGCCTGGGCTGGAGAAGCCTGGGAGCAGCTGTTCAAGAAAGATAAATTTTCCTAGCACTTGGATGGCAAAAATCTTAGGTGTGACCAGGATTACATTGGCAGCATTAAAGCTCGTGCGCCGACTATGCTCGTAGGGCGGCCCCAGAAGGAGGGCATGGTAGATTCCCTTTTGTCAATGTTCTCTACCTGGAAACAACCCGAAAAGGGTCGCCGTTAAGTCAGCATTGACATGGTTAGAGCTGTCCGGCAGTGGAATAAGCTGCCACGGAGGGTGGTGGAGTCTCCTTCTTTGGAGATTTTTAAGCAGAGGCTGGATGGCCATCTGCCGGAAATATTGTGATGGGGTTCCTGCATGGCAAGGGGTTGGACTAGGTGGCCCTCGAGGTCTCTTCCAATTCTATGATCCTATGATTCTATGATCGTCATCAGACATCCAGATTGACTGCTGTGACCTGTGCCTTACCCTCCTTCCCATTTGGATTACTGCAGAAACCTCCCCTGATGTAAAATGCTGTGGCTAGGCTGCTATCTGGGTCCAGTTGGAGAGACCATATTAGGTAGTTACTTCACGTCCTACCTCGTCCCGTGATTACCTTCGTTCCGTGACAGCATTGTTCGCGATCACGTGGTTTTGTCCCTGTTCAGTCCCTGTTTCCATTTACCCACGGGCCTGATTACTTGCATCGTGACAAGGGTTACCTCACGTCTTTGTTCCGTGACAAATTCTGAATTTGTCTTGCTTTCTTAACCCTTTTTAAAAATATCGTAAATAAAACTTTTTCGATATTTCGATTTACTGGTCTTCCGGGATTTACACGTCAATGCTACAGAATTTTCAGCACTTTCTTTAATAAACATTTGCACTGCATGGTGTTTCCCATAGGGAAACTAATGTTGAATGCCGCTTCAGCCACTGACCACTAGGTAGACACTGGGTGTTGTGTGACAAGTTGTTACCAGTGGGCGACATGGCTACAGATGAGTGACAATAGCCATTCTACTCACCTTTTGGGTACCAGTATGAATATCCAGAACAGGTATGGCTGGGAAGTGTTATGAATAGCATCTTTGAGAGAGAGACAGAATTTCTGTCTGTCCCCAGGAGATTTATCCTATTCTCTTTTCCCTTCTTTTTTGCCATCATCGTATATACCA
>JAHTLZ010000004.1:256222-268925 GCA_023846285.1 Phrynocephalus versicolor | reverse complement strand
AGAGAGAGAGAGAGAGCATAGTTGGCGCTGGGGAAAAAATATATTTAAAAAGCACTGACCTGGCCCCTGGGGTCACGTGGTCAGTGCTGGAAAAATTAAAAATTAAATAAAAAAAAACCCACCGACCTGCCCCCTGGGGCCGCGTGGAAATAAATTAAATAAATAAAAAAAGCACTGATCCGTCCCCAGGGGCTGCATGGTCGGCGCTGGAAAAATTAAAAAATAATATTAAAAACTGGGGTGCGAGCTGGCTCCAAGCCAGCACCTCTCATCTGTAGGTGTTGGGGACTTTTAAAAATAAAAAAGTAAAAAATAATAATAAATAAAATAAAAACAATTTTAAAAAGTGCTGGGCCTCCGGAGGCGGTGGCACGGTGGTCCACCGCTGCCCAGAGCGGCTGCGGCCGGGGCTCCAGAGGCGGTGGTGAAGTGTCCTGCTGCCCAGCGTGGCTGCCGCTGGGCCTCTGGAGGCGGTGGCGGGGCAGTTCACCACTGCCCAGCGCGGCTGCTACCAGGGCCTTCCAGGCTGCTGCTGGCGCCGGCGCCACCGGGATTGCCTCCGCCGCCGCCGCCGCCGCCACCCAGGTAAGCTGAACCAGTTTGCCTTGGTTTGGGTTCGTACAAATTTTTGTTTTAAAAATTTGTACGAACCGAACCGAACCGAGGGGGGGTGCGAATCTGAACGAACCGAACCATCGGTTTTCTGTTTCGTGCCCACCTCGAGTGGTTAGTGCTCCAACTCTGGAGGCATTCAAGAGAAAATTAGATAACCATCTGCCCGATAGCCTTTGATTTGGATTTGTGCGTAGGCCAAAGGGGGTTCCAACTCAATCCTTCTCTATGGTTCTGCATTTGATGTTCCATATCATTTACTCCATGGCCACTTGGCCCTCTGTCTGTTGTCCTTCTTGGCCCACGTTAGCAGACGCCTTGGCTTTTAGCCCTTGGCTCATGCCGCCTGCTCTCAGTCCTAGTTCCCACTCTGTCCCCACGGCACGGGCATCCATCTTTAGGAGGCAAGAGAGAAAGGTATGGAAAGCACGTACCAAGCCAAAATTCCCTGGTGAGGTTGCCGAAGCCAGTGGCGTAGTCCTGCCAATCACGCCAGAAATCGGTCTCGCCATTCATTCGGCGCTGGAAAACCTGATGGGAGAAAGAGCAGGACGTAAAAAGCCCACGGTGACGTGAGCCTGATGTGACCGGGAATCCTTCCTCTCTGAGTACATAAGAACCTAAGAAGAGCCATGCTGGATCAGGCCAAAGGCCCATCTAGTCCAGCTTCCTGTATCTCACAGCGGCCCCACCAGATGCCTCTGGGAGCACATGAGACTAGATATCTGTCTCCTGATACCACTCCCCTGCATCTGGCCCTTGAAGTACCCTGGTTTTAAGCCTGGAGATTACACATCTCCATCATGGTTTGTAACCATAGACTAACAAGGCATTGTGCGAACATCAGTTGCTATTTTTTTTGGAAGCAGGCAAAGACCTTCCTCTTCAGGCAAGCTTTCCCTAAATGAGGGACTACTTACTGTATGACTTTTATATGGATTATCATACATGATTGCATTGACTGATTTTATAAGAACACCAGTGTTTTTCCATGTTACTTTCCACCCTGCATAATGGATTTTTTTTTCTTTTTGTGTGCTCTTTGTAGCTCTGATGCTAACCTTTCAATGTTCTAAGATGCCTCTTCTAATTCCCTGTTCTTAACTTGAATAGGTCTGAAATGTTCTGGACTGTATTTTGTCTCTCATTATTGTAAGCCACCTTGGGTCCTTTTCCAAGGAGAAAGGAGGGGGAAAATATTCAAACTTAATGAATAAATAATAAATACATTTTGCACCAAGGTGGCTCCCACTGGGTATCCAGAGAAGCAGAATCTCTAGGTAAGTAAAAATAAAAAGCTCTCTGCATAGCTTTACGGTTCATAATTGTGTTCCGCTGACTCAGAGAACCCGGCGAAGCAGCATCAGGAGAAATAGTTAAAAAATGAATCTGCTTGTGGCGCAGGGGTTAAATGCCTGTACTGCAGGTAAAACTGTGCTCACGACCTGGGGTTCAATCCAAGGTATCCGGCTCATGGTTGACTCAGCCTTCCATCCTTCCAAGGTTGGTAAAATGAGTACCCAGCTTGCTGGGGGAGGGGGGAATGTGTAGCCTGCATACTGTAATTAAAACTGTAAACCACCCGGAGACTACTTGAAGTGGTATGGGGCAGTATCTAAGCAGAACACTTTGCATGGAAACTTGTTGAGTTCATTTCCTTCCTGAGTCTAGCACATAAGAACATAAGAAAAGCCATGCTGGATCAGGCCAAAGGCCCATCTAGTCCAGCTTCCTGTATTTCACAGTGGCCCCACCAGATGCATCTGGGAGTGCATGAGACTAGATATCTGTCTCCTGATACCACTCCCCTGCATCTGGCCCTTGAAGTACCCAGGTTTTAAGCCTGGAGATGACACATCTCCATCATGGCTTGTAACCTGTGATGGACTTTTCCTCCAGGAATCTGTCCAATCCCCTTTGGAAGGCATCCAGGTCAGATGCCATCACCACCTCCTGTGGTAGGGAGTTCCACAGACTAACAACCCGCTGGGTAAAAAAAATATTTTCTTTTGTCTGTTCTCACTCTCCCAGCCCTCAGTTTGAGTGGATGTCCTCTAGTTCTGGTATTTTGTGAGAGGGAGATGAGCATCCCTCTGTCCACTTGACTCATGCTGTGCTGGCTTCACAAGTTAGATGCCACCCTCTTCCCTGGTACATGTCATCGTCTGTATTTCTACACACACCAGCACGCACACGCACAACACATCCTGTTGAACGTGCTGCTTAAGGAATGACGGGAATTGGGGTGCAGGATATATGGCAGAGGATGACCGGATATCTCAGGGGTTGAACAACCTGTTCGAATTCCCCACCGGGTTTGCTGGGAGAAGAGCCAGCCTGTGGAGCCCTGGGCCACCTGCCTTGTCCCAGGGCACCCCCTTGAGGAAGGGAAGGACAAACCACCACATTGGAGTCTTTTCCACCCGGAAAACCCTGGCAAGGATCGCCATAAGCCAGAATTGACTTGATGGCAGATGATGATTGTGCAAGATGATGGAATATACAAAGGTGGGGAAGCTTCACTAGGGACTGGAGATTATTCTTCCCCCCTCCTTGTAAAAACAGATGCTTGCGAGGCTAAAATCCTGCAACAGACAAGTAAGGCCGTTACCCCACGTCCACCTTGTACCGCAACAAATCAAAATGTGTAATATATCTTGTTGTGGGTCATGTGGTTTTGTTGCTGTTCCTGCGCCTCCAAGGACACACTTTATTGTTATGTATCTTCTGTGACCCCATCGACGGGGTCCGCATCAAAGTGCATTGTTGCTTTGTTTTCCCTCGGCACTATTATTATTTTTTAAATTAAAACCCAATAGGTAGGTATATTGCTATATCAATTTTCATTTATCGTTTGTCAAACGTCGAATACTTCTTTTTTTGGCTTCTCTCCGTGCATAGTGGCTTCTCGTACTGTGAATTTACTGTCACGTGGCTGCTCCAAATAGTGCCACTAGGTGGCCCTATGGCAACGGAAGAGTTATGCTGCGGATTAAACGGTATCCCATGGCGCTTGTACCGGTTTAAAAACCGCAATGGAACAGCAACAAGGATTCCATTACCCCTAGGCTGTTTAATTCTAATCTGCTAGGATTTGTCCCTCCGCATGCTGGGATGCTGGAGGTTTTTTATATGTTTATGATGTTTTATTGTTCATGTTGATTTCGTTTTATTTGATGTTCTTTGTAATTGATTTGCATTTATTGCTTTGTTAGCCGCTTAGAGTACTACATGTAGTAGATAAGCGGGATATAAATACAAAAATAAATAAATAAATAAATACAAGGAAGATGCGCTGAGTCGCACTTCGGGGAACATGTTTGCACTTTATTTTGCTTAAAGCACAATGGGCGTGGGGGGGATTTTAAGATCCACATCTCAGAGCACTTTCTAGAGCAACTTAGGCTGCTTTCACACGACCCCTAAAATCCACTGGCAACTTAAATTCAGATCCCCCAACCAGAGATCATGTGGGTTTTGTTCTGCTTCCTGTGTTCCCACCCTCCCACACTCTGATTCTATTGTTTCTGTCTGCTGGGGGGGGGGGGAGGAGAAAAAAATGCAAGCTCACCTCCGCCTGCCCTTGGCAGCAACTAGTTGTAGTAGGATAGGAAGCCCGTTAGGGATTTCTGTTTGTTAAAAGGTGGGACAACAAAAACAAACAGAAGGCGGAGGAGAGCCAGGCATTCACAGCTTTAAAATCTGCATCGGAACAATTTTACCTCCTCGGGACCAGATACTTGTAAAATGCGCTGGGGCGTGCTTAAGTGGGCGTGGCCATACTTTATTTTTTTTTAAAAGTCCGCTGCTGGTGGGAAAACAATTTTATGTTCCGCATCTGCAAGCATTTTGCAGCGGATTTTAGGGGTCGTGTGAAAGCAGCCATTGTGGACGTGGGCTTAATGGCCTATGACCTTCCTGTGTCCAGCAGATCGCAACAGCCCGCCAGCTTCCACCCTGCCTTCCCTCCAGGTGCTCTCGTGCAAACTTACTATCCAGCCTCCTCCGTCGGTCTCCATGTCGCAGTACACCTGCAGGGGGCGTTCCCGGTTGCCCCCCAGATAAATAGTTGCTACCCGAGAAGGTCTTGGCGCATTCGTGCTCTCCTCTGAACAATCCCGAGGGAAAGGGTACGTCATATGCTCTGGCGAGAGAAGAAGCGGGAGGTTGATCAGGGACTAGCCTCTTGGATCAGCGGTTCCGGTCTCTGTCTGCAGAGCCAGAGGCCGGAAGTTCAATTCCCCGTTCGGCCTCCCAGGAGAAGAGCCAGCCTGGGTGACCTTGGGCCACTGCACGCAGTCCCAGGGTACCCTTCAGAAGACAGGAAGGGCCAAACACTTCCTTACCTTGGATACCCTTCAAAGAGTTAACATAAGAACCTAAGAAGAGCCCTGCTGGACCAGGCCAAAGGCCCATCTAGTCCAGCTTCTCCTGTATCTCACAGTGGCCCCACCGGATGCCTCTAGGAGTGCATGAGACTAGATCTCTGTCTCCTGATACCACTCCCCTTGAAGGACCCCGGTTTTAAGACTGGAGATTACACATCCCCATCATGGTTTGTAACCTGTGATGGACTTTTCCTCCAGGAATCTGTCTAATCCCCTTTTGAAGGCATCCAAGCCAGATGCCATCACCACATCCTGTGGTAGGGAGTTCCACAGACTAACAACCCGCTGGGTAAAAAAATATTTTCTTTTGTCTGTCCTCACTCTCCCAGCCCTCAGTTTGAGTGGATGTCCCCTAGTTCTGGTATTTTGTGAGAGGGAGAAGAGCGTCCCTCTATCCACATGAGTCATGCCTCGCCACAAGCCAGCACTGATTTGATTACATATGATTTATTATCATCCTAATCATTAGGATTAGGACCTAATTAGGACCTAATGTAATAATTAGGACTTAATGTATTCTAACAAAAATGCCCGGTCTTGGGGCATGTTTTTTTTTTAAATGCAAGAATGTGCTAAACTATGTTTCATTGCTGACCAGCAAATATACATCAAAGAATATAGAATAGAAGAAAAAGGAGGGAAGTGGAGCAGAAAATAACCTATGGAGGGGGAGGACCTGAAAATACCCCAGAGAGAATGACCCACAGGAGGTTGTGGGTGTCTGTTAGGGGAGGGGAAGAGAAAGTTCACGTGTGTTTTGTGGAAGAGGAAAAAATATGTGGGCTCAAAATGTGAACAAGAACACTCCACAGTGCAAACCCTTTGCTGCGTATCTGTTTGTGGCCTATCATAGGTGGAAAGAGAACCTCCCCAGAGGGAGTCATCTCCTGGACACCAGAGCCTAAGGACACACCCAGGTAGGTGACCTTTTTCTTGCTCCTCAGCTTCCCAGGAGAAGTGTCCTGTTTTACAACTGCAGGCATCGCCCTGGGTTTGCTTGGACTACGGAGCAACACTGAATAGGATTGTGACATCTTTACGAGGAGAGGCTTAGGGAATCAGCACATGTTTCGCCTTCCAAAGAGAAAGGCCGAGAGGGGATATGAGAGCAACGTTTAAATATTTGAAAGGATGTCACATTGAAGAGGGAACTGCTTCGTTTTCCATGGCTTCAGAGACTAGGACTCGGGGCAATGGTTTCAAACGACAGGAAAAGAGATTCCTTTCAAACATTAGGAAGAATTTCATGACGGTTAGAGCTTTTCAGCAGTGGAACCTGCTGCCACAAAGGAGGGGGCGGTGGAGTCTCCTTCTTTGGAGGTTTTTAAGCATCTGCCGGGAGTCCAGTGATGGAGGTTCCTGCATGGCAGGGGGTTGGACGGCCCTCGAGGTCTCTTCCAGCTCTATGATATTCTATGATTTTTAAAATGTGCATGAACGTTCTGGCCAATGATGGTTTTGCAAAGGCCGCTGAAGCTTTGCGTGGGGGAAAGGATGTAGCCGTTTGTCACCAGCTCAGGGGTGAGTGGTGACCCCCATCTCCCCTCCTCCATCCCCGTAAAGTCCCCCCATGCCGGAAAGTTCTAAGGCTGTTTTTACCGGTGGTGAAGGACGTGGAGGTTGGGGCTGTCGGCGTCCCTCTCCTTAAGGCCTGGACTTGGACTTGGTAGCGGCTGGAAGGAATGAGGTCCTGGAGTTCATATGACGTGATGGAGGCGTCCAAGGGGATCTCCTGTGTCAAAAAAAGAGGACGGGGAAGAATGAAAAACAGATCGGCCGTCTGCAGTAAGACAAAAACCTCCTGCCGGAAAAGACAAGGGGAGTCAAGGAGGTCTCTGTACCACCGAGCGACTCCCCCGTAAAGCAAAACGGCACAGGGCCCCTTAACACAGTGGGTTGCCATCTTGGATCACCCAAGGTGCTTGTTGTGTATTGATCTGTATTCCTATTGTCCGTAATTGCTTATGTTGAAGTAACTGCCTTCCTGTTCCAAAGGGAACAGGCCTATTGGTTGATTCAAGTTGCTGCATTTGGATCCTCAATCCTATTGGTTCCCGCCAAAAGGCAGCTTTGTGATTGCTTGTAATTGTTCCTTCCAAAATGTATCCTTTTCTAGCCAGTCCTCCTTCCTATAAATGTAGCCCCCTCTCCCCAGTCCCTCAGTCTTGTTCTCTCCCTGAATAAAGAGCTGTTACACTAGAAGCTGTCTCCAGCCTGCTATGTCAAGGAGCTGAAATCACTTGCTGAAATCACTAAACCCATGTCACAACAGTGCTCTTGGACTACAACTCCCAGAAATGTTAGAGCAGTACAACGATAGAATGCACAGCTAGAGGTGAAAGCTTCTGGGAGTTGCAGTCAGGGAATTCCCCCGGCCTAGAGGAGCCTCGTGGCGCAGAGGCGAAACGGCAGTCCTGCAGCCAAAACTCTGCTGACGGCCAGGGTTCAGTCCTAGGTAGCCAGATGGCTTGAGGTGAACTCGGCCTTCCATCCTTCCAATGTTGGTACGTCGAGTCCCCAGCTTGCTGGAGAAGGGAGCAGCAATGTGTATCTTGAATAATTAAATGATAAACTGCCCAGAGAGTGCTTAAAGCATGGTGGGGCAGTACATAAGAAGCACCTTTTGCTTTTTTGCCTTGCTTTTACTCCAGGTGGAGAGCCACGGCCCTGAAGAGAGACACATGCTATCCCATGGCCACTAAAAAACGTTTCAAATTGCAAGAAAATGCAGCTCCTAAAATCATGTCCCCATGGTCAGCGGGCTTTTTTAAAATAAAAGTTCATCCACACCCACTTTAGCGCGACCCAGGGAGTTTTCCAAGTACCAGGTCAGGAGGTAGTAAAAAAAAAATCGTCTCAGTTCCAATGTGGCTTTTAAACCGCTACAAACGTCCGTAGGGGACTTGGAAAAACCGCTTCTAAATCTTTTCATCCGTGTTATGCTGTCTTTCAGTGGATTTATTTTATTTTATTTTATTTTATTTTATTTTATTTGAAATTGCCAGTTTGGGATTATCAGTTAGGCAGAAAACTTTTGTCATTTTCGCAGCCCCTAAAACAGCACGCATTTATTTTATTTCTGCTAATACCTCGTTTGTTTCCTTTGTTCACTTTGTTGCGGTTCCTGGCCGTAGGGACACAAAATACGCAGTTCTTGAACGTGCAATCGTTACTGGGGGAAAGCCGGCTTTTATTTTGAGCCATTTTTTTCCCCAGCTGTGGGATAGGGGCCTATTTATGTCAGTCTGCTCCACTGCCAAATACTTCTCAATCTTAAAATGTTTCTCCCGGCTCTTTGGATGACCTCCATGTGCTATGCCTGTACATTAAGCCAATTGCATACTGTTCTGTCACACGGAGGGCCTTTTTACACGACCCCTAAGATCCGCTGGTCCCTTAAATTCAGACCCGAGATCTTGAGGGTTTGTCGCTCTTCCTTCCTCCCCACGACTCCGCACTTCCTTGCTTCTGTCTGCGTGAGGGGAGGGAGGGAAAAAAAGCCTTAAAAAGGGACAAAAGAAAAAAGCCTTACCTCCGGTGCCGGTGGAAAATGCTCCGAGCCCCGGTCACTTCCTGGTTCCTCTTAAAGGGGTGGGAGGCAAAAACAACAACAACAACAAAAAGAAGCGAGGAGAGCCCGGCACTCACTATCGTTGCACCGCATCAAATAATTTTCACCTCCAGAGAGCAGGTACTTGAAAGGTGCGCTGGGTCGCGCTTAGGTGGGCGGGGTCGCACTTAATTTTCTGTTAGCTCCGGAGCTGGTGGGGAAACATTTTTTAGCTCCGGAGCTGGGAGCCATTTGCAGCGGAGCTTAGGGGTCGTGTATAAACGCCCCCCACACACACACACACTCAAACACACAGAGGTGAAGTCTCCTCTCTTGGAGGATGGTGTATCCCCAACACCAGACAAGCCCAAGGTAGCTGGGTACCTTTGACTGCCCAGACGGGCTTTCGTAACTCAACAGGTACCCCCCAGGAGGGGCACGGGGTGGCGACCAGGTCAGGCGAGCGCTGCGGGCTGAGATCTCCCTGGCTTGGAGGTCACGGGGTCCGTCGGCCCCTGAAGAAGGAAACAGAGTCACGATTTCAAAAAAGCAAAGTAGCTTTCCCTGCCCAACTAGGATTTTAAGACTCTTAACCAACTGAACTACTTCTTGCTGCCATCGTAACTGTCAATTGTTTTTATTTTTACTTGAAATATTTTGGTACTTGATTTTCCTTTTCATTACAGTGGTACCTTGTATAAAGGAATTAATTTGTTCCAAATGAAATTATGTTAAGCAAATTTTCCTTTATACAAATTCCCATAGGAATGCATTGAAAACGGAGTGATCCCATTTTAATGTTGTACGGATTCTCCCCACAGGCGGACAACCTAAGCTTTGACAATGGAGCTGATACCATTATAGGAAGCCCGTTAGGCTGTACATTATGTTGTACAAATTTGCCCCATAGGTGATTCTGTTAAGCAAATTTTCCCTATCTCCGGAATTTTTTATGTTGTACAAATTTTATGTTACACAAGCTGTTTGTTATACAAGGGTCTACTGTATTTTGTTTGTTTTTGTAGTGTATAGTGTATAGTGTACTGGTTATTTTAAGAGTGAGGCATACAGCAGCTGAAGGCAGGTGGGCCTTGTAATGAGGTAATGCCTAGTGGGGTTAACTGGGGGTTGGAGTTATGGGTATTTATGGAAGTGTGTGTTGTGTTATGTATGTCGTTTGTGGAATAAAGAAGGGCTACCGGAGCTTGCTGTCGTGTCTGGACTCACTACATAATAGTTTTCTTTTGATATATTCCTTGCAGTAGTTGTGATGATCTTATCTTATGTATATTGTGTTGCTATTGAAGTTGTAAGCTTCCCAAAATGGCCTTTTTGGCCAGATTGGTAAGATATAAAATAACAAACAGACAAACAAACAGACAAACAAACAAACAAACAAACAAAATACATAAATAAATAAATAAATAAATAAATAAATAAATAAATAAATAAATAAATAAATAAATAAATAAATTTGATTTGATTTGATTTGATTTGATTTGTATACCACCCATCTAGCCTGGGGCCACTCTGGGCAGTGAACAGCGATAACATAAACAGGACATAATACAAATACAACAAAAAAGAATAACATCAAATCAATATTGAATATTAACAAGAAATAAGGAACATCAAGAATAAACCCAAAACAAAATGGTAACACCAAAAAGCCCCACAATGAAGATAATACACGATGTGTTGATTTGGTGGTCCTGTTTTGCCCTGAGAGACAAAATCTGCTAGTTGCAGCTCTGGCTTAAGAGGGAAAGGGAGGCATCGCCCCACAGCATTTGGGGGAAGGAGGGGGTCTCCCAGGGTCTGACGAAGCCCTCCCTCCCTTCAAAGGCAGCCCTCCCCTCTCCCTCATCTCCACGCCTCCGGTAGGTTTTTCCAAACCTGCTGATAGGATTTCCCTCTTCACCCCGTCCGCCTACCGGTGGTGAAAGTGGCGCTGGCCGGGGAGCTACGGTTGCCTTCGTTCTCCCCATAGACGCTGGCCCGATATTCGGTGTCCCGGTGTAAACCCGACAGTCGCAACTGGACCCGGTTCCCTGGCACGGATTCAGACGCTCTTGGACCTTGGAGAGAGAGAGAGAGAGAGAGAGAGAGATGGAGAGAGATGACACAGAAAAGACTCTGGGCTGATTTGATAATTTGATTGATTGATTGATTGATTGATTGATTGATTGCATTTCTAGACCACCTGATTTCCCCAATCGGGACTCAGGGCGGTTTACATGAAAGCAAATTAATCAATGATTAAAAGGAAACAAAACAATAAACAACTACTATAAAGGAGCCTCGAGTCCCAGGACACACTGCCAAGTTGGGCTTAAGTCGCACCAGTGACCCGACTCGGACTTGATTCAGATCTCTCTCCCCCACCCACCCCCCACCCCATAACTTAGACTTGACTCATGGCTGGAACCCACCGACCCTTCCTTGCTTCTGGGGGGCTGTGGGGGTGGGGAAGAGGTTTGTTTTTAACAGGATTTCAGACTTCAACTTGGGACCCGGACCCAAAGACCTGGATTTGGGATTTGGACCCCCAAGATTTGCCAACCCCCTGCCGGAAGGGGTGGCCGCTCAGTGATACAGTGACCCCCCCCCACCTATCGCAGGGGTTAGGGACCCAAGCCAAACCGTGATAATTGAAAATCCGTGATATGCGGATGCAGGTTGGGTCAGGCCTGGGTGGTCTAGGTGAGGGTTGTTGTACTTATCCCCAGCCTGGCACTGCCCCGAATGGGCCTGCGAGGGCCTCCCTGGGCCTTCTGGAGGCCCCCAAAAGGCCTCCCTGTGAACCGGAAGTGACTTACAGAAAACTGGAGGTGACTTCCGGGTCACCAAAAATCATTTCTGAGGCCTAAAAGGGACTTTCCCCCCTTACCCCAGGGGGCCTTTTTTCATCTACTGTGGTCCCGCAATATAGCTGGACCGCAGTATATGAACCGCGAAAGGGCAGGGGACCACTGTAGAGCATGGGCCTTGCACGGCCTACTCTGTAGGGCTGGGTTTAGCCCCTAGAAACCCAAAGAAAAAGGACTTCCAACGTCAGGGGTTGGAAATCTAGGCGCTGTACGGAGACCCTGCAGAACTGCTGCCAACTGGAAGTGACCAGGTAGGGCTGAACCCCAGTTTGATCATCAGTGGATGAGATGCAGGAAACCAGCCCTAGGCTTTTGACTCCTTCTGACGGACAGGCTGATGTATGAACATTTATTGTTGATGAATATGTGTGAATGGAAGTTGGCTAGCCAATCAGTGAGCTGGTGGGCATGGCTAGTGGACATAAATGTGAGCTGGGGTTAACAGCGGGAGCTCATGCCGCTGCCTGGCACCCAGGATTCGAACTGCCGAGCGGATGACTTTGCAGCCGACCGTTTCAGCGCTCTAGCCCGCTGAACCACCACGCCCCCCCCTTAGCCTTATGAAAGCCCCCTCTAAACCCTTGCCTGATGTTGGCCAGCAGGGAATCGGGGAGAGGGGAGAGACGGGCAGGTCCAAGGCCGACCCCCTAAGTGATTCTTTTCACCCCCCTCCCTGCCCATTTCCCAGTGCTCACCACCAACGGGTCCATAGGTAACAATGTAGTTGTTCATCTCGGCCATGGGAGGATGCCACGTCAGCACCGCAGAAGAATCGGTCACGTCGATGGCTCGCAAGTCCGACGGGCCGTCTGGGACTGCAGGGAAGGAGGCAGCTATTTCAGCATCCGCTGGCCCAACGATATCAACCCCAAGGTAAAAGGGGAGGCAGAGGTAGCCAACGTGGATTTTTTTTGGGGGGGGGACGGGACCACAGTATGTCCAGTGGTGGGCTTCTCTTAGAATCACTAAACTGGAAAGGTCCATCAAGTCCAACCTCCTGCTCAAGGCAGGAATCCATGTCCAAACCAGCTTTGACAGATGTTTGTCCAATGTTCTCTTGAATGCCTCCAGCGCTGGAGTGCTTAGCACTCCTCAAAGTATATGGTTCTATTGTCGTACTGCTCTAACAGTTAGGACGTTTTCCCTACTCAGCCCTAAATCCTTCTTCCTGTAGTTTGAGCCCACGATGACACATCCTGTGCTCTGAGATTTTATAGTTCAAAAAAGCCAACTCCCCCTTTCTTTCTTTCTTTCTTTCTTTCTTTCTTTCTTTCTTTCTTTCT
>JAHTLZ010000004.1:243504-256182 GCA_023846285.1 Phrynocephalus versicolor | reverse complement strand
TTCTTTCTTTCTTTCTTTCTTTCTTTCTTTCTTTCTTTCTTTCTTTCCTTCCTCCCTCCCTCCCTCCCTCCCTCCCTCCCTTCCTTCCTGCCTTCCTTCCTGCCTGCCTGCCTCCCCCCTCCCTTTCTTTCTTCGTAAGAGTTACAGTGCATATGAAAAATGGGCAAAATTAAAAACAAATTGAAATGTTAGGATGATCAGACTCGTTTTGACCAGAAGTGGGTGACGTGACTTCCTGTGCTTTAAGCAAATGAACGGGACTAACGACATATAAAACTTAAGCTCCCTAGACCCGCGTGGGTTACCTGTGGTGACATAGCCAACCAAGGGCTCGCTTTCTTCAAACCCGCGGATAGACACGACCGTGACCTCATAGCTGGCCCCCGGGGTTAGATTCTCCAGGGTCGTCCTGAGTTTGGAGCCATCCACAGCGATGCTTCTGGGCTCTCCTGCAACAATAGAAATGGACTCAGACCTTTGCATGGCCCTTCTTGAACTAGGGCAGCAGTTGCCAACCTTGGATTCCCCAGGTGTTCTTGGACTACAACGGCTGGAAATCCTGGCCAGCACAGCTAGTGGTGAGGGCCGTTCTAGTCTAAGAACACAAGGCTGGGAACACCTGATGATGAACGCTAAAGTGCCAGTGCTTTAGCCAGTCACTGGGATATGCCACAAGTATCATAGGCTGCTTTCACACGACCACTAAAATCCGCAGCAAACTTTTATCCGGATCACACACACACCCCGAGCGGTCATGTGGTTGATGTCGCGGTTCAGGTGTTCCCACGGTCGCATTTTGAAAATCTGCAACTGTTCTGATCCCATGACTGAGAACTGCAGCAAAGACACAGTAACAGGGGAAGAAAGGTTTTGGTGCAGATTTTCCATGTTTCCACAGACTCAAGTAATGGTTTAAAACCCGCATCAGAATAGCAACCAGGATTTTACCACCTCGAGACCAGCTCCTTGTAAAATGCTCTAGGTCGCGCTTAAGTGGGCGTGGCTGCACTTTTTTTTTTTAAGTCCGCTGCTGGTGGGAAAATGGTTTTATGCTCCGCATCTGCGAGCACTTTGCAGCGGATTTTAGGGATCATGTGAAAGCAGCCTATAGAACCATAGAGAGTTGGAAGAGACCTCAAGGGCCATACAGTCTAAACCTCTGCCGTGCAGGAACCAACCACTGAGAAACTCCCAAGAGGCAACAGACAGACAGAGTCTAGTGTGTGTGTGTGTGTGTGCGTGTGCGTGTGTGTGTGTGCGTGTGTGTGTGCATGTGTGTGTGTGTGTGTGTGTGTGAGAGAGACACATGGCACACAGGGCGGGCAATCCCCACCCCTGGATGACAAAATGGAGAACTAGCTGGTGCCAACTGGCTAGGGAACAAGGGGATACACAGAACCCCCTGCTCACCCCCATCGGAGGGCTGGACGGAGACTTTGTAGCGGTCGATGCGAGAGGCCGGCGGTCTCCAGTTCGCCATGACGGAGGTCTCACGGATGTCGCTGAAGCGTAGATCCCGGGGGCTGCCCAGCTCTGAGGAGAGAGAGGAAGGGAGTCATGAGGGGCGGTGCGGCCATGGCATCGCTCGGTTCCTCTCTTGCTTGAACAGTGGAAAGAAGGCAGCCGTGGGGAGAAATTCAAAGGCGGAGATGGGGAAACGGCAGCAGCCCCTCTGAAATATTGGGGGGGGGGCTACCATTCCCATCTGCAAAAGGCAGGCAAAAATGGAGCCCTCGTCCAATATCATCGGATATTGACTTAAGGCCGTGCTTCCCAACCAGTGGTTCTTGGACCGCAACTCCCAGGAATCCGGGCCAACACAGCTCATGGCAAAGTCTTCTGGGAGTTGCGGTCCACGAAGAGCTGCTTTGTCCAAGGTTGGGAACCGCTGCGCCTGCAGTGCAGGGAAAAAACATCACTGAATCAGTCAAGGACATTTGGAGCAGAAGCCTTCAAAGAGGAGCTACTCCCATGATTTCCACATTGCTCCGCGATTCAGGAACTGCGCCAAGACCCCAACATGTTATTTCTCTCATGCCGGTCTGCCCGTGACCAACGCTGGGACGTCAGGCTGAATAAATCCTTGGTTTTATTTGTGCTTTGCCCAAAAGCAACACACCGGGATAAAAAAAAAAAGCAGATTAGAAATGCATTGGCGATGAAAACACAAGAGAAACACACACACACACACACACACAGAGGGGGGGGCAAGCATGAACAATTTAAAAACGCCATTTTAAAACATGCCATTTTAAAATGCCACCCAAAACGATCAACCCACAAACATTTGACTGTGGGCTTGTTTATACGCCAGAGACACTGCTATGGGCTTTTGCTGATGGAAGGTAAAAGAGAGGGCAGAGAACCCCTGCAGACTTCTAATGGTTGAGCAGTAGTGCTCCAACATGCTGGTCGTGTCTCAGCGCTGTGGTGAGCGCAAAACACGCAACCCACACATTGGCCCTTGCGCCTCTTTGGCTCAGGGCCTCCAGCGAAGCCCTCCCTCCCTTTTCCCCCCTGGGATTCACCCCTGGCCAATTGTGGCTGACCACAAAGGAAGCAGAGAAGAGCCAGGGATTAATTCCTCAGGCTTCACAAAGGAAACCAGCGTTGGACGGATGCCTGGCTTCGACGCAAGCCAAGCCTGGGATGCAGCTGTCGGATGGCGAGCGGTGCCTTCTGCTCGCCTCAAAGACCAGCAGGGATCTTTTAGTCCTTGGGGCCTTTGAGCTCCAGCCCCTTAGAGCTGAGCTGAGGAATGCAGAGGGAAAGGATTCATCACTGGGGCAGCTGCGTAGAGGTTGGAGGGGATGATGAATGGCCTGATTTTTTTTGCAAATGCATTAAACTTTTCAAACTTTGGTTTGTAGTAAATCCCAAGCTGACGTTGCCCCCTCGCTGTCCTTTCCAAGGCTCACAAGAATGGAACTGGTTATGCCAGGCCTGCACAACAGGTAGACCGCGGGCTACCAGAAGCCCGTGAAGGGTTCAAAAAGTAGCCCACAAGCCATCAATTTAAAAAGTGAGGGGATAAGTTCTCCACCCCTCCCTCCCCCACCCCAAGGACCACCAGTGGCCCAGCAAAGTTCAGGGTCTGCCAGCCCACTGTCTCAGCCGAGCGGGGCAGTTCAAGGGCCACGGCTCACTTAAATGCATTCCTATGGGAAACTGCTGTTCAACTTAATTTTTTTTTATTTATGAGCATATGCTCGGAATGGATAAAATTCGTAAGTAGAGGTTTTAGTGTAGTAGCCCTCAGGCACTTTGGTCCAGAAAAAGTAGAACAGCCCTGGGTTATACTTTACAGTGGTTTTTTTTAAAGTTCTCTCTCTCAAGGCAGGATGACAAAATACGGTAGGTTGAAAGGGAAGGAGTTACTGAAGGTGTCAAAGATTTTTTACACGGTGGTCGATGTTGAAATATCTTTCCTGTGAAACCAGGCAGAGGCTTGCCCAGTTCTAAATGAAGCATTTTCAGATCCAGCTATTTCTTCTCTGAGCAACACTAACCTGTTGCTCTGCTGGCCCCCACCTTCCTCCCCCCCACCTCAATCTCTCCATTTCTTCTAGTACTGCTTGCACAAACTGCCTTTTTTATTGTACCAGGCCAGGTCCAAAGTGTTGGTTCTTACTTTGAGCCTCATGGCACAGTGGTTAAATGCCTGTACTGCAGCTAAAACAGTGTTCATGACCTGGGGGGACGGGGGGTTCAATCCCAGGTAGCCATCTCAAGGTTTACTCATCCTTCTATCCTTCCAAGGTGGGTAAAAGGAGTACCTAGCCTGCTGGGAGGGACAATGAGCACATTATTTATTTATTTATTTATTTGACTTTTATACCGCCCATCTAGCCCTAGGGCTACTCTGGGTGGTTTACAACATGGAATCACATAACAAGCTAACAAAGGCCCCTATCCCATGTCCCTTTAAATGCATATTAAATTTG
The DNA here is from genome assembly GCA_023846285.1 of Phrynocephalus versicolor. NCBI lineage: Eukaryota > Metazoa > Chordata > Lepidosauria > Squamata > Agamidae > Phrynocephalus > Phrynocephalus versicolor. The sequence continues at coordinate 252,238 of JAHTLZ010000004.1, read as the reverse complement.
TAGATAAACCGTGTCCAAAAATGCTGTCCCCACGACCACCGGGCTTTTTGGAAAAAAAGAAGAAAACCCCCTTGAGCGAGGTTTCCAAGACTTACCGGAGAGGTAGGGAATTTTTTGCCTCGCTTAAAAAATCCACGTTTTAAAGAGGCAGACATCGTGGGACTGCGTAGATGATCCCGTTTTCTTACTTTTTTCCCCCTCATAGCGCGACCGGCTGTTCCTGGGGCCAATCGGTGCTGTTTTTGTTTTTTTTATTTCCCCCCACCCTCCGAGTGTCAGGAAGCTGGATCGGGTGCTGGCTTTTTTAACTTCCCCAAGCCTTAGCGCCAGCCAGCTGGTCCTTTTTAAATCCTAGCACCACCTGCTGGCCATGGGGCTGAACTGCGCTTTAAAAAAACACATTGGTACATGGGAACTGCCATTCCACATCTTCAGTCATGTGATGGAGGGAAGAGGAAAAGCCGGACATTTATAAGATCAGGATCTTCCCCAGGTGAGATAGTAGCCAAAGGAATACATGTAAAAACTGAAATACAAGGAGCATAATAACACAAAATATACATAAATCAATATTACAATTAAATTGTAAACAGCCCAGAGAGTGCTTGAAGTGCTATGGGGTGGTATATGAGCATAACACTTTCTTTTCCTTTGCTTTACTTATAAAGCCCTCCCAAGTTTGGGACCTGGCAAAGGCTGTGACCCCACGTCCACTTTGTACCGCAACAAAATATGTGTAATATATTTTGTTGTGGTCACGTGGTTTTGTTGCTCTCCCTGCGTCCCCAAGGACGGACTTTATTGTAATGAAACTTCTGAGACCTCCGAGAGTCTTTCCCTACCATGGCCTCCTGGTGGGGCTGAGCCTTGCTCGGCCCCTTTCTGCCTTCACGAGGATGCTCAAAGCAAGGCCGTTCCCCAACGCCTTTGAGAGCGTCCCCTCTTAACGTCTCATGGGCGGCCTATCCCGATGCTTCCTGTTGGCCATCGCTCGGCCTTCTTTGAGATCTGGGTGCAAACTCCCCAGAGTAGTAGTCTTCTTCTTCCTTGCATTTCCCCCCTACAGGCGTGGAGTCTGCTTTTCAGATCCTGGAAACTCCACTTTGCCCGATCCACGATATCTTTGTGGTGCAGGCCAACAATTTACATGTCTTTACTGACAGTTGTCCTGACATCTGTTCTGGCTGCCCACCTGGCCATTGGGAAATCGTTTTTTTAAGGTGGTAAGGAATTTGGGGAATGGTGGAAGTTGCTGCTTAGAGGACAGATCTGTACCAGAGCTTTCGTCATATTCTCTGTTACTGAGAGTACACTTAGTTGCTGTCAGGGGGTATCATATGTGACATGGTCGAGATGGGAGATACCTGGTATTCAACAGAGCACATGCATTTCCATCACATGGAAGTGGCTCTCTCTTATTTATTTATTTATTTATTTATTTATTTGATTGATTGATTGATTGATTGATTGACTGACTGATTGATATACTGTGCCATATCTGGGAGGTTTACAGAGGTTTTGAACACAAGCAATACAATAAATAGAATTAGACATTATACAATATACAGTATAACCAAATATAAAATCAATCAATCAATCATCATTAGAGCAATTATCAAAGAAAATAATAATACAGTCATCCCCCGCCATTTCACGGTTCAGGTACTGCGGTCCCACTATATCGTGGGATCGCAGTACCTGCGCTTTGGGGCCATGTGAGGGGGTGGCGGGGGGGCGTTCGCATCGCCCCTCCCCGCCCCCTGGCCCCTCCAAGAAGCCACGGAGCAGCACGGGGGGCAGCAGGGGGCGATTGCATCGCCCCACGCCGCCGCCCCACGCTCCTCTGAGAAGTATTGGGGCCGCGTGGGCGGGGGACAGGGGCGATGCGATCGCCTTGCACCCCCCGCCGGAGGCTTCTTGGAGGAGCACGGGGGGGCAGCATTGGGCGCCACCCCACAATATCCACTGAAATGCATTGAGCCAATGTGATTTGGTTAAAAACCGTAAATAAAGATTCATTCATTCATTCATTAAGCCAATGCATTTCAATGGAGAAATTTTCCCCATTGGAATGCATTGAGCCAATGTATTCCAATGGCGAAAATTATCTCCATTGAAATGCATTGAGCCAATGCATTTCAATGGAGATGCCCCGGACGGCGGGAGGTCAGATCCCCCTTCCACCGCCGGCGCGTGCTGCCCCAAGACTTCTCAGACCATTGTGCGCCAGTGGCAGCAGGGGGATCTGATCGGCCCCCGACCCCCCAAGCCCCACTCGACCCACTTCTGCATATCACAGATTTTCAGGCATCGCGGGTCGGGTGGGTCCCTAACCCCCACGATAGGCGGGGGGGGGGTTACTGTAATTCAAAGTACGTACAAAACAGGCAGAGGTGGAATAGAATATAAAACCGGATCAGCGGAGTGAAGAAGATGACAAACAATAGTCAGGGAAAGCAAATCTATACAGCCAGGTTTTAAGCTGTTTTTTAAAAGCCTGTAGCATATGGGGCCAAACCAATCTCAGAGGGCAGCTGGTTCCATAAGTGGGGTGCGACCACTGAGGAAGCCCTATTCCTGGTGGTGGTCTTCCTGAGCAAGTGAAGAATGTGCTAAACTGCAAATCAGAGAAGGAGATAGAAGAAAAGCACCAGCTCTGACAATCACACACAATCGGTACTTAAAGAATCCCCTCTTCTCATGACTGAATATCTAGGAGCCAGAGATTGGGAGTTTGATTCCTCCACTGCACCTCCTGAGAGAAAAGCCAGCCTGGGTGGCTTTGGGCAAGCTGCACAGGAAAAGGGAAATGGTCTATCACTTCTGTTCTCTGCTGGGAAAGCCCTGGAGAAACATCACAATAGTGCAGAAGAGAGCGACTAAAATGATTACTGGGCTGGGGCACCTCCCTTATGAGGAAAGGCTAAAACATTTGGGCCTCTTTAGTCTGGAAAAAAGGCGCCTGAGGGGGGATATGATTGAGATGTACAAAATAATGCAGGGTATGAGTAAAGTGGATAGAGGGAAGCTCTTCTCTCTATCCCAAAATACCAGAACTAGGGGACATCCACTCAAATTGAGGGCTGGGAGAGTAAAAACAGACAAAAGAAAATATTTTTTCACCCAGCGTGTTGTTAGTCTATGGAACTCCCTGCCACAGAATGTGGTGATGGCATCTGGCCTGGATGCCTTCAAAAGGGGATTGGACAGATTCCTGGAGGAAAAGCCCATCACAGATTACAAACCATGATGGAGATGTGTAATCTCCAGGCTTAAAACCGGGGTACTTCAAGGGCCAGATGCAGGGGAGGGGTATCAGGAGACAGATATCTAGTCTCGTGCACTCCCAGAGGCATCTGGTGGGGCCACTGTGAGAGACAGGAAGCTGGACTAGATGGGCCTTTGGCCTGATCCAGCATGGCTCTTCTTAGGTTCTTAGGTTCTTATGTTCTTATGACTTGATGGCCCCTGGTTATTATTATAGCTTATTTCAGGGATTTGTTAGTAACCTGACTTTTTAACATCAAGGGTTGCCCTGGTGGCCTTCTTACCGAGCCCACTGGTCCTCGCTCCCGTGTTGAGGTTGGCCACTTCCGATCCATCCCTGATTCCATAGACCGTCAGGCTGTATTCGGTATTGGGCGTCAGGCCGCGCAGCAACGCAGAGCGCTTGTCCCCAGCCACCGTCACCTCCTTGGCCGGCGGAGGGCTTCTCCCACTTCCCAGGAGAGATTCCTTGCCTCGGATCAGGAAGGAATCCACCTCTCCTTCTGGGACCTCCCAAGTGAGCTGGAGAGAAGTGGGCGTCGCCTCGGAGACAACCAGGTGATCAAGCAAGAGGGTGGGTGGCTTACTTTCTGCCTCGGGGAAAGCTGCAGGAGAGAGAGAGAGAGAGGGGAGGGAGGGATGAACAGGTGATGAAATGAAATGAAATGAAATGAAACGAAAGCAAGGCTCCCACGAACAATACCACGATGCACCCTAGTGCCAAAAAATCTTACCTTCCAATAGACATTGTTGGAATCGAATGGGTGATGAATAACTGCTATCCCACGGCCAGAAAATCTGGATCAAAATAAAATGAGGATCCCCTCTGCCCCGAATGGTCACATGGTTGAAAACACTGTTCCTATGTCCCCACTGGCGCAGTTTAAAGAACTTCATCTTTTGTGTCCTCACGAGCAGCAACCGCAACACAGCGGAATGAAAGGGTATGGATGCGGATTTTCCAGTCCCCACGGACTCAAGTACAGTACTAGTTAAAAATCAGCATCAGAACTGAGACGAGCTTTGTACCACCTCGAGACCGGGTACTTGGAAAACTCGCTGGGAGCCTTTTCACATGACCCCTAAGATCTGCTGGTCCCTTAAATTCGGACCAGAGATCTTAGGGGCTTGTCGCTCTTCCTGTGTTCCCACCCCCTGGCTGCTGGCTGCCTGAGGGGAGGGAGAAAACAAAGGAAGAAAGACCGTGGCTCACCTCCATTCTGCCTCGTTCTGCCTCTTGCTCTTGCCGGCTCTTGCCGGGGCAACATTTCAGTAGCTCTTAAAGGGGCAGGAGCCAAAAAACAGCAAACAGAAGCGAGGAGAGCCCCGCACACGCTAAAGTGGGCGTGGTCGTACTTAATTGCCTGTAAACTCCGGAGATGGTGGGGAAACATTTTTAAGCTCCGGAGCTGGGAGCCATTTGCTGCGGAGTTTAGGGGTCGTGTATAAACGCCCTGGGTCATGCTTAAGTGGGTGTGGGGATGCATTTTTTTCCCTTTAAAGTCCTCTGGTCGTGGGGGGGGGGCACAATTTTATTAACCGAATCTTCTAGCAGTTTAAAGCGGTTGTGGGATATCAACCCAAGATATGGATCTTTTGTGTTGTGAACTGCCCAGAGTGACTGCTGTCCAAATGGGCAGTATATAGAATAATAGAATCAAAGAGTTGGAAGAGACCTCAAGGACCATCCTGTCCAACCCCCTGCCATGCAGGAACCCCCATCACAGGACTCCCGACAGATGGCCACCACCCTCCACAGCAGCATATTCCACTGTCGAACAGCTCTAACCCCCAGGAAGTTCTTCCTAATATTCAAACTGAACCTCTTTTCCTGCAGTTTGAAACCATTGCCCCGAGTCCTGGTCACTGAAACCATGGAAAACAAACCAACCCCCTCTTCAATATGACATGCTTTCAAATATTTAAACATAGCTATCATATCCCCCCTCAGCCTTCTTTTTGTAAGGCTAAACATTCCCAGATCCTAAAGCACTTCTCATAAGACATTTCTTCCAGACCTTTAACCATCCTGGTCACCCTCCTCTGAACCCACTCGAGGTTGTCAACATCCTTTTTAAATTGAGGTTCACAGAACTGGACACAGTACTCCAGGTGGGGTCTGACCAGAGTAGAATAGAGTGGTATTATCACTTCCCTTGATCTAGACACTTTGGTTCTGTTGATGCAACCAAGAATCACATTGACTTTCTTGGCCATTGCATCACGCTGTTGACTCATGCCCAATTTGTGGTCTGCCAAGACTCCCAGATCCCTTTCACAGGTATTATTCTCCAGCCAGGTGTTTCCCATACTGTCTGTGTTGCGTTGTGACAGTCGTGACCGACTCTTCGTGACCCCATGTCCATGGAGTTTTCTTGGCAGGAATACTGGAGTGGCTTGCCAGTTCCTACTCCAGGTGCCTGCAGTACCTGGTATTCCCCGATGGTGGCCCATCCAAGTACTAATCAGGGCCAACCTTGCTTAGCTTCTGAAATCAGACGAGATTGGATGTGCTTAGGGCATCTAGGCAGCTTGTCTCCTATCCTATATCTGTGCAAGTCATTTTTTTTTACCTAAATGCAGCACCCTGCATTTCTCTCTGTTGAAGCCCATTCCATTTGCTTTGGCCCAGCACTCTAGTATGTCAAGGTCCTTTTGGATTTTCATCCTATCCTCTAGGGAATTAGCAACCTGACCCAATTTGGTATCATCTGCAAATTTGATCAGCATATTCTTGATTCCTTCATCCAATTCATTAATAAAGATATTGAATAGCACCAGACCCAGAAGGAAGGAAGGAAGGAAGGAAGGAAAAAGCAAAGCAAAGTGTGCTGCTTATGTAACGCCCGATAACGCTTAAAGCACTCTCTGGGCAGTATACAAGTAATTATGCAGGCTACACATTCCCCTCCCAATGAGCTGGGTACTCATTTTACCGACCTCGGAAGGATGGAAGGCTGAGTGAATCTTGAGCCTCCTACCTGGAATTCAGCCCCAGATTGTGAGCACAGTTTTAGCTACAGTACAGCAGTTTAACCACAAAGCTTTTTTGATTTATATACTGCCAAATGCCTAGATGCCCTAAGTACATCCAATCTTGCCTGATTTCGGAAGCTAAGCAGGGTCAGGCCTGGTTAGTTCTTGGATGGGAGACCACCAGGGAATGCCAGGTGCTGTAGGAAGGCAGAGAAGGAACTGGCAAGCCACTACAGTATTCCTGCCAAGAAAACTCCATGGACATGGGGTCACGAAGAGTCGGTCAGGACTTTAACGACGCAACACACGCACACAGGAAGAAAAAAAAATGTACAGACCTTGAGGCACTTGCCTCGTTTATCAAATGATTTACCAACTGCAGACACTAGCACTTTTCTTGTTCCCCGCCCGTTTATGCAGGACACAAGCATCCAGAGAGGTCATGACTGGGACCTGCCTCGTGCCATTAATCTCTCCACACATTTCGTTTTGGCAATTGCACAGAGACAGCCCTTCTCCTTTGATAAACCCAGGCTGCTGCTCAAAGCCAGTTTCTTTTTATTTGGGAAGCCAACGGGGAGGGGAGGAGATGAACCCAGAGTCGCATCTCCTGAGGCTGCAAATAAACTGTAAGGAAGGTTCAAAGCGGCCAGAGGGTAAGAGGGTGAAGGATCTGTTCCCACTCACCCACGGGGGGGCAGGACACATAATAAGAGGCTCCAGCTACACACAGTGGTTCTCAACCTGTGGGTTCTCAGATGTACCTGGACTGCAACTCCCAGAAGTCCTCATCACTCACCGAGCTGGCCAGGATTTCTGGGAGTTGCAGTCCGGGAACATCTGGGGACCCACAGGTTGAGAACCACTGAGCTACAGGAACCCAGATTTTGACTGAGTATCAGGGGAAACTTCCTGACTGTTAGAGCAGTATGGCAACGGAACCAGTTATCTGGCGAGGTGGCGAGCGCTCCAACACTGGAGGCGTTCTAGAGAAATTTGGACGACCACTTGCCGCTCCAGATAGGCCTTGATTTGGGTTCCTGCCGTGAGCAGGGAGTTGGTCTTGGTGGCCTTATAGACCCCTTCCAACTCCAGTATTCTATGATTCTATGAAAGTGCTTTACAGTAGGACCCCGGTATCCACTGATTCATTATCCACTGATTCAGTTATCCATGGTTGGCAGAGGAAAAAATAAATAAATAATTCAGCAGCCACAAAGCAAGCTACTGTCAGAAAGAGCAGCTGTAAAGCAAACTACTGTCATAAAACAGCAGTTGTAAAGCAAGCTACTGTCACAAACAGCAGCTGTAAAGCAAGCTTCTGTGGCAAAACAGCAGCTGTAAATCCAGTTAGTACTGGTATCACAAAACAGCAGTTTTGGGGACATTTTGGCATTCTCTCTTTTTCACTGTGTTCATTATCCATGGAAAGGCTTGGGACCAATCCCCAGCAGATACTGGGGTCCTACTGTACTACTTCTTTTCTGGATGACACCTCCCCGTGACTAGAGGGATCCTGGGCAGTGTAGTTATTTATTATTCATTTTATTTTAGAGTGTTTTTACCCCACCTTTCTCCTTGGAAAAAGGACCCAAGGTGGCTTACAGTTATGAGGGATAATATACAGTCCAGTACAATTAAGACATGTTCAACTATTGAGAACAATAGTTCTCTTACAGCATTCATAGACAATGTTACATTAAAGCTATGAGAGAACGCAAGCAGCCAAAGGGAAGTAAAGTTCCATGTAAAGTTATGAGGGATGGAAACTAACATTGAAAACATAGTGTCGATGTAAACCCATAAGGTTATAAGTACAGTAGTTATAAACACGGAGTCTATGTGATCCTGTAGATTCATATAAAAGATACATAATAGGTAGACCATCATTCAGGGAAAGCTTGCCTGAAGAGAAAGGTCTTTGCCTGTTTCCTTAACTTTAGAAACTAAATCAACTCTCTCTGGAAGTTGAGTCATGGCTACTGGACTTCTTTTTTGAGAGATAGAAACAACGGGTGACCAGGCCAGGGTGACAAGAGGTCAAAGCTGCCTATAAAGATGGAGGATTCGCACTAGCTGTATTCAGACCGATGAAGCTGTTTGGATGAACAGCGAAATGTTTCTATCTCTCCAAAAAGAAGTCCAGTAGCCATGACTCAACTCCCAGTTAAACTCACCTGGATGACTGAGAATCTTCACAGATACATCAACTCTTCTGCTCTCATTTTCAATGGAAGTACATCATATGGGGGGGAAATGTAACCTCTCCCAGGCCAGGAGGTCAGGGGGAAAAATACCTCTTTCCTGGTCCATCCCTTAGCCAAAGTTCCTTCACTGCCCTCAAGCTTCCCCTGTCTCTCTAGATGAGCATCATGTTAGTGAAAAAGAATTGTGCCCCTCTGTGTGTGCACTTTCGCTGTGGATGTGGAGGGAAGAGTTAATTTTCCCCTCTCTCTCCTGGCACTTGGATCCAGCTCCCACACTCTGATTT
>JAHTLZ010000004.1:224750-243494 GCA_023846285.1 Phrynocephalus versicolor | reverse complement strand
TCCCCTCTCTCTCCTGGCACTTGGATCCAGCTCCCACACTCTGATTTATGAACAGATGGAGGTGGGGGGGAGGGTTGAGAAACATTTGACATCCCAGCGATTCGTTTGGCAGAATGTCAGCCTTGGCCCTCGTTCTGGGTCAAGAGGGAGGATTCTTCTCACTGGGAACTGCAAAAAGGTCGGGGCCCCTGCAAAAGCCTCTCGCCTGGAGGCATGGGGGAGAACACGAGAGTATAAGAACATAAGAAGAGCCCTGCTGGATCAGGCCAAAGGCCCATCTAGTCCAGCTTCCTGTATCTCATGAGTGGCCCCACCAGATGCCTCTGGGAGCACACGAGACTAGATATCTGTCTCCTGATACCCCTCCCCTGCATCTGTTCCTTGAGGTACCCTGGTTTTAAGCCGGGAGATTACACATCTCCATCATGGTTTGTAACCTGTGATGGACTTTTCCTCCAGGAATCTGTCCAATCCCCTTTTGAAGGCATTCAGGCCAGATGCCATCACCACATCCTGTGGCAGGGAGTTCCACAGACTAACAACGCGCTGGGTGAAAAAATATTTTATTTTGTCTGTTCTCACTCTCCCAGCCCTCAGTTTGAGTGGATGTCCCCTAGTTCTGGTATTTTGTGAGAGGAAGAAGAGTGTCCCTCTATCCACTTTACTCATGCCCTGCATTATTTTGTACATCTCAATCATATCCCCCCTCAGGAGCCTTTTTTCCAGACTAAAGAGCCCCAAATGTTTTAGCCTTTCCTCATAAGGGAGGTCCCCCAGCCCAGTAACTCATTTTAGTCACTCTCCTCTGCACCTTTTCCAGTTCCACTATGTCTTTCTTGAGATCCGGTGACCAGAATTGTACACAATACTCCAGGTGCGGCCTTACTATTGTATTGTACAATGGCATTATAATGTTGGCTTTTTTATTTTCAATCCTCCTGCCCTGCAGATCTCCGGAAGGATTGGGCTCCAACTCCCACCATCCCCTCTAGCCTGGAAAGCACCAGATTTGGGGTGGTTGCCCAGCTTCTGCTCTGCATTGGTTGGATGGCGCCGAGGACAGCCTTGCGTTCTCTTCCTCCCCAGATCCCTGAAACTCCCTGGGAGACCTTCGGCCATTCACTCCTTCTCTCAGCCTGGCCCACCTCTCAGGCTTGTTGTGAAAGCAAAGGAGTACTGAAGATAGATAGGCATACTGTACTGCCTGTCACTTATTAGGAAAAACATAATAGATTGCTGGCTGGAGAGCTCAGTGCCTCCATAATCTCCGCCATCCCCAGCCTCTCCCTCTAGCTCAGTGGTTCCCAACCTTCCTAATGCCGGGACCCTTTAATCCAGTCCCTCATGTGGTGGTGACCCCCCATTGCCCTGCTTGGAAGAGGCCACAAGCCCCCTTTGGTAGGCCACTGCTGCAGGGGCCATAAAGAACTTCCCTCTACAGGCACCCTCAGCCAATCACAGCCTCTGATGCCATTGACTGACATTCCCTCCAACCTATCAAGCTATAACTCACTGACAGTTACTTCACGTCCATTCTTGTTCTGGGAGGAAGTTCCTTGCATGTTGACGTTGGTCATGGTCATGTGGTCTTCTCCTGCTTCTGTCCCTGTTCCTATGTACCTGGGATGACTGTTACCACACGTCCTCGTTCCGTGGTGAGATGTGAAATTTTATGCCTTCGTTCTCTTTTTTTTTCCGGTCTGACCTTCTGTTTTTCAATGTTTCGATTCTCCGAAGCCTTGACTTCAATGTGTTACGGAGCAAACTTCGAGGCATTCGTCTTTTAAAATCTCTCAGCAGTGAATTGCTAACTCCATAGGGAATTTACTGGCAAATGTCACTTCGCACTCCTGCCACTAGATGGCAACGAGCTACAATCGGAACTCGTTTCTTGAAGGAGGCTTCACGGGCTCTCGTCTTGGAGCAAGAAGTGAGATGAGCAGATCCCCGAAGCCAGGGAGGGGAATCACTCATCCCGCTTAAATCGCAGTTCAGGGGGCGTGGTCGGGACGAACTCCCATCGTCACGCAATGGATGTGTGGTAAGATTACTTCATACCAAGTGGGACCGCAAACCGGAATGAAAGAGATGTGAAGTAACACTCTTTCCCCACTTTTCCTCCTCCTCCTCCTCCAGATCCAAGCTGTTCATGCCTTTTTCTTCGCTGTATGGCCACCCCTGTGAAATGATCGTTCGACCCCCCCCAAAGGGGTCTCACCCCCCCCCCCAGGTTGGAAACCACTGTTTCTAGCTGATCATTATCTGTCCCAGCCTCACAGGATCTAATGGCCTCCAGATGGGTGGACTACTGATCCCATAATCTCCATCAATTACTACAAGGCACCCATTGGTTCAGAGCTGCTCCTCAACGACCCTTCTTATGTTTCTGGAAGAAAACAAGGAAGAAATGGAGGAGGAGGAGGAGGAGGAGAGGAAGAAAAAGAAAAGAAGAAAAAGATGATGAAGACGAGGAAGAGGAAGAGGAAGAAAGAAAAGAAGAAAAAGAAAAAGGAGTAGAGAAATAAGAAGGATAAAATAAAAATAGAACCCCTGTAGTGGAGAATACATTTTGAAAAACAAGACCAGGAGCAAAAGTGATCTCAAGATAATCCTGGAAAAGCCGACTTAGGAGTTATTTTGGGGTCCAATGGAGGATCGCTCACCTGTGACAGCATCAGTGGAGATGGGTCCGAACCTCTTCCTTCCAGAGAGGCCATAGAGGTTGAACTTGTATCTGTGGGAAGGTACCAGGTTGGAGATGACCACAGTGCGAGCATCGGCCCCAACAGGGATGCTCTGGGGCCTTCCTTCAGCATCTTTGTACTGGATGAGGAAAGAGTCGAAATGGCCGGCAGAGACGGTCCATGAGAGGCGAACAGAGTCCTGGGTCACTTCGGTGATAGAAAGGTCACCCAGCGTGGGGCCGATCTCTGGTTCCTGCACTTCAGCTGGAAGAGGGAGAACAGGAAGGATTACAGAGCTGCAAGGGACCCCAATTCTCTGGCTTCAAAGCCAGAGATCCAAACTACAGAGCCATCCAGCACCCTATTATGAATTTTGGGTGCTCCTCAGGGCCATTTCATAAGTGCTCTGTGAGATGGAGATTTTGCAATAATGTGGGAGTGAATTCCCAAAATTCTTCCTGAGGCATTGTTGGATGATTTTGTGAGTTGAATTCTAGTTAAACAAACAAACAAACAAACAAACAAACAAATAAAGGCATGCCCGTCATGAGTAACACCCAGTTACTTTCCAAAGTTATGTTCTAAGGACATTTTGAAGTGTCTGTGAAGATTCTCAGTCATCCAGGTGAGGATATCTGCAAGTTGAGTCATGGCAACTGGACTTCGTTTTCTTGAGAGATTGAAACCTTTCACTCCCACATCCAAGCAGCTTCGTCAGTCTATTATTATGGCATCTCCAGAAGACTGATTAACAGAGATGGGCACGAACTAAATTTTCTTCATTTTGTTATTCGTTATTCATTTTGTTGCCTAACCACATGAAAAATGAAGTGTCCTTTGGGGGTGCTCCTGGACCCCGGTCTAACTCTGGAAGCCCAGGTGGACTCAGTGGCCAGGGGTGCCTTTCTCCAGCTGCGGAATATATATCAGCTGCGCCCCTACCTAGATGAACGGAGCCTCATGACAGTTACGCATGCACTGGTAACATCCCGTATTGATTACTGCAATGTGCTTTACGTGGGGCTGCCTTTGAAGACGGTCCGGCAATTGCAACTGGTTCAAAATCGTGCTGCACGGCTGGTGAGTGGTAGGGCCACCAAGGAACACATCACGCCAATTCTGTATAATCTTCACTGGTTACCAGTTGCTGCCCGAGCCCAATTTGAAGTGCTTGTTTTGACATATAAAGCCCTAAACGGCTTAGGACCTAGATACCTGAAGGACCGCCTCCTTCCATATGAACCTACCTGGCAAGTAAGACCTAGTCAGGGAGCCCTCCTGAAAGAGCCATCCCTCGAGGAGGTGAAAGGGATGGCTTGTAGGAACAGGGCCTTTTCAGCAACTGCCCCCAGACTATGGAATGCCCTCCCAAGTGAGACTCGCCTGGCACCGACGTTGATAACATTTCGGCACCAGGTAAAAACCTTCCTGTTGCAGAAGATTTTTAACTAATGACTGTGGGTCCTGATGGCAATTTTAGTGTTGTGTTTTTAATGTATTGTATTTATTGTATTTACATGTTTTTATTGTTCTAATTTTATTGTAATTTTTGATGTTTTAATTGTCGATTTTGATTGTGAGCCGCCCAGAGACTTTTGGGTAGTGGGCGGCATACAAGCTATATAAATAAATAAATAAATAATAAAAAAATAATAAAAAAAAACGAAATGGAAATTTTCATTTCATTTCATTTTGTTTTTTTATTTATTTATTTTGACCAGTGCCGATCTCAGTGATTGTCCAAATATATAATAAAAACAAGCGCCAATTGGCTGGTGCATGGAGCCACATGCCGGCTGGCTTGTGGGAGTAAAAAAAAAAAAAAAGCCAACTGGCCTCCACATGGGCCAGCTGGTCAGCGAGGAAAAAAACCAAAACACCAACCAGCCTCTTGTGGGCCAGCTGGTCGGCGGGAGAAGAAAGAAAGAAAGAAAGAAAGAAAGAAAGAAAAAATGGCGACCGGCCAGCCAGCCCCAACAGTGTAAAAAAAATTAAAAAATTAAAAATGAAACAGAACAAAATACAAAATAATTTTTTAAAAAATTCATCTGTAATAAATGAAACAAAATGGGGGAGAAAGAATAGAAAAACAAAACAAAACACCATTTTGACATGTTGTGCCCATCTCTACTGAGGCAGCTGTTTGGATGATCAGCAAAACGTTTCAATCTCTCAAGTGAAAGAAGTCCAGTTGCTATGACTCAACTTCCAGACATTTTGAAGCATTGTACTGTACAGGAAAGCTGACAGGAGCTTCTCAGGTTTTAAATGTCCTTCTCATGTCACACTCTTGGGCACAGTGGTTCAACTGCGATATCACTCTCCAGCCATTGCTCATGACCTGCGTTTGATCCCGTCAGCTTCAGGTCCCCTGCTCAAGGCCAGCTCAGCCTTCTACCCTTCTAAGGTCGGTAAAGTGAGGACCCAGTTCACTGGCACAGCCAAGTGTTGTGTGCATAATTATGTTTTTATATTCCACTCCATAGCTCTAGCACTATAGGATGGTATATATGTTGGGGGGTTCTTCTGGAAGTTGAGTCATGGCTACTGGACTTCTTTTTTGAGAGATTCTGCCGACCCATTCTTGATAGGTTTCAGCACGTTAGGCCATTGTTCACCTTAAGGCTAGGGATACTATTGTCTCCCTAACGAGCCTATTCAGGCCATTGTTCATCTTATGAGCCTAATTCAGACCAGGGTGACAAGAGGTCAAAGCTGACTGACTATAAGATGGAGGACTCGCACTAGCTGTGTTCAGACTAATGAAGCTGTTTGGATGAGCAGCGAAACGTTTCTATCTCTCAAAAAAGAAGTCCAGTAGCCATGACTCAACTTCCAGATAAACTCACCTGGATGACTGAGAATCTTCACAGACATTTTGGGGGGTTGTTTGTTTTTATGTTATGATTCTGTTTTGGTCTATTATTGATCTTGTTTATTTTCTGTTAATGTTTAATGTCGTCTGATGATATTGCCTTGATGTTATTTCCTTGTACAATGTATTGCGTTTTGTTTCATCTGTCGTCGTTGCCTGTGAAGATTCTCAGTCATCCAGGTGAGGCTATCCAGAAACTGAGTCATGGCAACTGGACTTCTTTTCTTTTGAGAGCAAAACATTCCACTACTCACTCAAGCAGCTTCGTCAGATTGACGAAGCTGTTTAAATGAGTAGCGAAATGTTTTGATCTCACAAGAAAAGAAGTCCAGTTGCCATGACTCAATAATAATAAATAATAACAATAAACTTTATTTTTATGCCGCCTTTCTCCCCGAGGGGACCCAACTTCAAGATTCTGTAGCTGTTCACCACTCAGAGTGGCCGCCGGGCTAGATAGGCCATACATAAATTGAATACATAGATAAATATAAATATACAGTGGACCCTCGTATAACAAACGGTTTGTATAACATAAAATCTGTAGAACATAAAAAATTCCGGGCATAAGGGAAATTTGCTTAACAGAATCACCTATGGGGTGAATCCATACAACATAAAAATGGTCACGATTAGGGATTACTCTGTTTCCAATGCATTCTTATGGAAAATTTGCTTAGCATAATTTCATTTGGAACCAAATAATTCCTTTATACAAGGTACCACTGTATATAAATCACAGCAACAGCTGCTCTGTTCCTATCCGGGTAGCTCACTCCCTGGGAGAAGGAAAAAGAGTGGGGAAGTGAAAGGGGGGGAGTAGAAATGGAGGGAGATGTGGGTTTCAGACTCTCCCCCAAAGAGGTACTGTGGGTATCTGACCTGTCACGGCTTCCACCGAGATGGGGCCAATGCGTTTCCGCCCAGAGATGCCGTAAAGGTTGAACTTGTACTTGCGGGAAGGCACCAAGTTGGAGATGACGACATGGAGTAAATTTTTGCCAACGGGTAACGCCTGCGGTTTGCCTTCTGCGTCCCGGTACTGAACGATGAAGGAATCGAAATTCCCAGTCACGACGTCCCAGGACAGGCGAACCGAGGTGCCGTTGATGTCAGAGGCCGAGAACCCTCCCAGAGTGGCCTGCGGAGGAGCAACCCGTTCCAAAGGAGCTGGGGATAGAGACGCTTGTTTATTTAGGAAACACGGTATTTATTTACAATATATTTTATCTATACTATATTAATTTTTTTATAAAAACAGATAAAAACAGAATAAGTTTTATTTATAATAAACAAGGCTTGTTTATTGATAATTGCAACTTTCACTTTCCCAAAGGGTGTCACAATTTGAGTACGGCCCTTTGAATCAATGGGACCTATGGAAGAAGTAATTCACCACCACCACCTATTGATTCAATGGTTCAAGGTTTTGGTTTTGATTTACAAAGCCCTCCACGGCTTGGGACCTGAATACCTGTCGGAGCGTATCTTCCAAAGGTCAACTGAGGCCTGGCCCACTGGAATGTCGTAGGCGCTCTCACTCCGAGTGGCCACGCCTAGGGGGGCACGGAAATCGGTAACCCGTAACTACACCTTCTCGGTGGCTGGCCCCTCGCTCTGGAATCATCTTCCGAGTGAGTTGCGCCTTGCACAGTCCCTGCCCGTCTTTGAAAAACCATTTAAAACCTTGCTTTTTAGGGAGGCATTTGGCAACCTGGATTAGCTTTTTTTTGTGCCGTCTTGCCGATGACTTATCGACTCCTTTGCTGAGTTGTTTTATATTATATAATGTATTTTACTCCTTAATTTTTCATTTTTTCATTTTTATTTCAATTGATGTTCTTTTGGGGTTTGTCTTGCCCTTTTTGTTTACCGCCCAGAGTTCCTTCGGGAAGACGGGCAGTATAAAAATAAATAAATAAATAAATAAAGGAGCCCGGCTCTAGTCTGATTTGCTACACAAAGCTACAGGACTTTGGCTACTGTTAATAGGTACACCGTAAAAGCTTAGAGTGTTAGATTTGAACCACACAGGCAGTGCGGCCACGGTCACACCAGCGAAATATTTCACAGTTCTTCCTCCTCCTTTGATTTTGGTGTGTGTGTGTGTGTGTGTGTGTGTGTGTGTGTGTGTGTGTGTGTGTGTGTGTGTGAGAGAGAGAGAGAGAGAGAGAGAGAGAGAGAGAGAGAGAGAGAGAGAGAGAGAGAGAGAGAGAGAGAGAGAGAGAGTTCAAGACACTTGACCATTACTGAATCTTGTACTGTGCCTCTGTGCTATCTCCACATCGGCTGGGAGGCTTCTACTTTTTTGTTGTTACGGGATTTATCACAACAATTTTATTTATTTATTTATTTATTTATTTATTTATTTATTTATTTTGTTTATACCCCGCCCATCTGGCCGCATGGTGTCCTGTTTGAACAGCTGTACTGCTACTTTTTCTAGCAAGCCGCGGTTTATTGCTTCCATCATTGCTGTCATTTGCCTCTATGCCCCCCCCTTTTTTTTTTAAAAAAAAGCCATTTTTAGCGAGTAGGGTGTCAGTGTGTTGGAAAACGTATGCCATGGGCTTCTGAGTCCTTTCACGTTTCCTTCTTGGTCACCTCTTGGTAGCGCTGCAATGAGAACAAAGCCAGACTACGGGTTTCTGTGCTGCAAGAGGCCACAAACACAGCAGAGAAACCCATGCACCCATCAAGGGCATGTTGCCGAAACATTGATTTAACTACAAATTTATACATTTCAAAGGGAGCCCTCAAAGACATAAACAACCCAAAGGGAAATATTCTGGTGCCAAAGTGTAGCTGGAGATTTTGCATCAAATTTAGGGAAATGTTGTGGTAATTAAACATGTCAGAATGCATACCTGGGATATATATTACATGACTGCATTGCATGACTGCTCAGGAGGTAGGTAAAAAAAGATAATTTTTACTGTTAATTTAATTTTGGTTACATTTGAATTTTGTTATTGTTTTATGTTTACTATTTCTATTTTCTTATGCTGTAAACAATCCAGAGTAGCCTATGGGCTAGCTGGGTGGTATAAAGATAAAAATGAAACAATTAAAAAATCTGCACATCAAATCCAAATAATTGCTGTTATGAACATAATATTACGCATGTGAAGGTGCTGTTGGAGTTCTTGCAACCTCGCATGTTGCCTTTAGTAGGTGTGGCTGGGGTGCCTGTCAATCATTAACAGCAAATAACTAACACTTTCTTCCCTTCCTCTGCTTCTAACACAAGCCCTGCCTCCCTACTCTGCCTGTTTTTCTCTCTCTCACCAGTTTGCTGGAAGCAGTTCGTCTGTTTAAGGCCTGTTGCTCAAAGCAGTACTGTTATAGCTTGCTTTTATCTGTTCACTGGAAGTAAATGGAACCTTTTGTTTATGGTCTCAGAGTGAGTTACTGAGCCCGTAAATACCAGGTAATGAGTAAAGGGGGGGGGAATCTACTCTGGGGAACCTGAAGCAAATTCTGCTCTGTAAATCCTTGGGCCTCTGCTACTAAGTTAGAGGAATTTGGCCAAAATTCAAAATGCTTGAAGAGGTGTGTGCAAGAATTATAAGTTGTGCTTGAAGACACTTTGTACTCATGCTCATGTGTTTGTGGATTTTTAGGAGGGGTGTTAATCTCTGGAGAGCCCAGAACCTCAAAACAAGGGGCATAACAACGAGGACTTAGCAATTAAAAACTGCCTATAAAAACAGCAAGGGAGGCATAAGGTTAAGGGGAGGCACCACTCTGCATTTGAAGGGGCTCCATTCTGGACATCCACGCTGAGCAAAGGAAGACCTGATGGGACCAAAACACTGAAAAACATCAACAGCCCCCAAAGCTGGTGGAGAGACGTCTCTTTCTACCCTAGAGAGAAAAAACAACCTTATGACACCCAAGGAAGAAAACGGTAGCCCCCACCAGGTGGTGGCCACGGCTGACCTGTGAGAGCCTCCGTGGAGACGGGCCCGAAACGTTTGCGCCCGTAGACGCCGTAGAGGTTGAACCTGTATTGGTGGGAGGGGAGGAGGTCGTGAAGACGGAGCGAGCGCAAGGTCCCGTCCACGGGCAGCGCATGGGGTTTCCCCTCCGCATCCCGGTACTGGATGATAAAGGTGTCGAAATGGCCGGCTTCCACCGTCCAGTTGAGGAGGACAGATTCGGCGGTGATGTCGTGGGCTGACAATTCTCCGAGCTTGAGGGGTGCTCTTTTCTCTGGCTGGGCGCGAGGGCCTGGAAAGACACAGAGGGGAGGATGGGTTGAAGAGGGAATCCGGAGCTTTTTACTGGCGCCAGTGGTTATCAGAGGAAGGAGAAATAATTGAGAAAAAGCCCACGCGGTCCACAGAAAACAATACAAATTCAAGAGCAAGTGATACATTTATTAGGCCATTTGGGTGGGTGGGTGGGAAATCAAGCACACTGCAGGCAGGCAGCTTTTATGGATAATTCCTCTTCCTCAGGCTGTGTCCTCAGACCTTGTGGGTAGTTAAGAACATATATCAGAGTCCCCAAGTTCCACGGCCGTTGCTCGGAGCTCAAATTGCAAAGCCAAAGAGGAGACCTGCCTCGTTTGCCTCGGTAACAGTTTATTTTTCCACAGGCAAATTTCCACACAGCCCAAGTGTTTCTAACCAGGAGCGCAAGGGAGCAACAAGAATAATCTGAAAAGATTTCCAGTGTGTTATTTGTGGCTGGTCTTTTCAAAAAGCAAGATGAAAATCACACATCCTTTAAACATCATTGTGAGGGAAACTTCTCAGAAGGGAAGAGAGGGACTCCTGCATGCCCAGACGAGTGGCTGAAGAAGCAAGGGCAGAAAGGGGAGCCTGAGAAACAACCAACATATGTCACCTGTGGAGAGGGTTATGTTGTGGAAGGGATATTATAACGCCCTCAAAATAATTGAGCAACAGAAGGAAAGGGAGAAGGAAGAGGACCCGGGTTCAACAGGAAGTGAAAAGAAGGACATGGCGGGAAAGTCCAACCAATCCGTTCCTGTGGAGGTAGGGTTCGGGACTTGTAGGAAGGGAGAGAGACGGGTGCTTCCCGAAGGATGGGAGTGAGTGTGGATGGAGGATCCCTGGACAGAGAACTGGGAGCAAATGATGATGCCCCATAAGGAGGCTGAAAGTTATAGACGCCGGGCCCACAAACAAGGGTGCTCCTATTGGGGAGAAAAGGAGTACTGGGAATACAACAGAAAACGCAAGGAGATCCGCAAAGAGATTGAGCTGGAAGAATGGCTGGCAAAGATCCGGATGGAAGCCGAGACCGGGAAACTGGGCCCTCGAGAGGACTTGACCCTGAGACCCGACTATCCTTTACGTACACCCCAGTGGAGACGCCCTGGTCCCAGGTCCACTTCGGAAGTTGGGGTACAAGTGGGAAAACCCCAACCCTCCGTGAAGGGGATTGGGATACAAGTCGAGGGGCTGAATCTCTCAGAGAGGGAGGAGGAGATCAGTGGTGGAACCGGCTGCCCTCAGGTGATGGTGGGGAACTTGATCACATTCTAGAAACCCCAACCTATGGAGGGAAAAATAACCCGTTCATGTCTGATGTTAAGAATGTTGAAACTGTAGTTAGAAGAAAAACCTCGTTTATTGTTGATGAACCGAATAAAGGCTCTGTTTGTTTATTCCGAGAGAGGCCATCTTTAAAGTTTGAAGGGCGGGAAGTCTGGGCAAAGGTGAAACCCTCACAATCATGTAACTGGGAAATTAAAAAGTGTAAAAAACGAGGTTTCTGAAATGAGGAAAACAGTTGGTCAGAGGGGTCTACATTAGCACAGGAAGAAGACAGTGGTCTTTTTTAATAAAATAAAATAAAATAATGTGGATAGACATATGTCTATTCAATGGAATGCATCTGAGTTGGTGGCAAACTAAACAGGTCTAGTGGATTGATTTTCCCACCAGGAACCCTTCCTAATTTTCAGAGGTATATCTGTTGCTTACTATTTCTGTTTCTTCTAATTTCTCCCCCTTCTTCCTCTTTTTAATTTTTTCCCCTGAAAATATGAAATGAAAACAAAAAGGAATAACTTTCAAAAACACAGATGTCGGGGGTTGCGGTTGTGGGTGTTAATACGAATCCCCTTGGGATGGCATGTGACCGTAAGACTCCACCATCTTGTTTTTCCAGACAGACACCGAGCCAAGAGCCCATAAGGAGGGACAGCTGGCCAATAGTCCCCCTTCTATTTTGTGGCCTACCAGCTACTTTTTCAGAAGCATGTTTGCTGCTTCTAAAGCTTGAAGCTGAACGAAGCCACCCTGACCAATAGTAGCCAGGGATCATCTTAGCTTCCATGAGTCCATCTAGTTGTCTATTAAATGCTTCTCAGACAGTGGCCACTTAGGTGCTGAAGTGTAATGCCAGTAGTCAGCCCGTGGTGTGAGCAGCCTGGCACCTTACTCCAAAATTCGAGAGGTGGTGAGGTCTCTTTCTCCCAACTAAGATTTTGCCCTGGTCACTGTCTGAAGCATTCTAAAGATGACAAGACGGACTCGCGGAAGCTGATATTGAGTTCCACAGGTGAATTTTCTGCTACATAAAGAAGTGCCTCCTGGACACCGCACTTCAAGGCAAACTGGAAAAAATTCAGAGGAAGGCAACAAGGGCTGATACTTCACATCCATCTCATCGCTGTCCGCGCTTGGAACCGGTACGAAGTAATCTAACCGTACGTCCATTGCGGGACGAGGGGAGTTCATCCTGACCACGCCCCCTGAACTGCGATTTAAGCGGGATGAGAGATTCCCCTCCCTGGCCTCAGGAATCTGCTCATCATGCTTCTCATTCTGAGATGAGTGGCCATGAGGTAAGGCTCCTCACGCAACGTGCCATTCTCCATCTAGTGGCAGGAGTGTGAAGTGCCATTCGCCAATACATTCCCTATGGAGTCAGCAACACAGTGCAGAGAGATTAAAAGACAAATGCCTCAAACTTAGCTCCGTAACGCATTGAAGGCAAGGCTTCGGAGAATTGTAACACTGAAAAATGGAAGGTCGGGCTGGAAAAAAAAACCCGGATAACAAAGGCATGGAATTTCACATCTCATCACGGAACGAGGACGTGCGGTAACAGTCATGCCAGTATCATCCATCACACCTGTGCGTACACGGGAACAGGGACAGAACCGGAATAAGACCACATGACCGCGGCCAACATCAACACCCAATGGACTTCCTCCCAGGACGAGAATGGACGTGAAGTAACTGTCAAGGATGATTAAGGGGCTGAAAACCAAGTCCTATGAGGAAAGACTGAAAGAATTGGGCATGTTTTCCTGTGGGGACAGAAGACTGAGGGGCGATAGGAGAGGAGTTTTCAAATGCATAAAAGGCTACCATACACCGCTACGACACTTCCGTGAGCAGCCGCTTCTTATTTTGGATCACCTTTTCTCCTCTCGTGGTCACGTGGTTGTTATAGCGGTTCTTCTGTTCGCACTCCAGCTAGCAATCGGCTTTCCAGTTCTCACTTTATTGAACCGCTTTAAAACTTGGTATGCCAATAAGGTGCAAGGGGAAGGAAAGCGACTTAGTATGTCCGCAAATTCAACCCAATCGCTTAAAAGGGAGACATAGGAAGCGATGTAAAAAAACCCACCCACCCCCAGTGGCCGTCGCAAGAAAAAGCACCACAGTGGCCAAAAATGGGCGTGGCTGAGGGGGTTCTTCAGATAAATTGTTTTGAAAATTGGACAGTGATTTTTAAGGCGCCTAGTTTTTAAGGAAAGGGTGTTTTAAATCAGGAGTGTGGCAGCGGTCAGAGGACGGGCAGGATCTGTTCCCGATCAGCTCCGGAGTGCAGGACACACAACAATGAGCTCAAGCTACAGGAGGCTACATTTCAGTTGAATACAGTAGGAGCCCAGTATCTGCTGGGGATTGGTTCCAGTCCTTTCCATGGATAATGAAAACCGTGGATAAGAGAGAACGCCTGCCCACGCATCTCCAAACTGCTGTTTGCTGACAGTAGCTTGCTTTATAACTGCTGTTTTGAGACAGTAGCTTGCTTTATGGCTGCTGTTCGTGATAGTAGCTCGCTTTTCAGATGCTATTTGTGATAACAGCTTGCTTTAGTGCTGCTGTTTGTGATAATAGCTTGCTTTGTGGCTGCTGAATTATTTAATTTTTTTCCTCCGATAACCGTGGATAACTGAATCAGTGGACAATGAATCAGTAGATATGGAGGTCCTACTGTATCAGGAAAAACCTCCTGACTGTTAGAGCAGTACAACAACGGAATCAATTCTCCGGAGAGGTGGTGAGCGCTCCAACCCTAGAGGCATTCAAGATCAATGGAGACAACCCCCTGTCAGATCTCCTTTGATCTGAATTCCTGCCTGGAGAAGCGGATTAGACTCGGTGGCCTCACGGCCCCCCTCCAACTTCATGATTCTACGGTTCTATAATTCTAGGATCTGTGCTGAGTCAATTACCCAACCTTCACCGCAAAGCACTCACGGTTGTTCCCCTGAAAAGAAAAAGTTTATCTTGAGAAAGAGAAACACCTCCCAAGGGAAATGTAGGCCTGACCTGTGACTGCTTCGGTGGAGAGAGGGCCAAGCCGCTTGTTCCCGCTAAGGCCATAAAGGTTGAACTTGTATCTGTGGGAAGGAGCCAGGTTGGGGACCGTGACGTCACGGGTGTCCCCGTTTAAGCGCAACACCTGGGGTTTCCCCTCCGTGTCTTTGTACTGGAGGAGGAAAGAGTCAAAATCCCCTGCTGGGACGCTCCAGGATAGACCGACGGCATGGCTGGTGACCTTGGAAACTGAGAGATCCCCCAGCCGGGGTGGAACGGCTTCTTCTTTTTCTTCCCGAGGTGGTTCCGGAGCTGGAAAAGAAGAGATGGGCGCATAGCAGAAAGGAAAGCTGTCCCCTGGTCACAAACAGAAGACAGTGGTACCTCAACGTATGAATTTAATCCGTCCTGAATGCATGCTCTTAAGTCGAACTACTCTTAAGTCAGGGTACCTATCTAAAAACTGAAAAAATAAGTTTAAAAAAATAAAAAAAATTGAAAAATAATATTTGTAAGTCGAGCAGACCTAAATCTAAATGTGTAAGGCGGCAATTAAAACGCCAACAGTTTTCCTCTCTTAAGTCGAATTGCTCTTAACTTGGGGTACCACTGTATTTGGAATATTTAAAAACAGTCACTAAAATGTCTCTCAGCTGGAAGAAAGTCAGTGCAAGAAGCCAACCTGATAGAGCTCTGGATCCCAAGGTGTTCTTGGACTACAACTCCCAGAAATCCTGCCCAGCACAGCCAGGGGTCGAGACATGTAGGACTTGCAGCCCAAGAACAGCCGGGGAGCAGGAGAAGCTGGCACGGCAGCGTGAGAAGGACAGGTATAACCTTTAAAGTAATAAACTTTGACCTGCCGAGCTGGGAGGGACCGTACAGATCCTCAAGTAAAGGAGGCCGGGATGGTGGTGGTGGTGGTGGTGTAGGGGTGTGTGGAATTGAACTTTCAGAGAGCCAGAGGCTTAAGCCACTGAGACAGGATTTGCTGAGGATGCTGCTACCGTTGAGTTTCTTGGGACTGCAACTCCCATGGTCCCCAGAGAACAGGAACACTGGTATCCCACCAAAGAGCCAAGTCAGTTTTTGAACTGTGCTCCTTAGAGAAAAATCAAATGCCTTCTCAGTGTTCCTATAACCGTTCATACTATTGTTTGGCTTGTTTGGTGGATATTTGCTGCTCATCTATGTTGTGAATCAACCAAAGTGGCTTTGTTGTCAGATGGGTGGTATGTAAATGCCATAAACCAGGCCTGCCCAACAGGTAGACCGCGGGCTACTGGTAGCCCATGAAGGGTTCAAAAGTAGCCCGCCGGCCATCAATAAAAAAGTGAGGGGATAAGTTCTCCACCTCTTCCTCCTCCATCCCAAGGACCACCACTGCCCCAGCACAGTTCTGGGTCTGCCAGCCCACTGTCTCAGCTGAGCAGGGCAGTTCAAGGGCCATGGCGCATTGAAATCTGTCCCCTCCAGAACAGATTAATTGGTTTTCAATGCATTCCCATGGGAAACCGCTGCTCTACTTACAAAAGTTTTTACTTATGACCATGTGCTTGGAACGGATAAAATTTGTAAGTAAAGGTTTTAGTGTAGTAGCCCTCAGGCAGTTTGGGCTGGAAAAAGTAGACCTTGGCCTGTTCAAAGTTGGACAGCCCTGCCATAAACAAATAAATGGGTGCTTCCTCAGTAAAAAAGATGAGCCTTGGCGGGAAACCTACCCTTATAGGGTAGCTACAGAGTGTCCATATGGGGTGAAGAGCCATTTCTAGCTCTCTTATTAATAATTGTCACTGCTGGATAGCTCAGTCGTTTAGGCCTCTGGCTGTGGAGCCAGAGGTTGGGGGTTCGATTTCCCCCATTGTGCGTCGTTAACGGAGACTGGATGTGAGGGTCCAGAGGGTCCCTTCCATTGCCTTTCTAGATTATTCTGAGGTAAAGTGTTCTGCTTATATACCGCCCCATACCACTTTAAGTAGTCTCTGGGCGGTTTACAATTTTTAATTACAGTGTGCAGGCTACACATTGCCCCCCCCCCCCAGCAAGCTGGGTAGTCATTTTACCGACCTCGGAAGGATGGAAGGCTGAGTGAACCTGGTGGATATGGAGGGGGCATGTTTGGATGGTTACTTGGCGTAAAGTGGATGTGGGAGTGAGAGAGAAGGGCAGTGGTGGGGAGGAAAGGAAGATGGTGGTGGTGGTGGTGGGGACATTAATTGGAATCTCAGGCTCTGCCTTTGAATGGTTTCCCAGGAATCATGGCAGAGGTTACATTTCAAGGCGCCTTCTCTCCCAACCCATTCGTAGGAGGAATGGGACCGAGGAAAAACAAAGAGCTGCCCAAGGACGACCAGCGAGGAAAGAGGGCCAGTGGGTGTTTGCCAGAAGCTAGCCACTTTGTTTCAAGGGGAAGAGTGATCTAGCAGGACTTCCCTCGGCTGCTGAGCTCTGCTGGGAATGGTGTGGCCCAATCAATCCTCCAGGAACGTTTCTGAACTTTTGAAAGACTCTGCCGGAACATCCGAGATCCCATTCAGGAAGCTAAGGGATTGAGAAGGAGAATTGTGTTTTGGTGTGTATGTGGTTCTTGAGCAGGGGGTTGGACCGGATGGCCTTGGTAGGCCCCTCCCAACTTCATCATTCCATGATTCTAGAACAGGGGTCCTCAACCTAAGGCCCAGGGGCTGGATGCGGCCCTCCAGGGTCCTGAATCCGGCCCCCGGGACCAATTGCAGACCTCCCCACCTACCCCCTGCTTCATGAGCAAGCCAGCCACCACAGCTGCTTCTACTGCTGAGGCAGTTCAAAGCGGTGAGCTATGTCGCTTCCCCCACTCCCTCCACCCACCGCCCAGATGATTGGCACGCTGGCTAGTGGGGCAGTTCAAAGTGGGAGGGCCATGGCAAGGTTCCCCGCTCCCCCTACCTGCCCCCCTTTTTTCCATGTTGGCCTTTTGTTTTTGGACTGTGGTCTGGCCCCAGTGGTGTCTGGGGGGTGGTGGATCGGCCCGCTGTTTGAAAACTTTGAGGACTCCTGTTCTAGAGGATAAAACGAGGTAAGGCTGCATTAAGGTAGGAAGGGTGGCGTTTTCTCCCAATCCCTGCTCCGAAATCACTCCACTGAAAACAGAACGTGGAAACTATATGGCGTTAAGACGACAAGATTCTCCTTTGTACTGCACTTCCTGACACAGCCCAGCTGGTTGGGTGCCTGTGAGGGATACAAGACAAGGAGAACGTCAGCTCAAGGAGAGAGCTATGGCTTCTACGGGTCCTTTTGAGGAGAAAAGTGGGGTAAAAGTATTTTAAATAAAGGGAGAAAACAAAATTATGTTTCAGTGATGGATTCAGTCCACACGGCAGGCGTCCAGGGATCCACGCGAAGCCTTGGCTGACCTGTGACAGCGTCGATCGAGACGGGCCCCAGTCGCTTGTTGCCAGCATGTCCGAAGATGCGGAATTCGTATCTCTGCGAAGGCGTCAGATTGTAGAGGTGGAGGGAGCGCATGGCTCCGTCCACAGGTACGCCCTGGAGCTTCCCTGCGGCGTCCTTGTACTGGATGAGGAAGGAGTCAAAGCTACCTTCGGGGACGCTCCAGGAGAGGAGAAGAGAATCCGGGGTAACCTCAGAGACAGCAACCTCTCCAAGATTGGGGAGAATGCTCCTGGGTGGCTCCTTCTCTTTCACCGCTGCTGGCCCGGGTGTTTCTGCAGCTACGAAAATCAGAGAGGAACAATTGTGAAGGCACCCTGGTCAATTATCCCTAGGAAACAATGGCTGCTTTTACACGAACCCTAAAATCCGCAGCAAAATGCTCGCAGATATGGAGCATAAAATTGTTTTCCCACCACCAGCGGACTTGAAAAAAAAATAAAGTACGACCACACCCATTGAAGCACGCCCCAGCACACTTTACAAGTACCTGGTCTGGAGGAAGTAAAATCCTTGTTGCTGTTTTAAAGCATTGCATGCCTGGCCCTCCTCCGTTTTTTGTTTGTTTTTGTTGGGTTCCCCCCTTTTAACAGACAGGAATCCTAACGGGATGGAAAAATTAGCTGCTGCCGATGGCAGGCGGAGGTGAGCCTGCATTTTTTTCTCTCTCCCCTCACCGCAGACAGAAGCAATAGAATCAGAGTGGGGGAGGAGGGAACACAGGAAGCAGAACAAAAACCACATTGGAGGGATCTGCATTTAAGTGGCAAGCGGATTTTAGGGGTCGTGTAAAAGCAGCCAATGTGATCTTGAGGTTATAAAGTCGCAGTGGTAGTTTTTCAGCCGCCTCCTCCACACGTTGCTCCTTTGGACAACTCTGTTTCCTGCTGGAGACCTCAAGGGCGGAGAGTAATGATTTCTACGTGCAAAAATCGCGTTCAGGACTTGTTTCAACTGAGGGAAATATTCCATTTCTGCAAGGCTAAATATAGGCTCCATTAGAAGAACTGAAATCCAGTCAAGAATTTGAAATTCCCCTGGCTTCTCCAGTGAATTAAAATTCCTTGCTAGGAAGGGGGAAAAGTGATTTTTTTTTTTACAATTTATCTAGATTACCCACACCCCAAAACTATATATAATTATTTTATTTTTCCTTATTTGGTAGCTTGGATTATTAATTTTTGATCAGGTTTGCCGTTCAGTGTGGTCACACTGT
>JAHTLZ010000004.1:181426-218638 GCA_023846285.1 Phrynocephalus versicolor | reverse complement strand
GCGTCCACGTACTGGACCAAGAAGGAGTCGGACGTCCCGGCGGGGACGTCCCAAGAGAGACGAACGGAGTCCCCAGTGACCTCGGACACAGAGAGCTCCCCCAGTTTGGGCTCAGGAGTTGGCGTGGTTGTCCCCTGCCCTTGTTGCTCTGGCGCTGCGGGGGCTGTAGAAGAGAGAGAGTGGAACTGAGTCGGTGATTGCTGACTCACAGCTTTGGGGAAAGATGAACTTCCAGTCATGGGATGTAGAAGAAGGAGAGGACAGTTAGACATCACCGTATTCAATCAAGCAGAGGGACAGTTGCGCTGCCAACAGATTCGCTGGGCCCTGGGCTGCATGGACAATAATCCAAAGGTAAGAAGAAAGCGGAACTGAACAGCAGCAGGAAAAATGAAAAATAATTATACAATAGGAGCACAGTATCCGCGGGGGCTCCATGCCGAAAAACCCTGGGGATACCCAACACTATACATTGCATGGTCTCTGGCTCCCTCGGGTGGCCTTTACAGGTAAATACACCCTGGAATAAATATGTATTTCTGGGTAATTTTTATCATGTTCAGACAGCAGATAAGCGAATCAGCAGTAACTGATCATGCAGCTAGCGGATCGCCCTGTATCAATCAAGTTTTTTTTTTAAAAAAAGCTGTCAAAACTATTGCTAGCCATGGATTATATAAAAAGAATGGAAAGAGTGATATGGGCAACTGAGGAACTGTGACACAGCACCACTTGTATATATTCTACTTCTGCTTATATACCGCCCCATACCACTTCAAGTAGTCTCTGGGCAGTTTTTCAGCTTAATTAAAGTATGCAGTCTACACATTGCCTCCCCCCCCCAACCCCAGCAAGCTGGGTACTCATTTTACTGACCTTGGAAGGATGGAAGGCTGAATGAACCTTGAGCCTGCTACTTGGGATTGAACCCCAGGTCATCAGCACAGTTTTAGCTGCAGTACAGGCATTTAACCACTGCACAGCCTGGAGCATGACTCTGTCCAGTTATTACTACAGCTATTTCTCCTGTCATGGGGAATTGTTTATTATCTCGCAGGTCCCAGATTTCAAAGTATGTAATATCTGGTGTGATATTCTATTTTTCATAAGCAGGAGGAATGGGACTTTGCATCATAAGATGGCTTGACACCAGTTACTAGAGGCAAGCCAATAAACAGGATAATACCCTAACACACCCGTTCCCAACCTCGGGAGTCCCAGAGGTTGTTGGAATGCAGCTCCCAGAAATCCTGGCCTGCACAGCTAGTAGTGAAGGCTTCTGGGAGTTGCGGTCCAAGAACATCCAGGGACCCGAGGTTGAAAACCACGGGCCCAGCAGAAGACACAGTGTGGGGATTCCATACCCCAACAGACTCTGAACCCCAATAACTTGGCAGCACCGAGGCAGCCTTTAGGCTTGGATTTCCAGAGACCAAGAAGGAACCCGGTGTGGTTAAGCTGACCTGGAGCTGATCTCACACAGGAGGCCAGAGAAACAATGGCACTCCACGATATCAGGGCACATCTGGTCCGTGACCGAGCCCAAAGCTCCTTCCTCTCCCCTTCCTCTGTCTTTATCAATGATTCCTCACTAGCCAAGTCTGTTCTTCCTAGATAAGGGTGCATGCTCCTCCCACTAATGGAATGCATACGTGACCAAGACCATACTTCCTCTGTGACTTCCTCTGTCCTATTGTGTTATTGTCATCAATAAAGACCTCTTGGTCCCAGGCACAGCGGAGAGACACTCAGAGACACTCACACACACTCACTCACACACATGCACACACACAGACACCCACGCACAGAGAGACGCAGCCTGGGACCACAGATGATTTACCCCAAAACTCTGTGTATGCGTAATTAATAACACTACAAAACAGAGTCTTCTCATGCTATCTCTAGAACACCACAAGGGCGCACGTGGGCTGCTGACCTGTGATGGCGTTGGTGGAGACGGGGCCAAGGCGTTCCCCCTTGGAGAGGCCATAGAGTTCAAACCGATAGCGTCGGGAGGGGACCAGATGAAGGACCGTGACCTCACGTGAGACACTGTCCACGGGCAATGTGTGGACATCATCCTCTCCATCCTCGTACTGGAGAAGGAAGGAGTCAAAGCTCCCATTTGGGACACTCCAAGACAGGCGGACTGAGTCGCTGTGGGCTTCTGAGACCACGAGTTCCCCCAACTGAGGTTTGTGCCTCCCATCTTCTTTTTTCTCCTCCTCCTCTTCCTCCTCTTGCTCTTCCTGTTTCTGCTCTTCCTCCTCTGGTTTCACTAGGGTAGAAAGTGAGAGTTGGGGACCCAGGAGTTGGGAGGAAAAGAGATCCCAGGGCCAACAAAAACGTTCCACCTGGCATACAGTAGGACCCCAGTATCCACCGGGGATTGGTTCCAAGCCTTCCCGTGGATAATGAAAACCATGGATAAAAGAGAATACCAAAATGTCCCCCAAAACGGAGGTTACTTACCTGTAACTCTGGTTCTTCGAGTGGTCATTCTGTGATTGCACACAATGGGTTTTCTCGTGTGCTCGCAGAGCAGACCTCGGATTCTCCTTTAAGCCAGTTAATTGAAAAGAACTCCTTCCCTATAAAAGTAGACTCCGCCCTCTTCCAGCCTCAGTTCCGTCACTTTTACGCCACTGACGGCAAGAGAATTTAAGAAACATAGAGTAGCACGTGACGGAGAGGGGAAGGAGGGCGGGTTTGTGTGGAATCACAGAATGACCACTCGAAGAACCAGAGTTACAGGTAAGTAACCTCCGTTTCTTCTTCGTGGTCTTCTGTGATTGCACACAATGGGTGATTAACAAGCTGCACTTACCGGAGGAGGGTAGTCACGGCAAAACTGCAGAGAGCACCGACTTGCCAAAGGTCGTGTCAGCTCGAGCTCTGGTGTCTAGCCGGTAATGAGACACAAAGGTTAAGTCCGATGACCACGTAGCAGCCTTACAAATGTCTGGGATGGAAACTCCCCTCAAAAAAGCCGTAGAAGTGGATATAGCCCTAGTTGAATGAGCTCGGATATTGGCAGGCAAGGGAGTGTCCGCAAGCTGGTAAGCTAAAGTGATTAAGCGGAC
Source organism: Phrynocephalus versicolor (assembly GCA_023846285.1). NCBI lineage: Eukaryota > Metazoa > Chordata > Lepidosauria > Squamata > Agamidae > Phrynocephalus > Phrynocephalus versicolor. Next base: position 215,555 of record JAHTLZ010000004.1, on the reverse strand, counting down.
AATGGACTTTGAAATAGACTGCAATGACATCGGCTGACCTCGTCTTTGACCGAAGTAGCAGAGAAAAAGTCTTGTTGAAGAAGTGTAGGATTTAGTTCGGTCTAAATAATACGCTAATGCACGTTTAACATCTAAGGAGTGTAACGCACGTTCCAAATCAGTTGTAGGGTTCGGGAAGAACACCGGTAAATGAATAGGTTGGGAGACATGGAATTGTGATACAACTTTAGGCAAGAAGGAAACGTCTGGAAACATAGTAACTTTACCCTCGTGAAACTGCAAGAACGGGGGGTCCCTGCGGAGGGCTGCAAGTTCTCCTGCACGCTTTGCAGAGGTAATGGCTACCAAAAAGAGTGTCTTGAAGGTTAGCAACTGGTCTGAAGCCCTAGCCAAAGGTTCGAAGGGTGGCTTCATTAGTTGACGGAGAACCAGTGTGAGAGACCATTGAGGTGTAGGAAGAGAACGATGTGGCATGATATTGCGGAGGCCTTTAAGGAAGCTTTTAACTGCGGGGTTTCGAAACAGAGTGGAGGAGCTTGACTCTGGAGGTTGATGGGCTACAATAGCAGCGATGTATACTCTTAAGGTGGAAATTGAGCGTCCTTTAGAAGCGAGATGCCGAAGAAAATTCAAAAGTAGGTCAACTGAAGTAGGTATAGGATCCAAATGTAAAGAAGTAGCGAAGTCTAAGAAGACTTTAAACTTGTAGTTGTAGAGGGTTCTTGTTGAAGCCTTTTTGGATGATCGAATTATGTCATCTACCGAGGGAAAATTCTCCAAGCAGTCAGGTGTAAGGTTTCTGGAGAAGGATGCAGGACTTTGAAGTCGTTCTGAGAGAGTAGATCGTTTCGATGAGGTAGACGATAAAATTCGTGCGCTATGGACCTTAGGGTTGGGAACCAGATTTGTCGAGGCCACCATGGGGCTATCAAGATGGCATTCACCTTCTCTTGTCTGAGTTTGACTATCGTTCTCAGGAGGAGGGGGATTGGTGGAAATAGGTAAAGGAAGTGTGGAGTCCAAGGGATCATGAACGCGTCCCCGAGAGATTGAGGATCCAAACCTGCTCTTGAGCAGAAGTGGCGACATTTGGAGTTCTTCCTGGAAGCGAACATGTCTATTTCTGGCGTTCCCCAAAGGTTTGTAATGTGACGGAATACAGCCGGATGAAGTGACCATTCGTGGGTGTTGTGGGTCTGACGGCTGAGAGCGTCGGCGAGATCGTTTTCTCGAGTAGATACGTGAATAGCTACTGGAGTAACGTTGTGTCTGATGCACCATTCCCAAAGGCGTATTGTGAGATGTAGCAACGGCTTTGAGTGTGTTCCCCCTTGCTTGTTTATGTAGTACATCACCGTGGTATTGTCGGTGACGAGTTGGATAGCCTTGTTCTGTATTACTGGAAGAAACGCCTTGAGAGCGTAGATGATTGCTAGAAGTTCCAGCTGATTGATATGAAGGGTTGTTTGATCGGCTGACCAAAGACCATGAATTCGTAAGTCGTTGCAGTGAGCGCCCCATGCAATGGGACTGGCATCGGTGGTCACTTGTTGTTCTAGGTGTGGGGGCAGAAAGGAAATCCCTTTGGATAGATTTTGAGGATCTGCCCACCAGGCTAGGTGTTGAAAAAGGTATGTTGGAATTTGAATAAGTGTTCTTGGGTTGTCTAATGCAGGGTTGAAGACTGAGAGGAACCAGGACTGAAGCAGCCTCATACGGAGACGGGCGTATTGTACTGTCGATGTAGTCGAGGCCATGAGACCTAAGAGTGTCTGTATGTAACCTGCGGGAACTGTAGGATGGTTCATGGAGTACAGAACCGTTGAGATAATTTTTTCTTTTCTTTCTGTGGACAGAAAGGCTCGGCCTACAGTAGCATCTAGTAGGGCTCCTATATATGGCTTTCGTTGTGAAGGGATAAGGGAAGATTTCTTGAAATTCACTTGAAGACCCAAGTCGGCCAATAGGGAAAGTGTAAAATGAACGTCCTGTAAGGATTGGCGGTACGAAGGAGAGACCAGGAGCCAGTCGTCTAGGTAGGGAAAAATTGTTATGCCTTGTAGTCTGAGGAAAGCAACAACTGGGGCCATAACCTTGGTGAAAACTCTGGGGGCAGATGCAAGGCCGAATGGAAGGGCTTTGTACTGGTAGATAGTATTGTCTATAAGAAAACGAAGGTATCGACGGTGTGAGGGGGCAATGGAGACGTGAAAATAAGCATCTTTCAGGTCGATCACAACAAACCAATCTCCTGATTTTAAAAGGGGAATGATGGAATCTAAGGATGCCATACGGAAACGTTTCTTCAGAAGGAACAAGTTTAGACCTCTGAGATCTAAAATAGGGCGAAGGCCCCCATCTCGCTTTGGGATAATGAAGTAACGGGAATAAAATCCGTTCTTGAGGTCGGTGATGTCTATTGCTTCTATGGCTTGTTTTTCTAGGAGTGATTGGATCTCTTCTCGTAGAGCCGAGGATGGTGTTGTGGTTAACACACGACCCAGAGGAGGTAAGTGATGGAAGTCTATAAGGTAGCCAGAAGCGACGGTATCTAAGACCCATTTGTCTGTAGTGATGCGTATCCATGCAGCGAGATGGGGGGCTAAGCGGGTAAGGCATCCTTGGGGCCGAGGTGGGGAAGATTGATAGAGGGGAGTGTCAAAAACCCTGTCTATTTCTCCCCTCAGGTCTACGCTGAGAGGCGCGTCCGCGTTGACGAGTGGCAGAGTTACGAGTGGAGGATCCCCTATTCATCGGAAATCTTTGTCTATCAGGTAAGTATCTTGAAAAGGAAGTGCGTCTCCAAGGTCGTCTATATGGCCTGTAATTGGTTTGGTAGGCATAGGAACGGGAAGTCTTAGTAAGCTTGTTTAGTTTATCTAGAATATCATCCGTTTGAGGATCAAATAGGCCTTTTCCATCAAATGGGAGGTCTTCAATACGTGCTCTGGAATCGTCAGGAACTGTAGTAGAGCGAAGCCAGGCGTGTCTTCGGAGAACAATAATCGTGGCCAACTGCTTAGCTGCAGCTTCAATTGTATGCTTAGCTGCCAATCTCTGATGCTTTGCCAAAGCCATTATGTCATGGCAAGAAGATTCAGCCGAAGAACATTGTTCGTCCGGTAAAAAATGTAGGAAGGGTTGTATCTTGTTACCAACATCACGTAAGTAGGCCCCCATTGCTGCTGAGTAATTAGCCACTCTGGCCACAAAGGATGATAGTGAATAAAGGTGGCGTCCAAGTGTTTCAAGTTTACGTCCTTCCTTGTTGGAGGGGATGGTTGATGATCGTGAGCGGCTTCTATTTTGCGTGGAATTTACTATAAAGGAATTTGGAAGAGGGTGTTTATACAAAAAGGATGTATTGTCACCATGAGCTCTATATAAATTATCAACTCTTCGAGGTATCTGAAATGAGGATGATGGCTTGTCCCATGATTCCTTGATTAGACGCAACAGAGGCTTAATGAATGCCAATCTACAGGGTGGAGCTCGCTCGAGAGCTAAATCATCGAATACCTGATCGTCATCATCTGGAGAGGGTTGGATAATTTCCAGATTAAGTGTTCTGGCTATTTTGGAAATCAGAAGGGAATAAGACTTATAATCCTCAGAAGGGGTAGGATCTTGATCTTCTGAGCCTTCAGATAGTGAAGTTGAAGGATGGTGTTGGGAAGTCCTTGTATAAGATGAATTTGAGCTGGAATGAAGGCTGCATCTAGATGGTGAATATGGGTCAGTTGAAGAAGAGGAAGAACTTGAAAGTTCCTGTAGAGGAGTACCAGGATGTGCTCGGGTAGCAGGTCTCCTGGTGGCAGATGTTAGTTGGTCTGCATCATTATGCTGAGTCTGGGAAGTAAATGGAGCATTGGTTGCCGGTTGAGGTGAAAGCGTTGAAGGCACAGCATTGACCGGTTGTGGTGCCTGCGTAGCATTTGAGGTCATTTCCATGTTAGCAAGCCTCCTACGACGTCGAGGAGGGGATCTGCAACTGTCAGGTGACATTGTAGAAGTAAATGAAGGAGATCTATGCCGACGCCTCCGAGGGGTTTGGGAAGGAAAACCCCTATAGTCCGGATGCCAATAAAATGGTGGGGGGTAGTCATAAGGGAGCCGACATTCATACATAGAGTCGTTTGAATAAGAGGCAAAGGAAGCCTCATAGCGGTGTCGACGCTCTCTCCGGCGGTCCGGGCTTGATTCGTTTGAAGAGGGGAAAAGTCTGTGGTGGCGACGCCGAGGACGGTCAGCTGAGGAGCGGTTGGTATGGCTCCTTCTACTCCACCTGGTTCCAGGGGAGGAATGGTGGTGTCGGCCGGCAGACCGAGAACGAGATCGCTCCGTTAAAAATGGGGAGGTACGATGTCGGGCGCTCCCGAAAGACCGCACGGAGCGATCTGATAAGGCAGAGAGCCGGCTCTGTTGTCTGTGTTCCGGAGAGCTGGAACGACGCGGTGCAGGCAAGGACGAGCGCCCGGAATTGCGGCGGCGTGGGGTATGGTTTATGCCAGAGCTCCTCGATGTAGAACGCCTCCGGTGACGAGCAGCCCGGCGCGGTGAGCGCAAAGCAGAAGACGGGCTGGAGGCTTCGCTGCGCCGCCTTTGAACCTGCGGCGATGTAATGCGCCTTGCCTGCGATCTCGGCATTGAGGATCGGAGTGATCCAGTGTTGTGCCCGACCTGAGCTCCTTGGGAGGTCTGCAGCAATGGCAAAGGCTCGGCCACTTCATTGCCCCGGTAAAGTGAATTTCGCGGGCTGGCCGGGGGAGCTACAGTATGCTCCACTCTGTGATGTTCTTCCCCGATGTTATCCTGGGGCTGAGGAGGAGCTTGAAGTTGCTGCGAGGTGGGGCTGAGCGTAGGAGCTGATTTTCGTGCTCTTTTATCAGTCTTTGAAAGTTTGTTTTTACTCCGGACCTTTTCCCTTGGAGGAGGAGATGGATTATCTGTAGAGCCGGATTGCATAGTAGACCGCACTGAGGTTTGAGGCAGGTCTAAAGGGTTTGTTGTTGTTTCCATTGTTGGAGCTAAAGAGCGTTCCCACAGATAATATCTCAGGCTTTTAAGTCGGGAACGGAGAGTGGCTTTGGTAAAGTTCCGGCAGTGAGAACAGGTGGACGTTAAATGGTTCTCTCCCAAGCAGAAAAGACAAAGGGAGTGGCCGTCAGAAATAGCAAGTTTGTTCCGGCAAGAGGAACAATGTTTAAATGGCACTGCAAATGCCATAAACAGGGGAAGGGAAAGTTTTCCTCTCCCCCCGAGGGGGGAAAGGGGGAGGGGGGACTTGAGAAGGGAAGGGAAGGAAGTTCCTTCTAAATAAACAAGGTAAGTAACAAAAGTTTGTTTGTTTTTCAAGATAACTCACAGAGGAGAACAACGAGGTGCTTGCTGAGCGGCGGAAAAGAAGGAACTGAGGCTGGAAGAGGGCGGAGTCTACTTTTATAGGGAAGGAGTTCTTTTCAATTAACTGGCTTAAAGGAGAATCCGAGGTCTGCTCTGCGAGCACACGAGAAAACCCATTGTGTGCAATCACAGAAGACCACGAAGAAGAATTGCTGTTTTGTGATAGTAGCTTGGCTCGCTGTTTTGCAATAGTAGCTTGCTTTACAGCTGCTGTTTGTGACGGTAGCTTGCTTTGGGGCTGTTGATTGATTGATTGATTTATTTCCTCTACCAACCATGGATAAATGAATCAGTGGATAATGATACAGTGGATACAGGGGTCCTACTGTATTTCACTATCAGAGGTGGGAAAGAAAGCATGGGGGGGGGGGAAACAAAACCACCAGGAAGCACAATGGCTGCAAGGCAAAGGAGTGCATGTTAAGATGGTGGACGTGCCACGACCACGTTCCTTCCAGCACAGATCTGAGAATGACAAGAGCCTGCTTTAAAGGCCAAGAGGAGAGAAGGGAGACAAGGGGGAATGAGGGCCTATGTCGGTCAACATCTGGAGCACCATCCCTTTCCCAACGATGGCACAGAACAGTGGTGGCGATCCTTCAGCACTCCAGATGTTTTGGACCACAACGCCCAGAATTGCAAGCCTAGATCACCAGTGACCACAGACTGTGGGAGCTGTGGTCCAAAACATCCGGAGTGCCAAAGGTTTGTCACCACTGGCATGGAACAGTGCTTCCCAAACTCGGGGTCCCAGATGTTCTTAGACTACCGTTCCCAGAAATCGACAGTTGCCGAAACAGCAAACGGTGAAGGCTTCTGGGAGTTTTACTCCAAGCACATCTGGGGCCCCAAGGTTGGGAACGGCCGGCGTAGGAGAGAAGGATTTCCTTCTCTGTTCCCTCCCTACCCCCCTATTTGGGACAAAATAGAGAGAGAGAGAGAGAGAGAGAGAGAGAGAGAGAGAGAGAGAGACAGAAAAAAGGGACCACTACTGCACTTTAGATTTGAAATGCCTTTTTCTTAAAGACAAATCGCCTTAAAAATCACTGCCCGCTTTTCAAATCCCTGTTTCTGAAGAGGCCCCTTGGCCACGCCCATTTTTGGCCACTGTGTCGGTTTTTCTTGAGACGACCACTGGGGGTGGTGTTTTTTTAAAATCGATTCCTGCATCCCCTTTTAAAGCGATTTGGTTGAATCTGCGGACATACTAACCCCCCCCCCACCGTTTCTGCCGTTTCCCTGTCATAGAACACACACAAAAAAAGCCTGCCACAATGTAAACATGTTTGCCGACTTTGCCGATGCTGCACTTTCACATGGTGGTCGCTGAAAATTGAAGTATAAAGTGGTTCAGCAAAGTTGCGGACGGGAAGCCGATTGCTAAGCAACCGCCGAAGTGCGGACTGCCAAACCGCTGTAGCGACCACGTGACCACGGGAGGAGATAAAGGCGATGCAAAACAAACAACGGCTGCTCAAGGAAGTGCGGCAGCAGCTTCAGCTGACCTGTCGTGGCCTCAGAGGAGACGGGGCCAAGGCGTTTGCGACCAGAAAGGCCAAACAGGTTGAACTTGTATCTGCGGGCCGGCGTTAAGTCTGAAAGGGTGACCTCGCGAGAAGTTCCCTCCACGGGGAGCGCCTGGAGTTTGCCTTGCGCATCCTTGTACTGGATAAGGAAGGAGTCAAATTGTCCGGTGGCAACGGTCCAGGACAGAAGAGCAGAATTGCTGGTGACGTCGGACACAGAGAATTCCCCAAGGCTGGGCTTCGCTGGCTCTTCCTTCTTTACTCTGGGTGCTGGCAGAGAGTGTGGGGTGGGGGTGGGGAGTGGAGTTTAAACAGGAATTAAAACTGTGCCCACAATAGAGAGGCCAACAGGTAAAGTATTTAGAAGCCAGTTACGGACATGGCTGAACAAAGTTTTTCACTGTGAACCTATCTATACTGCCCCCTGGCATTTGAATAGCCGTTTCCGTTCAAACAGAAATAACAGTGGTACCTTTTGTAAAGAAATTAATTTGTTTCAAATGAAATTCTGCTAAGCAAATTTTCCTTTGTACAAATTTCCCGTAGGAATGCATTGAAAACGGATTAATCCTTAATTACAATCGTTTTTCTCTTGTACGTTTGTTCTACGAGGGTCCACTTGTATTTGGTTATTTCGGGAAGGTGTGCTTCCAGTGTCCATGCATCACACAATCCCGCTTCTTATTCTTCACCTTTGTCCGCCATTGTCACCATCTGCTTATCCATCTCTTTTGCTGGCATTCAAATCCTTTCTTATATTATTTAAAATGTCAGCAAGTGACACAGCGCTGAACCGATAAGACCGGGCAAGCATTTGAATTAGTATTCTATCAGTTTAGCACTGTAGCTGTAGCACACCATCCGCGAAGATATGTCTGTGAAGATTCTCAATCATCCAGGTGAGTTTATCTGGAACTTGAGTCATGGCTTCTGGACTTCTTCTTCTTTTTTTTTTTTTTTTTGAGAGATGAAACATTTCATTGTTCATCCAAACAGCTTCATCGGACCGATGAAGCTGTTTGGATGAACAGAGAAACGTTCCTATCTCTCAAAAAAAGAAGTCCAGGAGCCATGATTCCACTTCCAGAGAGACCATCCAGGAAAGAAATTATTTTTAAAACTACAAGTTACAAAGTGTTCCGCCCTACGCACCATCTGAAACATCACCTGGACATGTCCGGTAACTGTGTCACTCAGAGGGATATACTCCAGTGGCAGAAATGAGGACTGGGTGGGAAGCCAAGACCAGCACCATGGAGCGCCTCCTAGTGGCAGCCATTTCAGTTTCTTTGCAACTTCTGACCCAGGTTATCTGGGAGCTGAGCCAGGGCTACCGGACTTCTGTTCTTCCGGGGTCGAAACGTTTTCACTAGTCATCCAAGTAGCTTTGTCCATCTGAAAAGAAGTCCAGCTGCACTGACTCAACTTCTGCATAACCTCACCTGGATGACGGAAAATCTTCACAGACATATTGTGACCCAGAGGTTGTGGGCACTACATTGTGGGGAAATTCAACTGGTGCAAGTGGGCCTTCCTTAAAGCACTGGTATTTACTCTGGGGTGACCTACACTTGTGTCAGGTCCACAGCTCTGCTTTTCCAAAAGGGTCGACTGAGTTTTTATGTGACACATATTTGCACATAGCCTATCGTTCACTCCCCAATGGTCTCTTGTGAATTTCTTCCTGGGATTGGCCAAGTAGCTTGACGTGGCCATTCAAGCCTACAGACCTGTGACAGCCTCCGCAGAGATGGGGCCAATGCGTTTGCGCCCGACGAGCCCAATGAGGTTGAACTTGTATCGTCGGGAAGGAGAGAGGCCGAGGATGGTGGTCTTGCGAGCGCTTCCTTCCAAGGGCAATGCCTGGGTTTTGCCTTCAGTGTCTCTGTACTGGATTAAGAAAGAGTCAAAGCTCCCTCTTTGGACGGTCCAGGAGAGACTGGCGGAATCAGTAGTGACATTAGATACAGAGAGTTGTCCCAAGCTCGGGAGAGCTATTGTTTCAGCTGGTAGAGATGCTATTGGAGTAAGAGAGAGAGAGAGAGAGAGAGAGATTAGGAAATACAACTGTATTTTCACAGGCATAAGACGCCTCCCCAATTTTTTCCAGCCTGAAACAACAGTTTCTCTACTGTGTGCCCCTCTCATTGGCTGACTTCCACGTATAAGACGACCCTAAATGTTTAGTTTAACTGTTTTTGTAAAAAATATATAGTCTTAAACATGGAAAAATACAAGACCACAGTGGACTTTTCTGAATCATCTATGCACCTTTGAGAACCGGCCCACAGTTGGAGCAGAAATACTTCCACAAATAGCTGGCTGAAAAAATAAAATAAAACTCACTTTGCAGCCCAAATAAATCCTCCCCACCCATCTGTCCTGTGTGGCTGGGAATATCTAAATCGATGTCAACAACGCTTAACTCAGTTTAACAGTGGCTCTTATTGCCAATGGAACCGTGCTCTAAGGTGGCTACTTCCTGTCCTTCCTTGTACCACGACTAGTTTTGTACTGTGACACTGTTGGTCACGATTATGTGGTTTTGTCCCTGTCTAGTCCCTGTTACCATGTTCCCACAGTTGTGATAACTTGTCTTGTGACAAGTGTTACTTCATGGTCTTGTTCCGTGACAAATTCTGGCTAGTTTGATGTTGTTCAGCAAAAAAAAGACGATGTAACCCAATCCCTGAGCATTAGCTAATCGAAATGTTGATCTGAAACAGTCAAAATATTGAGAGAGAAAAATACGCGTGTTTGTGGGGGGAACGAAATGGTTGTTGCATGACAGTTGTTACCATGTGGTCCCTTATCTCGGAACAGAAACCAGGAACAAACCGTAACAAGAGAATACCTCAACCCAGCGCCAGGTCATGTTCTGATCCCGCTCTGGGGGCATGGTCAAGACAAATTTCAGCTGTTGCACTACGGACGTGAAGTAAGATTTTTTTGTACGGGTCCGAAGCGCAGCACTTACAGAGACAAAACGGACTTGAAGTAACTGTCTAAGACACTCGTTTGCACTTTGTGAAATCAGTGATCCCAGGCTCTAAAGTCCTCTAACTGAGTTAGTTAATCTGCCATCTCCTTGGAAGGGAGAGACACACTTGTTCTGAAACTTGGACATTTTTATTAGTTAACAATTCTTAGCATCAAATGACAAAACTATATTTGATGTCTGTTTCTGGCTCGGTATAAAACTGAACCAGATTTAGAATTATGTTCAACCAGTGACCAGGAGAAGCCTTGAATGGAAGCATCGGGATAAAATCTAGCTGGACGTTCATCCAGGATGTTGTACTCACAGGATGATGTGCTGGACCAACCAACTCCCTCCCATCGCCTCTGATTCTTTAAAAAAGGGCCACAATTCTGTTATGTAACTACTGTATTGACTGCTTCCCCTTGACTGTGTGAATCGACAGAGGTCCAGCACCAAAGAGAGATGTTCAAGAAAGGATCTGAGCTCCAGTTAAACTGACCTGTGATGGTGTCTGTGGAAACAGGGCCAAGCCGCTTGTTGCGGCCAGTGAGTCCATAAAGGTTGAACTTGTATCGGCGGGATGGGGCGAGATTTGGGACGGCCAGCTCTCGGAAGACTCCTTCCACCGGGATGGAGTGAGGCTTGCCCTGGGCGTCCTTGTACTGGATCAGAAAGGTTTCAAAGCTCCCCGTGCGGACCGTCCAAGAGAGATGGACAGAAGCGCTGGTGACATTCGAAACCAAGAGCTCGCCTAAACTTGGAGGTTCCTCGGGTAATGACGCTGGCAGAACAGAGATCAGGAGAGAGAGACAGATTTTAGAGCAAAGAAACGATCCATGTTAGCACTGTACATGCAAATAAGTGTGAAGAATCACAAAGGATTTTAACAAGCCTAACAACCCCTGAATGCTGTTTTTTGGTTGTTTAAGTCTGTTCTTAAAACTTTAAATATTTTTAATCCTTCAGTGCATTTCAATCAGTGTTAAAGTTTAATAGTTTCTTCATGTATAATTTATTCATTTTCAGTTCTGTTCTTTTGCATCCCGTGAGCCACCTCAAGTCCTTTACTGGGAGAAATGTGGGCTATAAATATGACAAATAAAATAAAATGAAGTGAACAGAAGAGAAAATGGCAGGGAGAAGATTAAGCAACACACATGTACACACACACTTTTTATTGAGAGAAGAGAGATCATAGAATCACAGAGTTGGAAGAGACCTCAGGGGCCACCCAGTCCAACCCCCTTGCCATGCAGGAACCCCCATCACAGGACTTCCGACAGGTGGCCATCCAGCCTTTGCGTAAAAACCTCCAAACAAGGAGATGCCGCCTCCCTCCGTGGCAGCATATTCCACTGTTGTTCCAACTGTCAGGGAGTTCTCCCTAATGTTCAAATGGGATCTCTTTTTCTGTAGTTTGAAACCTTAGTTTTCTAGTAGCTGGAAGATCTTCTCGTCCCTACCTGTGACCATGTCAGTAGAAATTGGTCCCACACGCTTCCGCCCTGAGACTCCATAAAGGTTGAACTTGTATCTGCGAGAAGGGACCAAGTTGGGGACCGTGACCTCACGGAGCTCCCCTTCCACGGGCAATGACAGCGGCTTCCCCTCCGCATCCTTGTACTGGATCAGGAAGGAGTCGAAGTCTCCGGTGGGGACAATCCAAGAGAGACGGGCAGAATAACTTGTGACATTGGAGACCGAGAGCTCTCCCAAGGTGGGTTGAGGTGGCGGTGTTGTGGGCAATGGATCTGAAGAAGAAGAAATGAAGGATTTAAAGAAAAAAAACATGACAGTTTTTTTTAATGCAATGAAACTTTATTTTGAATTTGTTTTGATTTGAAGCCTCAAGGTGTGATCGTTAGACTGCAGTACTGCAGCCAAAATTCTGCTCAAAGCTCTGGTTCAATCCCAGGTAGCCAGCCTGAGGTTCATTCAGGCTTTCCATCCTTCTTGATGTCAATTATCTGAGTGCCCAGCTCACTGAGGCGGCAATGAGTAACCTGCATAATTAAACTGTAAACTGCCCAGAGAGTGTTTTCAGCTCTATGGAGTGGCATATAAGCAGTACAGCGTGCTTGCCTTTTCAGAAAGGGCTCCTCAATTTTCATTTATTTTTGGTCGCCATACTGGCAGGGACCTCTATTTCAGTGGTGTCTGGCCGTGGGAGGTACACTCGGAGCAGGGTGATTAGTCAGGTCAGAAGAACTCGGGTCAGGCAGTTGGTGCCAGTCCCCCGTTGTGATCCCCCTGCCTACCGCCAGTATCAGGGAGCCACTCTGCCAGCACCTCTGGCCTGGCCTGTCTCCTGGTTAATGCCAGATCAGTTCATAATAAGATCCCTATCGTCCGCAATGTCATCGTGGATGAGCAAGCCGATCTGGCATGCATCACCGAGACCTGGATGGGTGCTGAAGGAGAAGCTTCCCTCTCCCTGCTGTGCCCCCCCCCCGGGTCTCAGATCCAGTAGGCTGGCAGGTCAGAGGGTCGGGGGGTGGCCATCGTTTGCAGGGAATCCCTTCATATTAGCAGATCTGCGACACTGGTGTGTCCTGGGTTAGAATGCCTTCACTTATCGGTGGGTCAGTGGGATAGGTTTGGTATTGTGCTGGTGTACCGTGCTCCCCGCAACCCAGCCCAATCCTTTCCAGAGATTACTGAGTTCGTCTCGGCTGCCCTGTTGCGGTCCCCCCGCCTTTTGGTGGTTGGGGACTTCAACGTGCATGCCGAGGAGGAACTTTCAGGTGCTGCTCTGGATTTCATGGAGTCCATGGCCTCCATGAACCTATCTCAGCATACTGTTTGCCCCACCCATAGTGCAAGCCATACCATGGACCCAGTTTTTACCTCCACGTTGTCAGATTCCTATCTGAGGGTTGGGGACATTGCTCCCCAACCTGTGTCATGGTCAGATCACTATCTGCTAAAATTTTCGCTGTCGATTGCTGCCCCACCCCACGGGGAGCATCGGCCCCTTGTTTGGGCCTGCCCCCAAAGGCTCCTGGACCCTGCTCAGTTCATGGAGGCCTTCGGACAGCTCACTGGCGGACTGGCTGACAACCCGGTTGGAGCCCTGGTGGATAGGTGGGCCCTTACTTCACGAGGCGCGGCGCTCCGCAGCGATATTGCCTTCGATTTGAATTCGGAGGCGGTCACGTGGCGGTCACGTGTTCTCGCTTCGCTCCCGCCCCTGTTTCTCAGTACTCACGAGCTGCAGTTTTAGGACCGATTCGAGCACAACCTCACCTGCTCCCTTCGCATTCGCATGCCACTTTTCAACGTTCGTTATTTCCCATCCGTCCTTTAAAAAAATTCCTACCGACGGCGTATTGATGCATCGATACCGGACTGTCAGTTGCAATGGCTCTACTTATTTCAACTGTTTCCTGGCATCATTGGCAGCCCCCCCCCCGCCGCCGCCGCCGCTACTCGGGCGGAGCCCCGCATGGCACAGCCGCCCGCCCTCCGCCGCTTGCACGCTGCCTGCCCCGGGTGCCCTGCTCTGGCCGGGTGAGGCGGCAGCGGCTCCTCCTGCTCCCGCCACTGCCGCCGCCGCCGCCGCTACTCGAGCGAGGAAGTAACAGCGCAAAGCGATGAAACGATATAGCGATGCATCGATATCCCTGTTTGAATATTTTTTAAAAAAACTTGAAATAAAAGCCAAAAACCGAGACCACACGTCACGTTGGGAGCGAAGCAAGATGCGAAGCGAAAAGATTCCCGGCAGCAGCCAGGGGCACCACTCGCCCCAGTTGGAGCACGGTTAAGGGGGAGTGGTCGGGGCGGCACCGAAGCTAAAATGGAGGGGCGTGCGGACTAAAACGATTGATTCGGACAGAAAAAAAGGCTAGCCGCGAAGCGAGCGGCTCGTGAAGTAACGGCCATGGTATGAGGGTGCTGCCGGGGCAGTCGACCAGATCGCCCCCAAGCGCTTCCTCCACTGTGGAGCTCGCTCCTCACTGTGGTTCACGGCTGAGTTGCAGGCGATGAAATAAGAACGGAGGAAGCTTGAGGGCAGATGGAGAATCGATTAGAGGGCAGCGAGTAAGGCTGCGCTTAAGCAGCTGACCAGCCGTTATGTTTATGTGATCAGGGACGCTAGAACAGCTCATGCCTCCCTGAGAATTGGCGAGGCCTCGAACCGCCAGGCGGAGTTGTTCTGGGTGGTTCAAGACCTCTCCAATCCTGGTCAGCCTGGGCCTCCTCCTAGTGAGTTCACTAGTGAGCAATTTGCAGCCTATTTTCGATCTAAAATTGAGGCCATCCGTTCTGATCTGGACTCCGGTTGCACTAATCCCTCCTCGCTTATCCTGGGGGCCTCACCTCCTTGGTCTCCTCACCTGGTTGAGTTTGAGCCTGTGTTACCAGAGGAGGCCTCCAGGTCTATGGCTTACTGCCGGCCGGTGGCCTCCCCTTTCAACCCTTGCCCAGCTTGGCTTATTAAATCCGCCGGAGGGAACATGCCAGAGTGGGCTTCTTCCATCCACACCACTTCCTTCAGGGAAGGAATTTTTCCTTCTCGCCTGAAGGAGACGGTGGTGAAGCCCACCTTAAAGAAGCCCGGCTTGGCATTGGATGATCTTGCCAATTGTCGCCGGATTGCCATTGTTCCCTTCCTGGGCAAGGTTGTTGAGAGGGTGGCTGCCATCCGGCTTCAGTTGTACCTGGAGGAAAATCATATCCTGGATCCATTCCAGTCTGGGTTCAGGCCGTTTCGTGGGACCAAGACTGCCCTGGTCGCTTTGCAGGATGACCTCCTCAGGGAGGCTGACAGGGGGTGTTCCTCACTGTTGGTCCTCCTTGATCTGTCAGCGCTCAGCGGCCTTTGATACCGTCGACCACGGTAACCTGCTGGACCGGCTCGCTGAGGCGGGAATCGGGGATTCAGAGCTCTGCTGGTTCCGATCCTTCTTGACAGCCGGTCTCAGCGGGTCCAGCAGGGGGATGACCTGTTGGCTCCATGGATGCTCCCTTGTGGGGTGCCCCAGGGGTCGGCAATCTCCCCCATGCTGTTCAACATTTACATGAGGCCGCTGGCTGAGGTCATCAGGAGATTTAGAGTTCGCTGTCATCAGTATGCTGATGGTATGCAGCTCTATCTTTCCTTTTCTTCCTCTGCAGTGGAGGCAGTACGCTCGCTCGATCTGTGCCTGGAGGTAGTCTTGGAATGGACCAGACCCAACAGGCTCAAACTGAACCCGGAGAAGACCGAGGATCTCTTCTTCGGATTGCCCATGTCTAGGTACAATGGCCCCCTCCCTAGTCTGGGGGGAGTCTCCCTCCAGCCTACAGACAGGGCCAAGGATCTGGCTGTGGTCTTGGACTCGGCCCTCTTCCTGGAAGCCCAGGTGATGGCCGTCTCCAGGGCTGCTTTTTTCCACCTCCACAGGATCGCCCAGATCCACCCGTACCTCAATGAGTCCTCCCTGAGGACAGTTGTGCAGGCCCTCGTGATCTCGAGGCTCAATTACTGCAACACACTTTACGTGGGGTTGCCCTTGACCCTTGTCTGGAGACTCCAACGGGTGCAGAATGCGGCGGCCAGACTGGTAGATACGATCACATCACCCCGGTTCTGGCTCGCCTGCATTGGCTGCACATGGCTCTCCGGATAAGGTTCAAGGTCCTGATTTTGGTTTTCAAAACCCTCTACGGCTTGGGTCCTGAATACCTGTCAGAGCGTATCGCCCAGAGGTCAACTGAGGCCAGGCCCACTCGAATGTCGCAGGCGTGCTCACTTAGGGTGGCCACTCCTAGGGAGGCACGGAGGTTGGTTACGCGCAGCCATGCCTTCTCTGTTGTGGGCCCCTCGTTGTGGAACCATCTACCAAGTGAGCTGCGCCTTGCACAGTCCCTGCCCACCTTCAAAAAGGCTTTGGAAACTATGCTTTTTAGGGAGGCATATGGCAACCTTTAATTTAATTTTAATTTAATTTTAATTTATTTATTTCCGCTCTCACTCCCCCCCCCCCCGTACATCCTTGCTGCATCTTGCCAAGGGTATTTCCCTTCTTGGTTTGCTTATATTGTTTCTTAACTTGATGTTTTTATCTTATCAACCACCCAGAGTTCCTGAAGGAAGATGGTGCGGTATAAAAATGAAACAAATAAATAATAAATAATAATAATAAATAAATTAATCTGTGAAATGCTGACAAATCGATTTTGTTTAATATTGCTGTTCAATGCTCTGGTGTTGCAAGAATCCCCCAAAAGGCAAAACCATGCATTTTATCAGTGTATCTTTCCTATGCCTTGCTAACAGTTATTCTAGAATGGATCATATTCCTTCTTTCTCTAGCCCAGTGGTTCTCAACCTGGGGGGTCGGGACCCCTTTGGGGGTCAAACGACCATTCCACAGGGGTCGCCATAAGCCAGTGAAGAAAAAGGCACAAGTGGTTGGGTCTGGAGGAGGAGGGGGAGGAAGGAGTGAGTTACAGCTCGATAGGTTGGAGGGGATGTCAGTCAATGGCAACGGAGGCTGTAATTGGCTGAGGGTGCCTGTAGAGGGAAGTTCTCCATGGCCCCTGTGGCAGTGGCCTGCCAAAAGGGGGCTTGTGGCCTCTTCCAAGCAGGGCAAGGAGGTCACCACAACAGGAGGGACTGTATTAAAGGGTCGTGGCATTAGGAAGGTTGGGAACCACTGCTATAGTGTAGAGAGTTTGGGAGATTGTCTCCTGGAGAAAACAGTGAGCACTGATTAAGATTATTTTGGACTCCATTTCCAAGAATTATCCAACTAGAATCCACAGTGACAAGACTGGCTGGATGATGCTGGGAGAGTCATAGTTCAAAAGAGGAACAAGTGCCATATCCTGGTGTCATTCCTCTCTGATGACTATCTGTCTGTTATATTTGTGCTTGCTGAAAATGAGAAAAGGATGATTTTCCTTACTGATTTTGGCCCATTAGAAGCCTGCTGTGGCTGCCAGTTGCTGACTAAAGATAGGAGCACAAAGCCCAAAACGAACCAGGGAATTCGTGGGAAATTGCCACGGGGTTTTCTTTGCTTCAGATCAGTTTGATTTGACCTGTACTTTTGGGAAGCAATGGATTTTATGGTGATTTATCAACCTCCGGGTTCATTCCCCCCATAAAAATCCCTCCACTGTGGGGTCTGGGCAGCCTAAAAAAAAAAAACCTGGTGAAAAATTTCATGGTTCACCGATAAACCATCTGGAAATGTGTGGTTCATCAAGGCTGACGAACCACAACAAACCATGATTTAGCCGGTGCGTGCCCATCTCATAGAATCATAGAATCATAGAGTTGGAAGAGACCTCAAGGGCCATCTAGTCCAACCCCCTGCCATGCAGGAACCCCATCACTATATTTCTGACAGATGGCCATCCAGCCTCTGCTTAAAAACCTCCAAAGAAGGAGACTCCACCACCCTCCTTTGTGGCAGCATATTCCACTGCCGAACAGCTCTAACTGCCATGAAGTTCTTCCTAATGTTCAAATGGGATCTCTTTTCCTGTAGTTTGAAACCTTAGTTTTCTAGTAGTTGGAGGATCTTCCCGTCCCTACCTGTGACCATGTCAGTAGAAACTGGTCCCGCACGCTTCTGCCCAGAGACTCCATAGAGGTTGAACTTGTATCTGCGAGAAGGGACCAAGTTGGGGACCGTGACCTCACGGAGCTCCCCTCCCACGGGCAATGACAGCGGCTTCCCCTCCGCATCCCTGTACTGGATCAGGAAGGAGTCGAAGTCTCCGGTGGGGACGGTCCAAGAGAGACAGGCAGAATAACTCGTGACATTGGAGACCGAGAGCTCTCCCAAGGTGGGTTGAGGTGGTGGCGTTGTGGGCAATGGAGCTGAAGAAGAAGAAATGGAGGATTAAAAAAAAACACTGGGATGAGTTGGGGGAATTTAGGGAGGACAAAGATTTGGGTTTCTGAACATCAGTCAGTGGCTGGAAGAGAAAAACAAGAGAAATAGAACCATCTGATGCGTGTGTAGGCAGTGCCTTGATGGACCACTCAGAACTAAAGGCAGGAATGGATGATGATTTGATAGACCACCCAAATTATGTCTGAAACAGCAGAACAAATAGGGAAAGAAGAAACCGAAAGAGGACTCGATGCTCCAGTAGTGCAGAAGCTGGTTACATCCGGTTCTTTCCCGTTCCTCAGCCCTAGGTAGGAGAATCAGAGAGAGGGAAAGAGAGAGAGAGAGAGAGAGAGAGAGAGAGAGAGAGAGAGAGAGACAGACTTAGGCGGTTAACTTCACATCCCGTTCGTCCCTTCTTGGTGTCCTGCTTGGGACTGGTACAAAAAAATCTTACTTCACGTCCATAGCATGACAGCAAAAAGTTGTCTCGACCACAACCCTGTAACCGAGAACAAAGCGTGACAAGGCGTACCTGCCTCTGGGCTGGGGAATTCTCTTGTCACTGTTGGTTCCCGGTTCCTGTTCCGAGACAAGGGACGTGAAGTAACAGCCTGTCACGCAACAACCAGTGTCCACCTAGTGGTCAGCAGCTGAAGCGGCATTCAACATTAGTTTCCCTATGGGAAACATCATGCAGTGCAAATGTTTATTAAAGAAAGTACTGAAAATCCTGTAGCATCCCGGAAGACCGGTAAATCGAAATATCGAAAAGGTTTTATTTACGATATTTTAAAAAAAGGGTTAAGAAAGAGGGACAAATTCAGAATTTGTCATGGAACAAGACCGTGAAGTAACAGTTGTCACGAGAAGTAATCATGCCTGTGAGTAAACGGAAACAGGGACTGAACAGGGACAAAACCACGTGACGGCGGAACAAGGTAGGACGTGAAGTAACGGCCAGAGAGAGAGACAGAGAGAGAGAGACAGAGAGCCTTTTCACACGACCCCTAAGATCCGCTGGCCACTTAAATTCGGACCAGAGATCTTGGGGGTTCGTTGCTCTTCCTGCGTCCCCACCCCTCCGCACTTCCTTGCTCCTGCCTGCGTGAGGGGAGGGAGAAAAAAAGAGAGGAAAAAAATGCAGGCTCACCTCTGAAGCCGCCTGTAGTCGTCCTGATTCCTTCTCTTAAAGGGGCGGGAGGCAAAAAAAAATCAAACAGAAGCGAGGAGAGCCCGGCACTCACCAGATTACATCTGGATCTGGGGATTTTCACCCTCCAAGAGCAGGTACATGAAAAGTGCGCTGGGACACGCTTAGGTGGGCATGGTCGCACTTAATTTCCTGCAAATTTCGGAGCTGGTGGGGAAACAATTGTAAGCTCCGGAGCTGGCAGCCATTTGCGGCAGAGCTTAGGGGTCGTGTACAAATACCCAGAGAGAGACAGAGACTGTTACTTCTTTTTACCGCAACTGATTCTGTACCATGATAACGTTTGTTCCCATCAGGTGGTTTTGTTCCCGTGTTCCCATGGTCGTGCTAAGTTATTACGTGACAAATGTTACCTCACAGTCTAATAACGTACCAAAATGTTGACTGTTTTCCATCGTTTCTCTTTTCTGAAATAAATATGTACTCGAGACAGACACACAGACAGACAGACAGACAGACACACAGACAGACACACAGAGAGAGTCAGAATCTGGCACCTCTTGGCACAGAAGCCCCATGGCTGACCTGTCTCGCCTTCCGTGAAAATGGGGCCTAGGCGTTTCCGGCCCAAGATGCCGTAGAGGTTGAACTTGTATCTGTGAGAGGGAGCCAGGTCGTGGAGGTGAACAGAACGCAGGTTCCCATCCACGGGTAGGGCTTGGGGTTTCCCGTGGACGTCTCGATACTGGACGATAAACGAGTCAAAAAACCCCTCCTCGACTGTCCAGGAGAGGTCGAGAGAATTTGGCATGGCGTTGGAGGCAGTCAGTTCCCCCAGCCTGGCGGGAGGAGTGGGTTTCTCCATCAGCGGCGCTGAAACCGAGAGGACCACAGAGTGAACGCCCATCCTTGTGGAGAGAACTTTGCTAATTTTTACTCAGCGTCCCCAAACTCTGATAGAGAAGAAGCCCCATGATGACCTCCCTCAGAGGAGAGATCACTGCCCCCCGTGAAAGAATTACAGATAGTATTCGAGCCGCCGCTGACCTGTGACGGCCTCGGTGGTAATGGGGCCGATCCGCTGGAGCCCAGAGACTCCATACAGGTTGAACCTGTATCTGCGGGAAGGCATGAGGTTGGAGATGGTGGCTTCACGGGTGCCTCCTCCTTGGACCAACTGCTCCTGAAGCTTTCCAGAGGCATCCTTGTACTGAATCAAGAAAGAATCCACATTCCCTGCCAGGAGAGTCCAAGAAAGCTGGAGAGAATGGCTAGAAATGTTGGAAGTCGAGAGTTCCCCAAGCTTGGGCTGGGCGGGTGTTGTCAAGCCTCCCGCTTCTCCTGGGGCTACTGATGGCACTGGGGCTACAAGAGAGAGAACGAGACAGAGAGAGAGAGAGAGAGAGAGGTCGGAAGGTATTGGGGGAGGCAGTGGAGAAACCAAATCGCGCATCACGGGAGCCGGAACGTCTGCTCCTGTAATAATTAAGTCGTGATTAGAATCCAAGGATTTGCCCGTCCAGTTCCGGTAAAGCAGGCAATGTCCAAACTTTGGCCCTCCAGATGTTTTGGACCACAACCCCCACAATCCTTTGCCATTGGAAATACAGGCTTGGAATTCTGAAAGTTCTGGTCCAAAACATCAGGCAGGCCAAAGTTTGGACATGCCTGCGGTAAAGCAAGGGCAGACTTAGGACTTATGCATGTTCTTTCCTCTCTCCAACCCTCCCAGAGGAAGAAAAAAAGCAAAGTGTTCTGCTTATATACCGCCCCATACCACTTCAAGTAGTCTCTGGGTGGTTTTCAGTTTAATTATACAAGCTACACATTGCACACACTCACCCACCAGCAGTCTGGGTACTCATTTTACCGACCTTGGAAGGATGGAAGGCTGAGTGAACCTTGAGCCTGCTACCTGGGATTGAACCCCAGGTCGTGAGGACAGTTTTACCTGCAGTACAGGCATTTAACCCCTGCGCCCACGTTGTTTCTCTGCCGTATATTTTGTTAATGTAATGTATGCTATTATGCTGTTGAACTTTGTATAAGTTCTGTGATGCTGTGATTTATTTTTGTACAGTTTGTAATATAGCTGTTTGGTTTTAAGAAAACTCTGTCTCTGGCTAACTATTTATTCAATAAGTATTGCTTCTGCCGGCTGATCAAATAGCACAAAACTCTGACAGTGACAAAACACAATAGTGTAATGCCTCCAATGCTATCTGGAGCCTTCTAGTGGCCCGTTCTGGTAAGGCATGGTAATATTTTTTCTGGGTCCCCCCTATATATTTAGCATTCACCATTATCCACGGATTTCAGTATCTGTGGGGAGGAGGCAGATGTAACCCCCCCATGAATACAAGTGGTCTTACTGTATCTTACAACCAACATTTGAAAGTATTTATAAGAAACAAATTTGGGATCCCCTAATTTTGCAAAACCTCCAGCAGAATTTCAAATCTTATGGTCTCACCCGTGGCAGACTCTTCAGCTCAAATTGCAAAATAGCGTTTGTGTCTCTAACGACTATCTGTCTGTTATTTGTGCTTGCTGAAAATGAGACAATGATTATTTTTCTTGCTGATTTTGGCCCATTAGAAGCCTGCTGTGGCTGCCAGTTGTTGACTAAAGGTGGGAGCATGAAGCCCAAAACAAACCAGGAAATTCGTGGGAAATTGCCACAGGGTTTTCTTTGCTTCAGATCAGTTTGATTTGACCTGTACTTTTGGGAAGCAATGGATTTTATGGTGATTTATGAACCTCTGGGTTCATTGTCCCCCCCCCAAAAAATCCCTCCATTTTCAGGTGTGGGCTGTCTAAAAAAGAAAAAACCCGACGAACTGGTTCGTGGTTCGCCAATAAACCATCTGTAAATGTGTGGTTCATTCATTGAGGCTGACGAACCACGACGAACCACCATTTGGGCGGTTCATGCCCATCTCTATTGCAGACCTGTGGTGGCATCCGTGGAGATGGGTGCTGAGCGCTTGCGGCCGGAGACGCCATAAAGGTTAAACTTATATCTGCGGGAAGGAATCAGATTGGGGACAATGATATCACGGAAATCCTTCTCCACGGGCAAGGTCTGCAGCTTGCCCTCGGCGTCCTTGTACTGGAGGAGGAAAGAATCAAAGGTGCCAGAGTGAACAGTCCAGGAGAGGTGGACAGAATGGGTGGAGATGTCGGCGACCGAAAGCTCTCCCAGGCTGGGCTGAGTGGCGACTTCGCCTTCTGGTGAAGTGGCAGTGGAGGCTAAAACAGATAAAGAGATGGTGACAGAGAGAGAGAGAGAGAGAGAGAGAGAGAGAGACCTTTACTATATTGCTTTAGTGAAACTTTTTGTCAGAACTTCTGCACCTCTTTGGCCTGAGCGACACCTTTTCACCTCCTTTGAAAAGACCACCAATTCTGTTTTTGTTTATATTTTAAAATTAAACTGTTATAGCTATTTGCTTCTCAACTTTCATTTTATCAAGATGGGAGAGGCATCCGGAGCTTTGGGAAATGAGCCCAAACGAGTCTTTCTTTTCTATCTGAATTGAAGCAAGGCCACCTTTCAACATTTTGAACCAGTGGATTTAACGATCCGGAGCTCCAAGAGTCACAATTAAGAAATGGGGACGTACTGCCAAAATGACAGTCTGTCCGAATTCGTGGTTCATCCGAGGTGACGAACCACAGGACCTGATCCTAGTGCCATGTCCGTGGTGGGAATCCCCTGCGTGCCGGTGACGCAAACGTTAAATCAGTGAACGAATTACAGTAGGACCCTGTATCCACTGATTCAATTATCCACGGTTGGTAGAGGAAAAAATTAAATAATTCAGCAGCTGCAAAGCAAGCTAGTGTCACAAAAAGGAGCTGTAAATCAAGGTACTGTCACAAAACAGCAGTCTTAAAGCAAGCTACTATTACAAAACAGCAGTTTTTTGATTTTTTTACTGTTCTCTCTTATCTACTGTTTTTGTTATCCAATGGGAAGGCCTGGAACTGATCCCCAGTGAATCCTTCCCACGTTTTAGTCTTTAAACAACAACAAATAGAACCTTCGCATCATGGAATGCATTCAAATTCAGGAAGAGAAGGCGGAACTCTCGCTGCTAACCTGTCGTGGCTTCCTTGGAGAGGGGGACCGAACGCCCGTGCCCAGAGATACCAAAAAGGTTGAACTTGTATCTGTGGGAAGGAGCCAGGCTGGTGACAAGGACTTGACGGGAGTCCCCCTCCACGGGGAGAGCCTGGGGTTTGCCCGCGATATCCTTGTACTGGACGAGGAAGGAGTCAAAGCTCCCCGTGCGGACGGTCCAAGAGAGGCGGACAGAATCACTCGTGACATCCGAGACGGACAGCTCTCCTAGGCTGGGTTGGACACTGGTATGCTCCTCTACTTCCCGTGAGGCTAAATAAATAAAATAGAGAAATGGTGACCGCGGACGGTCAACAGCCGGAACATTTCTGTTAGGGTTGATCCCACGAAACCCAAGGGAAAGCAAAACATTGATAGCTTCAAGAGAAACAAAAACCACACACACACACACACACACACACACACACACAGGGAAAGGCTTCTTTGTTTTTGTCCTCTGGATAGTACGCCGTAATGATCCGTCCCCCTCTATTCGGCATTGGTCAGGTCTCATCTGGAGCCCTGTGTCCTGACGGATGCCAACAAACTAAAGTAGGTTCAGAGGAGGGCAACAAGGGATGATCAGGGGGACTGGAAATCGAACCCTGCAAGGAAAGACTGAAAGAGCTGAAGAGGTGTAACCTTGAGAAAAGAAGACTGAGACTGAGACAAATACTTGAAAGGCAGAGGAGGGGGCGGGCTCTGTTCTCGATCATCCCCAGAGTGCAGGACACAGAACAGTGGGCTCAAGCTACACAGGAAGCCAGATTTTGGCTGCATATCGGGAAAAACTTCTTAACTGTTAGAGTAGTATGGCAACGGAACAAATTGCCTTATGAGGTGATGAGTGCCCCAGCGCTGGAGCCATTCAAGCGAAAATTGGACCACCACTGGGGAACTCCCAACCTTGACGGGGATTCTTGCCTTGAGCCAGGGGTGGGGTGGGAGGGTTGGATGCGAAGGCCTTAAAAGGCAGCCACCGTCTCCATTAGAAATGGGCACGAATCAAAAAAATGGTGTTTCGTTTGTCGTTTGTCGTTTAGGGGGTCCGTTTCGGTTCGTTTCCGTTTTTCGTGAATTTTTGCAAAAATTCATTTTCGTTATCGTTCGTTTTGTTACAGTTTCGTTACCATTTATTTCAATTTTTTGTGATTTTTTTTAGCTTTTAAAGCAGTTCAATGTATTGCCGTAACGAAAACAAAACGGACAACAGAATTTCTAGTGTTTCTGTTCATTTCATTTCATTTTAGAGATAAAATTTGTTTGTCGTTTCATTGCGTAATGAAATGAAAAAAACAAAAATGGAAACGGAAAATTGTTCGTTTCGTGCCCATCTCTAGTCTCCATTATTCCACGATTATTCCAACGTTTCATAAGGGTTAGAACTTTTTATTAATATGGAACTACCTTTATGTCCTTGTATTCAATGCTATGACTGAATGTTATAGCACCGTGTGTGTGTGTGTGTGTGTTATGTCCTTAGAGTCGTGACCAACTGTTCGTGACTCCATGTCCATAGAGTTTTCTTGGCAGGAATACTGGAGTGGTTTGCCAGTTCCTAATCCAGGTGCCTACAGCACCTGGTATTCCCGGGTGGTCTCCCATCCAAGTACTAGCCAGGGCTGACCCTGCTTAGCTTCCAAAACCAGGTGAGATCGGATGTGCTTTAGAATTATAGAATCATAGAGTTGGAAGAGCCCTCGAGGGCCATCCAGTCCAACTGCCTGCCATGCAGGAACCCCCATCACAGGACTCCTGACAGATGGCCATCCCGCCGCTGCTTAAAAACCTCCAAAGAAAGAGACTCCACCATTCTCTGTGGCAGCCTATTCCACTGCTATTAATATGAATAAATAGGAATAAGTATGAATATGGAGTAATATGAATTAATATGAAGCCATGACTATGATCTGCTGGGTGAGACGTACAGCTTCAACGATGGTCATAAAGCTTAGGCCCGTCAGTGCTCTGGGTCAGTAATTGCCAGTCTTGAATAACCCAGGGTGTTCGTGGACCACAGTTCCCAGAAGCTTTCCCCACTGGCAGTGCTGGCTGGGATTTCTGGGAGTTGCAGTCAAGAACACCAGGGTCACCCGAGGTTGGGAACCACTGCTCTAGACTGACCAATGTAGTAATATATTTTCCCACATATGTTATATTAAAACTTGAGCACGGGGGTGAGGGGGATGTCATATCTGTGTAACTGAAGCACTCATTAGCAATTAACATTTAGATGCAAACGGCAAACAAGTGTGCGTTTTTAACTCTGCGATTGGATTGTCTGGAATGATCCTCCACAGTGTCAAAAAACCTAATACGGTACTGGCCAGACAGGAATAGAAACACTCAAAGTGGCGGGAAAATAGATTAGTTGATGTATACAGAGAGGATTAAAAATCAGGGCTGGCGAGCTGCAGTGAGAGAAAAACATGTCTAGGTGGCTTATGGGGGGAAGAGGGCCAAGGGTCCCCCCCCCAAAAAAAAATATTGTTGGATTTTATTGCAACCTTGCATGCTGCCTATAGTGGGTGTGGCTAGATGGGCTTCTTCTGGGTTGAGGCGACGGCCAATCAATCCAGCAGCAGCCATTACTTCCTTCTCTCCCCGATTAATGAGAAAGTAGATCTCTGAGAAGCTGAATTTTAAAGAGAGCCCTTGAAACAAATCCTGGTCTATACCCTAAACTCTTTCAGCACCAATGAAACAGAAAAGGCAAGAGGAAAGACAAAGGGGAAATAGCAGGGGTCTTTGGTTCCCACTGCTGTGGGACTCTACAACTCTACAGTCTAACATATATTCATATTCGTATACTGTTGCTTTTTTACTTTTTTCACATTTAATTTTTTATATCCATATTCTATAGTGTATATTTGTATATTGGATTTGTATTATATTTAATCTCTATTATCTATTATCTTCTTCTTTCTCACCTTACACTTTTTTGTGCACCTACTATTCTTTATTTGTTCTTTGTATTGGGAGTTGTGTAACAAGTAAATTTCCCCGAGGTGGGATCAATAAAGATTTATCTTATCAGAAGAAAGAGACACAACATTGCAATGATTTGTGGAAACTCCAGGGGGCAGCCAGAGGAGATTACAAAATGAATAAGGCCCACTGTGAGGTAATCATGCCGGAGACCAGCGCTGCACCTTAAGGAAATAAAGAAGCCAAGGTCAGGAGGAGTGAAATGGCGGAAGGTCAGGGGCTGCCAGGGGCTAACCTGTGGTGGCATCCGTGGAGATGGGGGCCGAGCGCTTGCGGCCGGAGACTCCATACAGGTTGAACGTGTACCTGTGGGAAGGAGCGAGATGAGGCACGAGGGCCTCGCGGGCGCCTCCTTGTGCAGGAAACGCCTGGGTTTTGCCTTCTGCGTCCTTGTACTGGACGAGGAAAGAGTCAAAGTCGCCAGCGGGCACGGTCCAGGAGAGACAGACCGAATCGCTGGTGACGTTAGAGACCGAGAGCTTCCCAAGGCTGGGCTGGATTTTGGCCGGCGCCTCTACTTCCTGCGAGGCTGTAGCGGAAAGACAGTAAACAGAGAGAGGAAAATGGCCATTAGGGTAGATGGGAACAGGTGCTGTCCAATCAGTGTCCTTCCTAAACGATCCTAAGAAGTAGGGAAGGAGTAATAAAGGATACGTTGATGAGGAACAGCAAACACGGGGCGAAAATGCCCCAAACCCTTTCATTTCACTGAATAGCTCAGGGATTTAGATCTCTGTCTGCAGTGCCAGAGGATGGGAGTTCAATTCCCCCACTGTGCCTTCCTGACGAGGGATGGACTTGATGATCCATACGGTCTAGAGATGGGCACGAACCAAAAAAATGGCAATTCGTTTTGGTTCGGTTCGTTTTAAGGTTCAGTTCATTTTGATTCATTTTAATGATTTTTTTCAAAATATTCATTTCGTTGGTTCGTTTTGATTTGTTATTTTTTTTCTTCTCAAGTGCCAACCACATTGCCCCTGGGGCTGGGTTGGCACTCCTTTTGAAAAAAAAAATTACTTAAATTATTATTATTTTTAGTTTTAAAAGTCCCCTGCTTGGGGCCAGCGCCTTGTTCCCCCCCCCCCAAGCGCCGACTGCATGGCCTCTGGGACTGGGTCGGCGCTGATTTCCCCCCCTTTATTTTAGGGTACTGACCTGGCCACCCTTGGGGCTGGGTCAGCACTCCGTTTTTATTTTATTTTTATTTTATTTTCAAGCACTGACCACGCATCCCCTGGGGCCGGCTTGGTGCTGGTTTTATTTCTTTTCTTCTTTTTTTCTTTTTTTCATTTTAGAGGGCTGTCGCGGCCACCCCTGAGGCCAGGTCAGCTCTCCTTTATTTATTTATTTAGATTTTATTTTATTATTTTCTTTTACTGCCAACCACGTGGGCTGGTCGGCTTTTCCCCCCCCCTGGACTCCAGGATCCAGGTAGGAGACACCGGCAAAGGAAACGAAATGAAATGGAAATTTCTATTTCGTTTCTTAGAGGGGGCAGTTCGCTATTCGTTTCATTATGTAACGAAACAAATAACAAATAACAAAACGAACCAAAAGTTCATTTCGTGCCCATCTCTAATAAGGTCCCTTCCAGCTCTTCAGTTCTAAGGTTGTGATATAGCTGCTATCCCACGGCCAGAAAATCCTGATCAAAGTAAAATGCAGATTTTCCCCCCTGGAATGGTCATGTGGTTGTAAATGCAGTTCCTGTGTCTCCACGGGTACAGTTTAAACAACCGCATCTTTTGTGTCCCCATGAGTGGGAACCACAACACAGTGGAATGAAAAGGTTTGGGTGCGGATTTTCCGAGTCCCCACAGACTAAAGTACCGGTTTAAAATCCGCATCGGAACTGAGACAAGCTTTGCACCACTTCGAGATCAGGTACTTACAAAACTCACTGGGTCCCACTTAAGTGGGCGTGGTCACATTCCACCCCCCCTTTAAAGTCCGCTGGCCGTGGGGACATAATTTTATTAACCGCACCTTTGAGCCATTTGAAGCAGTTTTTAGTGGTCGTTGGATAGCAGCCTTTTAGTAGTGTCAGACATCTGAACTCAAACCGAGAGCTTCCAGAGAACTATACTTTCCCTGTCTAGCTTGGCCAGGGAGCGTCCTGGCTACAGGATTCTGGGTACTTTGGGCAAAACGACAAAACACTGGCGCATTCTGCAGAAACCAAAGGAGCTGCCCTCTGATTAATAATCTTGGAACGGCAACACTGGAAGAGACCCAGCAGATGGCGAACCTTTGTCACTCCAGATGAGGGCCAAACTTTGCCACCACTGCCCTATGGATTGGGTGATTGGGGGGGGGGGAGGTTCCTGCATGGCAGGGGGTTGGACTGGATGGCCCTTGAGATCTCTTCCTACTCTGTGATTCTATGATTCTATGATTCAGCCTCTATCAAGGAAGAACATAAGAACAGCCTTGCTGGCACAGGCCCACAGCCTGTCCAGTCAAGCATTCTGTCTCTCACAGTGGCTCGCCATTTGCTTCAGGGTCTTCCCAAGCAGATGTTTTCACCTGCTTATGATTCCCTGAAAATGGCATTGAGAAATCTCCTGCCTATCTCTCCAACCCAGAGGTTGTCCTTAGGTATCCATAATGATAGCCACTGATACCCTTGTTCTCCATGAACTTGTCCAATCCTTTCTTAAAGCTGTCAAGGCTAACAGCTGTCACCACTTCTTCTGGCAGGGAGTTCCACAGACCAGTGATCCTCTGGGTGAAAAAGGACATTCTCTTATTTGTTTTGAGATCTAGCACCCAAACGTCTCACGGAGTGCCCCCTAGTTCTAGTGTTGTGCGATAGGGAAAACAGCTTCTCCCTATCTACTTTGTCCACACCGTGTATGAATTTATAAACTTCAAACAGGTCACCTCTTAGGCATTGATCCGAACTCCCCGTGTCTGGCTCTGCAGCGTAAGACCTAAACCACAGAGCTATCCCCTCTGTTGTTTCATCGGTTACCCTAGAGCAGTGGCTGGGGTCCCCAAATGCTTTGGGGTTCCAGCTTCCAGAGGCCCTTGGACAGCACAGCCCCTGGGAGTTGCAGTCAAAGCATATCAAGGTTGGGAACCACTGTAGAGCTTAACAAGAAATAAGAGGTGCTGGTGGGATAGGCCTTAGTAAAGTTTACTGAATAAACAACTCCCAGGATCTCCCCAGCCAGCGTGGCCACAACTGCGTTTCCTTTCTACAAACGTTGGCATGAAAGAGGTGATCTGGAAGCAGGACCTGCCGTGAAACAAAACAAAAAAATGAGGCTGGAGCCCCCAGCTCTGTGTCTGCAACAGGGATTGGTGCGGAGCAGCAAACCTCTGCAGATTAAAGGATCGCTTTTGCTGGAGAGATCAGTGAGTTCGGGGACCGGCTGAGGAGCCAGAGGTTGGGAGTTCAATTCCCTCATGGGGCTTCCTGGGAGTATAGCCAGCCTGGGTGGCCTTGGGCAAGCTGCACAGTCCCAGGGGCTGTGCAGCCCCTGGGGGCCAGCACAGTCCCTGGGGGCCAGCAGAAGGGAAGGGGAAACCCACTACCTAGAATCAAAACAAAACAAAACAAAAGACAAAAACATGTGGCACCTTAAAGATGATTACATTTTAATGTAAGCTTTCGTGGATTAAGTCTACTTCTTCAGACATATAGCAGCATGTAGCAGCAGACATATAGCCGCATGTTTTTGTCTTTTGTTTTGTTTTGTTTTGATTTTTGCCTGGAATTCTTGAACAGACTAACACAGCTTCCTCTCACAACACTACCTAGAAAACTCTGAAATGGGTTGCCATAAGTCAGAGCTGACTTGATGCCCCCCAATTATTATTCAGATTTGCTGATTTTGGGGTGCATACAGGCAATGCCCAGACATCTTAGAGCAGGCCTGCCCAAAGTCTGACCCGGGGTGGGAGGCAAATCCGGCCCGTCAGGCCATTCTGAGTGGCCCGCGGCTGGCTGGCCTGCCCCTCACTCCCCCTCCTTCACCCCATGTTTTTTTAAAGAAAGTGGGTGGGGCTTGCAGTGGGGTGGCAGGGTCGGGGAGCAACCGGCCCCTGACACATTCTCAGCCACCAAATCTGGCCCTCCTTACAAAAAGTTTGGGCACCCCTGTCTTAGAGCAAACCTTGATCACTGTCCATTTGTCTTCAGTCAGTGGCAATCTACCATGGCTAATGACACTGCACTGGTGATTTCACCAGATAAAAGGGGGGGGACAAAACAATGGGGGGAAGACCCAGAATTTCGGATAGAAAGAGGGAGGGAGGGAGAGGGGGGAGAGAGAGAGGGAGAGAGGGAGAGAGGAGGAGGAGGGAGAGGGGGAGGGAGGGGGGGGGGGAGGAGGGGGAGAGGGAGAAGGAGAGAGGGAGAGGGAAAGAGAGAGGGGGAGGGAGAGAGAAGGAGAGAGGGAGGGAGGGAGAGGGAGAGGGAGAAAGAGGGGAGAGGGAAAGACAGACACAGAGAGAGTGAGAGTGAGAGAAAACAGGCAAGAATGAGAAACCCCAAAGAAACAAGCCATGAGTCAAAACAAGGAACACCAACACAAGGAATTAAAGTTCCAGGCAACCCCTTCAGGCATCAAGGCTGGCCTTGAGGAAATAGAGAGTGTGTGTTAGAATTAGAAGGCAAGCATTTGGAAAGCCTCCGGGTCAAGGGGACTCCTCCTGCTGACCTGTGGTGGCATTGGCTGAGACCGGGCTGGAGCGCTTGCGCCCGGAGACTCCGTACAGGTTGAACTTGTATCTGTGGGAAGGAGTGAGGTTGGAGACGACGGCCTGACGGGAGCTTCCCTTGGCGGGCAACATCTGAGTCTTGCCTTCCCCGTCCTTGTACTGGATGAGAAAAGAGTCAAAGCCCCCGGCAGGGACCGTCCAAGAGAGACGAACAGAATTGCTGGTGACCCCAGAAACCGACAGGTCCCCCAGGGTGGGTTGAGTTAATGGCGGCCTCTCCGGCCTCTCAGTTTCAGGTGGCTGAGTTGCTGCTGTCGGGACTGAAGAAAAAGAAATACCAAGAAGTGAACGAAACTAGGCCCAAGGAAGGCTGTCCATCTTTTGCAGTTCCACAAGAGGTCTGAGGAAGGGAGATTAAATACAGCCATCACTGGCAAATAAAGGGAGGCCATTCAATGGCCACGGTTTTCCCCTGTCCCCGGGAAGACCCTGAAGTGCAGTGGCTAAACAGCAGTCCTCCTGCAGTCAAGACTCTGCTTGTGACCTGAGTTCAACCCCTACAGGGGCTCAGGTAGCTGATTCAAAGCAAACTCAGCCTTAGAGGTGGGCACGAAACTGAAAACCCATGGTTCGGGTTTGTCTGGTGTGGGCCTACTCTTGGTTCGGTTTGGGTTTGGGTTTGAACGATTTTTTTTTTTAATCGCAAGAACCCGAACTGGTTCAGTTCTTACTGGCGGCAGCGGCTCGGTGGCAGCGGCGGCGGATTCTGGCCCCTGCGGTAGGGGATTTTTTTTTTCAAGCACCCACCACACAGCCCATGGAGCCAGGTGGGCACTTCTTTTATTTTTTTTTAATGTCCCCCCCAATTTTAGGGTGCCGACCAGGCCACCCCTGGGGCCTGGTCGGCGCTCCTTTTTAAATTTTATTTTATTTTATTTTTTACTTCCGGGTTCCTGGCCCCGTGCTACAGCTGTAGCACGGGGCTTCCCCCCCTTTAAGTGCCTACCGCATGGCCCCTGGGGCCGGGTCGGCGCTGGTTTTATTTATTTTATTTTTTTTCTTGATTTTAGGGTGCCAACTTGGCCACCCCTGGGGCCGGGTTGGTGCTCCTTTTTAATATATATATATATATATTTACTGCCGCCCCGCCCTTAATAAACCAAACCATTTTTAAAATTTCATTTCATTTCATTTTAAATTTACCCCTAGGTCCGTTATTTGTTTCGTTACATAATGAAATGAATAACAAATAATGAAACGAACTAAACGTTTGTTTCGTGCCCATCTCTACTCAGCCTTCTATCCTTCTGAGGTTGGTAAAATGAGTACCCAGCTCGCTGAGGAGGCAGGGCGATATTTACCTCACATAATTAAAATGAAAACCACCCAAAGAATGCTTCAAGTATTATGTATATGAGCAGCACACTATATTATTCCCTAAATTCCCTCTCGGGGTTCCCGAGAGGTTCTTGGACTAAAACTTCCAGGAGCCCTCCCCACTAGGTGTGCTGGCCAGGGTTCCTGAGATTTTCGGTCCAACAACCTCTGGGGACCCAAGATTCGGAACTGCTGTTCTAAAGAACCTTGAGATCTGTACCTTTGCCGACATGCTCAGTTTTCTTCAGAGACCTTCAGCTCCTGGGCCAAACTGGCATTCTACCGCAGGCTCCTGAACAGAACTGCAGTTGCCATGGCTCCTTTTTGCACACATGAAGTCTCTCTGAGCCTTTTCACACGACCCCTAAGATCCGCTGGCCACTTAAATTCGGACCAGAGATCTTAGGGGTTTGTCGCTGTTCCTGCGTTCCCACCCCCTCCGCACTCCTGGCTGCTGGCTGTGTGAGGGGAGGGAGGAAAAAAGGAAGAAAAGAATGCCGCTCAACTCCGTTCTGTCGTCCCGGCACTGCATTCAGATCTCTTAAAGGGGCGGGGGGCAAAAAAAGAACAAACAGAAGCAAGGAGAGCCCGGCAGTCACTACGTTATATCCGCATCAGGAATTTTCACCTCCGGAGAGCAGGTACCTGAAAAGTGCGCTGGGACGCGCTTAGGTGGGTGTGGTCGCACTTAATTATCTGTAAACTCCGGAGCTGGTGGGGAAACAATTTTAAGCTCCGGAGCTGGGAGCCATTTGCGGCGGAGTTTAGGGGTCGTGTACAAATACCCTCTGTGGCTCCTGACCGGAACTTTAACCCTCCAGGCTCCTGAGCAGACCTGCAGTTCCCTTGGCTCCTCAGTAGAACTGCAGGCAGCCCTACCTTCAGCTCCTCAATTAAAAAAAGAACCCTGCCACTCCTGTGGCTCCCCAGCTGATCTTTATCCCCTTGGCATCTCAACTCAGCTGAAATGTTTGTCTACCATTGTGCAAAGGTAGCTCCCATGGCCCCTTTGTTAGGAGAATGACAGTTTCTCTTGCTCCTTAAAAGTAAAGGTAAAGTCCCCCCCTTGCACATGTGTGCTAGTCGTGTCCGACTCTAGGAGGCGGTGCTCATCTCCATTTTTAAGCCAAAGAGCCAGTGTTGTGCAAGTCCACGGCTATGTGGCCAGCATGGCTAAATACATCTGCACACAGAACACGGTTTACCTTCCCCCTTTTTACAGCGGTACCTATTTATCTGCTTGCATTTACATGCGTTTGAACTGCTAGGTGGGCAGGAGCTGGGGTTAACAGCAGGAGCTCAATCTGCTGTGTAGCACCCGGGATTCAAACTGCCGAGCTGCCGACTTTGCAGCCAACCGTTTCAGCACTCTAGCCTGCTGAGCCATCGTGCCTCTTTAAGTCGCTGATCATAATTCCCTTGGCATCTCAACACAACTGCAATGTTTGGGTACCATTGTGCAAAGGCAGCTCCCATGGCCCCTTCGTTAGGAGAACGACAGCTTCACTTGCTCCTTAGGGGTGATGAAATCAAAACAAGCTCAGAGTTGATGGAACTTTGTAACTGTGTGAATATATTCTGGGGGGAAATAATAATAATAATTTTTTTAAAAAAACAGACTAATGCCTTGATAGCACCACTCGGAGACGTGGCGTTCTGAAGGCTAAGGAAAATGTTTTTCTAATTTTGGCAGCCTAACAAGAGAAGGAGAGGATGAGCCCTGGCTGCAAGGTTGCTAAAACCAGGACCAGCTGATTGAGCGACTCACCTGTGACAGCATCCGCCGAAACGGGCCCAAGACGCTGGTTGCCAGAGATGCCGTAAAGATGGAACCTGTACGCTTGGGAAGGCATCAAATTGGAGACAGTCGCCTCCCGGGAATCTCGGTTCACAGGCTGGGTTTGTTCCTTGCCCTCTGGGTCTTGGTACTGGAGTAAGAAAGAGTCAAAGTGGCCTTCAGGGACAGTCCAGGCGAGATGGACGGAATCGCTGGTGGCCTCGTGGACTGAGAGGTCACCGAGGACCGGTCGGGGTGCTGTCTCCTGGGCAGCTGCTGTGGAGAAGGAAAAA
>JAHTLZ010000004.1:167665-180926 GCA_023846285.1 Phrynocephalus versicolor | reverse complement strand
CTGCAAGGGGGCAATGACAATAAAGATTCCTATTCCTATTCCTATTCCTAGCTCCGGAGCTGGTGGGGAAACATTTTTAAGCTCCAGAGCTGGGAGCCATTTGCAGTGGAGCTTAGGGGTCGTGTATAAACGCCCCTAGTTGTGCCCTCTGGTTCATTCTGACTCTTAGGAGCGGACCAATGTTGTGAGGGATGTATGGCTCACCTGTGACCGCTTCTGTTGAAGCAGGACCAAAACGCTTACGGCCCACCAGTCCATAGACGTTGAATTTATATTTTCGGGATGGCACCAGGTCGGAGAGCGTAGCTTCCCGGGAATCCCCACTGACCGGCACTGACTTGGGTTTGCCGTCAGCGTCTTTATACTGGATCAGAAAGGAATCAAAGGTCCCAGTGGCCACATCCCAGGACAGGCGGGCAGAGCGGTCTGTGATCTCTAGGACTGAGATCCCTCCTAAGGTGGGCTTCTGTATTTCCGCTGCTGAGGTAAAACCAAACAAGAGAAAATAAGAGGGTGCTGAACTCTCAAGAAGAAAAATATGTACAGTGGACCCTCGTATAACAAACAGCTTGTATAACATAAAATCTGTACAACATAAAAAATTCTGGAGATAGGGGAAATTTGCTTAACATAATCGCCTATGGGGAGAATCCGTACAACATAAAAATGGGATTACTCCATTTTCAATGCGTTCCTATGGGAATTTGTATAAAGGAAAATTTGCTTAACATAATTTCATTTGGAACGAATTAATTCCTTTATACAAGGTACCACTGTACATTCAAAAGCAGCGTTTGGGGTTTATTCTCAAAGCCTTGTGTGAGTCTGAGGCCTTTGATCACCATGTGTTATAATGATTCTGCCCTTATTGAAAACATTTTATAAATTTCCTTTCCTGCAATGCACAGGTAACATCGATTCATCTAGACCAGTGGTTCTCAACCTGCGGTTCCCCAGATGTTCCTGGACTGCAACTCCCAGAAGTCTTCATCTCTAGCTGAGCTGGCCAGGATTTCTGGGAGTTGCAGTCCAGGAACATCTGGGGACCCACAGGTGGAGAACCACAGATCTAGACAGTCAGGTGTTCCCCCCCCCTCACCTCACTGGACTTTTAAAAAGTTGACCCAATTCTTGTGCTACTTCAATCCTTATCAATTTGTCTCACGTGAAGGTTGGTGAGAGAAATCATATACCTTCATACCAAACAAATAGCGAGGTGCCCATGGTCAGCATTCAGAGTTCGACGCTGACAGTTTTATGTTATCACATACCAATGTATATGTTGATTTAGCAATATATAACTTACATTTAAAAAAAATTAGAGCAATGGGGACCCAAAAACAGGATGCAAAATGAATCCACTTATATGCAACGTTATGTGCAGTCTACATAATTGGTACAGATAGTAAAGAAAGCACCAATTTCAATGGCATGTGAACTGTGAACTGTATACAGTATATACTGTGAACTGTTGAGTGGCATAGATACTGTTGGGCCATGTGAACTGGCCGGGGATCTATATACCTTATTTATTTATTGGATTTTTATACCGCCCATCTGGCAGCGAGGACACTCTGGGCGGTATATACATACAAATATATCAAGAGTTTAAAACTCAACGGGGCACCCCCTGCCCCCCCCCAATTCAAATGGTTTGTGTGACCAGGCCCTGATTTAGTTATAAAGCTGTAGTTTGCCTAGAAGAAAAATGCTTGTCATAGCATTTCCTTGAACATAGCCAACTAGCTAAATGGGCAGTATATAAATGTACTAATAAACAAACAAACAAACAAACAAACAAACAAACAAACAAACAAACAAACAACACATTTTTTTCCTTGCCGCCCACGTCAGCTCTTCTGGAGGGTACTGTCCCTGCCCGTTTTATTGGAATCTGCCTTTTCATTTCCTGTTGTGCTTTTTGTAGTTTTGTTTTATTGTTAGCTGCCCAGAGTTCTGTTTCGGAAGATGGGCGGGATATAAGTGTAATAAATAAATAAATGAATAAATAAAATATAAAAACAAAAAGGCTAAGAAATGAAATGAAGCGTGGAGGTGGGAATAGGCACCAGTGGGTGAGGAAAACCTCTCACATCCTGTCAAAGTTACCAGGTTTTTCCATCAATAGGGCATCCCCCCTTGTATAAGGCGACCCCCAATTTTCCAATCCAAAATTATAGCCTCTCAAATGCACGGTTCTCTCCTCAGCTTATTTCCGTGAATAAGACGACTCTGAATTTTTAGTTTAAGAATTTTAGACAAAAATATAATCTTATCCATGGAAAAATCCTGTAAAATATTCTGCGATATCCTTTGTGCGGAAGAGGATATCAGCTGCAGAAGGATCTAGAGGGGAAGAGGAGGTTATATCAGTCAAGGAGAGGGTAAGGGAAAAGAGAGGGAGGTACCTGTGGATGCCTTTGTGGTGAGGGGAGCATCATAGATCCCGTTGGGTTTCTCCCCATGCAACTGGAGTTCATACTCTGTTCTGGGCCTCAGCCCCACCACGTCAACACTCCTCTCCGTCCCTGGGACTCTGATTTCCCCAGGAGTGGCGCTGGATTTGGGGTCCCTATATTGAAGGGCAAAGCTGCGGTAGGCGTCGGGCGGGGCCGACCACGTCACGCGGAGGCTGTTCGGAGAGACGTCCGTCACGGTGAGGTCCCTCAGAGGCACTTCAGGGCTGACAGTGGTGGCCGGGATAGGCTGGGTCTTGGCCGGAGTCGGTACCACGGGAGCTGAAGGGAGACGGAGGCGGAGTCAGAGAAACCGGAAGCGTCTTTCTGGAAGTCTTCCAGAAACTTCCTTGGTTTTTAATGCAGCCAGCATACTTCTGCAGGCCCAGGGCTTCAAAAGTCAGAGATGGAAAGGGCAGGGATTTTTACAACCTCGCTTGCTGCCTTTAGTAGGTTTGGCTGGGAGGGACCTTTCTCGGGCTGGGGTGGCTGTCAATCTAGGCAGTACTAACCAATCATTCCTTTCCTGCCTCTGAAGTCATAGAAAGCCCCGCCTCTCTGCTCTATGTTATTTCCCTCTCTTTTAGAAGTCTGTCATTGAAAGCAGGCATGTTTGCGGTTGATCTGGAAGTGAGGACACATTATTTATTCTTTCTCCTTATTGGAGGGAGAGCCGACCTGGGAATAAGGAAAAATTTCCTGCCAGTGACAGCCATTAAACAGTGGAACAGCTTGCCTCCCGATGTTGTGGGTACCCCATCACTGGAGGTTTACAAGAAAAGATTGGACAGCCATCTGTCCAGGATGGTATGACCGTCTCCTACCTTGGGCAATTCCCAAGGCCCCCTCCAAGCCCACAGTAATTCTATGATTCTATGAAACTCTCGGGGACAATGAGAATGTAAGTGCCATTTCACGAGAAAAGGGATGGCCTCTTCTGGGGAACTTGAAGCTATTCTGCTATATGAAGCCCTGCATTTCTATTGAACAGCTAGGGGAATTTAAACAAAACTTCAAAACTCAGCAGCATTAACTACTGTTATGAACGCTACAGGTAATGAAAAATGTGGCAATCCCTTTCACATGTGAGTGGCCAACAGCACATTCTCATTGTGCAAAAGGTGCAGTAATGTGCTGTACAAGTTCAAGAGTTTACAAAGCAGCCATTTATAACATTAAAAGTCTCAAAGTTTGCCTCACCCTCCCTTTCCAGTATTTTAATGCATTGGGATGCAGACAATGATACAAACACTGAAAGGTTTGTTTTATTTGTCTCATTCCAAAGGGTGTGTGACATTTTCCCATTGTTATTTCCTGGCTTTTATCACTGCTAGCTGAAATGGAGCGGATCTCTTTTGAACATCTGTGTCGGTTTAGTGTCCCTGCAGAAACCACAACCTAGTTTACTCCTGCTATGGAACCAAGGCAAAAATGCACAATTATGAAGGCACTACTGAACATGCCAAATTCAGT
Source organism: Phrynocephalus versicolor (assembly GCA_023846285.1). Taxonomy (NCBI): domain Eukaryota; kingdom Metazoa; phylum Chordata; class Lepidosauria; order Squamata; family Agamidae; genus Phrynocephalus; species Phrynocephalus versicolor. Next base: position 176,997 of record JAHTLZ010000004.1, on the reverse strand, counting down.
CACTGTGTTATATAAAACACCCAAATCCAATGGCACTGGATTGTTTGGTGGAGAGGTTAATTAAAATATACATCAAGGCAGTTTTTAATGTTTAGCCCTGCATATTTTCAGAACATAAATAGAATTGGCTGGAGTCTCAAAATACCTCCTAATCTCAGAGTTCTTTTGTTCATTTTGTGGGGTTTTTTTGTTCCCAACTGGCAACGGCTTGATATTATTTGGCCCCTATTCCTAACTGAGGCTTCTTTTAGGGAGTTCTGTGAGGCCAGTTAAACTCAGTTATTTGGCAGATGACATTACAATAGGATACCTGTATCTGCGGGATTAGCATCTTTAGTTTATTAAAAATATTAGAAGAACAGAATGAGAAATACGTATTTTCACAGGGTATTTACTGGAACTGGCCACTAGAGGGGGCAAGAGACCATGCGATGTCTTATTTACCAATAAGAATGTATCCTCTAGTGGCCAGTTCTGGTAATACATTGTGAAATACTTGTTTTCTAGATATTTTTTTCTTATACCATTTTTCAGTGTTCTTCCCAGTAAACAAAAGATGGAACTTTTTGCAGGTAAAAAGACTTAAATAAAGCCATCCCTCCCCACCCTAAATAGCAAAAACATGCAACTCCGCTTTGGAAGAAACCTGGAGTGAGAAGCCGTGTGAGAACTCTACCTTGATACACAACCAGTTTAAATTCTCAAAACGGGGACTGGTGGAAGAGACAATTCGTCAGTTTACAGCAGGATTTTTTTCCAAGCCTGCCAACTCCATGGATGCTAAAAAGTCATGGAGATATGGAACGATACACATTGGATGGTCCCTGGCTCACCCTAGTGGCCAATTCTGGTGAGTACACCCTAGTAGTAAATGTAAATACATATTTCTGGTTTTTTTAATTTATTACAGTATTTTTGGGCAGCCAACAAGTGAATAATTGGATAATGATTCTGCAGATAGAGGCATCCTATAGTATATAATTAAGTTTAGCAGAGAGGGATGCTAGCAAGACAAACCCGTATCAGAGCTGAGACTTTACATCCCCCACAAAAGATGTCAAAATTCTCGTACACTGATGGCAAATGGAGAGACACTTCCTTGAGAATAAAAACACAAATGCGCGTATGCGCACAGACACACTCACACACACACATCTCAGTTATACAACTTATTTCAAGGAGGACACGTAAGGGTTAAGGCGTGGATGGTGGTAGCAACAGCAGACACAACAGGGATGTGTGTGCCAGAAGCCAGAACTGCTGCTCCCAAAAATAATAACTGCAAAAAAAAAGAAAATTTTAACCACACAGAAGCAACACGGAGGTGACAGCTGGGAGTGTGGCTTGGCCTGGAAGAAGTAGAAGTGAAACATGTAGCCCGCCCAGACACCCGGCAGGAATTAGCAGACAACTGTAGCTTTTAAAAAAATCAAAGCAAAAGGATGAATAAAAAGACCATGTGACACAAAAGAATTACCCCAGGAACAAACACCTCACAAAAGCTTCACAGTCAATGGGATTTAAACATTCCAAAATTAAAACCAATTCTGAAATTCTATTTTTGAATACAGAACTTCCCTTGTTGCTAAAAATGTTGCAATTATGGTATTAAAAGGCTTACTAAATAGTGATAGTCATTTTTCACTATTAAGAATAATAATAATCGTCATGTGCCATCAAGTTAATTCTGACTTATGGGGACACTTTTTCACGGTTTTCTAGGTAGCAAATACTCAGACCCTTCCCTTTCTCTGGGGGAGCCTTGGGACTGTGCAGCTTGGCCAAGGCCACCCAGGCTGGCTCTACTCACAGGAGACCCAGTTTATATAGAAAAGGGCTTGTGGCATTTTGATATACAGCCTGTATGTCTTTAAAAACACACATACATCAGAATCCTACAAGATTGGGCTATAAGTCCTATAAGATTGTATCCAGTTCTGTGTGCCTCAGTTTAAAAAGCATGATGACAACCTCGAGCAGGTCCAGAGGAGGGCGACCAGGATGGTTGAAGGTCTGGAAGAAATGTCTTACGAGGGGCAGCTTAGGGATCTGGGGAATGTTTAGCCTCTCTAAAAGAAGGTTGAGGGGGGGATATGATCGCTATGTTTAAATATTTGAAAGGATGTCATATCGCAGAGAGGACAGGTTTGTTTTCCATGGCTTCAGAGACTAGGACTCGGGGCAATGGTTTCAAACTACAAGAAAAGAGATTCCATTTGAACATCCGGAAGAACTTCATCATGACAGTTAGAGCTGTTGGGCAGTGGAAGATGCTGCCACAAAGGAGGGTGGTGGTGTCTCCTTCTTTGGAGGTTTTTAGCAGAGGCTGGATGGACATCTGTCGGAAATATTGTGAAGGGGGTTCCTGCATGGCAGGGGGTTGGACTAGATGGCCCTTGAGGTCTCCTCCAACTCTATGATTCTATGATTCTATGATTATTTTAATTACTTTTTCAAGAAGAAGAGAGCAAAGAGGCCAGGAGGCCAGGACTGCCCCTTCTCCCCTGTCTTTCCAGAAGCAGGCAAAGACCTTCCTCTTCAGGCAAGCTTTCCCTGAATGAGGGACTACCTACTATGTGACTTTTCTATGGAGTGCCATACATGATTACAATGACTGATTCATAAGAACACCAGTGTTTTCCATGTCAGTTTCCACCCCTCATAATGGATTTTTTCTTTTTGTCTGCTCTTTGTGGCTTTAATGTTACCTTTCGATGTTCTAAGACGCCTCTTCTAATTCCCTGTTCTTAAATTTGAATATGTCTTAAATGCTCTGGACTGTACATTGTCCCTCATTAATGTAAGCCTCCTTGGTTCCTTTTCCAAGCAGAAAGGTGGGGTAAAAGTATTCAAAACAAATAAATAAATAAATAATAAAAGTAATGACTTCAGTGACATTCCGAATAACTAGAAACTGTAAGTAATGTGAAATAATAATGACATTTAGTTATGTTTTGGGCCTTAGAACTGCAATATAACAATTTTTGTGAAATAATTTCCCCAGCTCTTAAACTGTTATATACTGTTTTAGCAAGAAGGCTATACTACCTTGTTTGTTTCCTTCTTTTTAGTTCAGGGGAATGTGCTAGTTCACCTCTAGGAATTGTTTAAGCCAGGGGTGTCCAAACTTTTTGAAAGGAGGGCCAGATTTGGCGAGGTGAAAATGTGAGGGAGGCCGACCATTCAGCAGCATTTGGCCCCTGGGCCAGACTTTGGACAAGTCTCTATAACATGCAAGGAGGCGGGGAGGATGCTGCAGCAATGGAGCTGGGGGTGGGTAGGTTGAGTAGGTGGCTGGGGGTGGGGGATGGACAGAGGCAGGGAAGGCAAGCAAACTGTAAAACTGCAAGCTGATGTCCCCATCCGGTATGGGGAGGGGCCAGCTGGCAGGGATGAGTGACAAGCTGAGCTGGTGGGCAGAAGAGGCTGTGGGGCGCTCAAAATTTGAAAACGGGCCACATTTGGCCCCCGGGCCTGACTTTGGACATACCTGGTTTAAGCAAACACGGACTACACAGAAAACCACAGACCGCAAAAAGGTTCTTGTGGGAATCTGCCTTTAATGCTCTGTCCATGCTTTGTCAGTCTAGCTATGCATGGTCTCAGACAAACAGCATGGGTATTACATCACACTAAGAACACACTCTTATTGGAGAATAGGGCTGACCAATCAGAGCTGAGAATAGGCCTATTCTAAGATGGCCCCTGAAAGGCGGAGGAGTTGCATACCAAAAGAATGTTAGGTATGCTGAGCCTAGTGAGCATGCTCAGAAGAATAAGCTGTGTGTTTGAATGGGTACTCTCTGATGACGTGGATGGAAGGTGGGAGGACTAATAAAAGTGTCGAGCTGATGAGGGGAGGGAGCCTTTTACGATCGAGCTGTTTCCATCAACAAGCTGCCTGTTATCTGTCCTGCCTGCTTGCTTTGATTCTGATGCTTGCCTACTTGCTTTGATTCAGACTGCAACAATAAACGAGCACCTAAAGATCCCTTTGTGTTCAGAGGCCTTAACATTCCTTCGCTATCAATCTCTTAGCTGGTCTGGGAGATTCCTCATATCTATGGATATCCCAGCAAGGAATCCCATCATCTTTATGATCCCAACAGGTTCTCCTTAAGGAAGCAACACATAGCAAAACATAACCGCCTGGACGAACCTCAGTGCGGAGCGTTATTTGGACCAAGGAGGAAGACAAAGGTAATGGTGGAGACCAACATCTGTGTGATGGACAATACAAGCAAGGAACAAAATGGCATTATTTTAGAAGAAGAAAAAAGAGGAAGGCAGGAGAAGACGGGTGTCCAAGCGACTTCCTGCGGGGCGTGAAAGCAAGGTGCGGTTAAGAATTTGGCCAAAAATTGGCCGGCTGGGGTGTGGAGGCGACATGAGCTCATTTGGCCAGCAACACGGATCAGGCAAAGTGGCGGCGGCCATTCAAGCAGAAGACGGCAACGAACCAGACTGGGAAGACGGGGTTCCTTTCGGTCCGGGTACCTGTGGAAGTGATAAAGGAGTAGGACTTAGAGGAGTGTCCTTTGACCACACCGTGGATCTCCACCTGGTAGGTGGTGCCCGGATCCAGGCCGGTGATAAGTGCTCTGGATGTGTCTCCGGGGACCACGACCTCCCCTCCTTCGCCATCCCTGGTGCTTCGAAAGCGGATCACCACGTTGTCGGAGACCCCCCTCACGCCGTCCAAGGCCACTTCGAGGCCTTCTGGAGAGCTGTTGACCACCGAGGGTTTGGCGTGCTCTGGCCGGAGGTAGCCCTCTGAGAAGACGCTCCTGGCTCCTCCGGTGGGGGATCCCCTTTCGGGGAAAGTCCCGCCGGTCTCCTTCACGAGCCGTTCCTCGACTTTCTCCTGGAACTCCTTCGGCTTCCATCGGAGGAGGTAAAGGTAAATGTCCCTGGCCACCCCTTCGATGGTCCGGTTGCCCTGGAGAGGGAAGTTGGTGGCCCTCAGGTAGCTCTCCAAGCGCTCGAGGAGGGTCCCGTTGTAAGACGAAAGCTTCTCCGAGATATTCTGTGTCATTTTCCTCAGGAAAAGCTCCTTGGCCCGCGAGGTGGAGTTGGAAGGGCCGCGGCCGGGCTGAGGCCAGGAGCCTGGCTTCCGGGTGTCTGGCTTGGAGGAGGAAGAGATCAGCCTTGGATGGGGCGAAGGGGGCGGCGTTGAGGCGTGGTGGACGGGCTGTTTCGTCGCAGCTAGTGCTGATGGGATCGAAAAGGGAGGCGGTTACATCAAAGGACTAGATCAGGGGTGCCCAAACTTTGGCCGCCCAGATGTTTTGGACCACAACTCCCAGAATTCCAAGCCTAGACTGCCGATGACAAAGGACTGTGGGAGTTTGTGGTCCAAAACATCTGGAGGGCCAAAGTTTGGACACCATTGGACTAGATGGAAACAAGCGCCACGGAGGCGAGACACGCGGCGAGGGGAGAACACCGGGGCTTAGAGAAGTTGCCCTTTTCAGACTACAACTCCCAGAATTCTCCAGCCAGCGTGGCTGGTGGCCAGTTGTGGGTCAAAAAGGTAATTTCCCCCAAAGGACTGGTGCGAGCTCAAGCCCAGTGCCTCAGTTTCCCCCCTCCCTTCCTCCCTCTCCAAATCAGCTGATCCCAAATCTTGGCATGGTTGTATTTTCAGCTGGAAGGGAAGGGAAAGAGTTAGTCTGGGCCCTTCTTGCCCGCTGACCCCTTGGTTCCGCCACATCTCTGATCCTTGGAAACCTGTGGGCCGAAAGGAGGAAGCATAAAATCAAAGAATAAGTGAGCTGGGAAAGGACATGGAGTCCACCAGCACCACCCTTGCTCAATGAGTACGGGACGAGCTCAGAGTGCTAAGGCCTGCTGCACTGGCACTAGAGGTTGTGGTCGCTGGAAAAAGGAAGAAGTGATTGAATCCTAGGGCGGAAAGGAGAGAAAATTGTATTGAAAGACCTGTAAGGAAGAACAAAGCAGAGTCAGTCCCCCTGTCTTCTTTCAGCGTGTCTCAGATGCAGATGCTGTCAGTACAAAAATGTTAAGATGGCTGTGAAGGAGAAAGTCTGATATGGCCCAATGGCACCAGCAGGTTTGATTCTTGGAATCATTAGCTAAAAATAAGCCTTCTTGTCCGACTACAGCTCCCGCAACTTCTTAGCTATAGGATTCTGAGAAGTGGAGTCAAAAATGTAACTTTCCCACCTCTGCTTTAAAAAAGAGGGGGATCTGAGGAAATATGGCTACGGTAGGTTCCGCTGGAGAACCTGGAAGGCTTTTGCCAGTCAGAAGATATGTGTTCCAGTACAGACCAGTAACTGTTACCCATTTAGGGCTAAAACACACATTCAGAGAAGTCCATTTGTCAAAGGAGTGCTCGCTCAAGGGACAAAAAAAGGTCTAACTATGAAACCACATTAAAAAGAGAAGCATGTGGGTAGCTAAATTATCTGTGAGATAGAAATAATGGTTTCCTTTGCATGTCTAATGCCAGATTTGTGCACAACAAGGGGAATCCCACTACAGGGAAGAAATAATGTAAGAGCAGGACATCTGCATTTCTCTGAACTTCTGTGTTTTGTGTTACTCTCAGTAATTCAAAACAGCAAGCCGTTGTGGTGTGATGTCATGCAATGGCCTCATGTTATCCCCTCCGATTCCACTTCTTCTGGGCCAACTGCTCAAAGACCTACCTAGAACAGTTGTTTCTTTAAACTACAGTTCCTAGTTCTCTCCCTACTACCTCATAAGAACTTAAGAACAGTCTTGCTGGAACGGGCCACAGCCCATGATTCTGGCTCACCATTTGCTTCAGGGTATTCCCAAGCAGATGTCTTCACCAGCTTACGATTCCCTGCCAATGGCATTGAGAGATATCCTGCCTCTCTCTCCAACCCGGAGGTTGCCCTTAGGCACTTCGGAACTGTAGTCCAAGGAAATAACTTCCCCAAACATGGCATTCATGCCTAGTGGTGGTGGTGGTGGTGGGGAGACCAAAGACTTGTTAGAAGTGGACGACCACCCCCCCTGCATTGTCTGCCCTGCAACACTAGCCTGAAACAGCGGTCAAAGAAAACCAAGACGTTCCACGCAGTGCCCTACCGGTCGTGCTGACGACAATGCTGGTGGCTCGGCTGTTCTCTCCGTTCCGGCGAGCGATCAGGGTGAGGCGGTACCGGGTGTTGCTCTCCAGGTCCCGCAAGGTGACGGTTTCAGGGGTGGCGGGAAGCTCCACCCTCTTGGCGGCTTGCACAGGCCGAGGGGCGCCCACGGGGACGTAGCTCAAGACGTAGCCGTCGGGATGAATGCTGGGGGGTTCCCACTGCAAAGTCATCGAGTCTTCCGTCACCCGCGAGGACTGCAGGCCATAAGGAGGAGCCACCACTAGTGGGGAAAAATATATAGGATGCAAATGGTTGACATGGAAGCGAGAGGAGGACCATCCTGAAAGGGCAGGAGAAGGGATGTAGAACGAAGCGGGGCTTGGAAACATCATTATTTTAAGGCATAAGAACATAAGAACATAAGAAGAGCCGTGCTGGATCAGGCCAAAGGCCCATATAGTCCAGCTTCCTGTATCTCACAGTGGCCCCACCAGATGCGTCTGGGAGCACACGAGACTAGATCTCTGTCTCCTGATACCACTCTCCTGCATCTGGCCCTTGAAGTACCCTGGTTTTAAGCCTGGAGATTACACATCTCCATCATGGTTTGTAACCTGTGATGGATTTTTCCTCCAGGAATCTGTCCAATCCCCTTTTGAAGCCATCCAGGCCAGATGCCATCCCCACATCCTGTGGCAGGGAGTTCCATAGACTAACAACGCGCTGAGTGAAAAAATATTTTCTTTTGTCTGTTCTTACTCTCCCAGCCCTCAATTTGAGTGGATGTCCCCTAGTTCTGGTATTTTGGGAGAGGGAGAAGAGCTTCCCTCTATCCACTTTACTCCTGCCCTACATTATTTTGTACGTCTCAATCATATCCCCCCTCAGGTGCCTTTTTCCAGACTAAAGAGGCCCAAATGTTTTAGCCTTTCCTCATAAGGCAGAGTACAACAGGATTGCCCCATCCGCGGGATCCGTACCCACTGATTCACTTATCCACTCCCTGAAAATACTAAATGAAAAAACCCAGAAATATGCATTCCAGGATGTATTTAGCAGAACTAACCACTGGAGGGAGACAGAAGCCATGTTTAGTGTTTTTTAAACATCCATGGGAGTTGCAATGGGTGTTTAGAAAGGATCCCTTGCAGATACAGAATTCCTAATGTCCTTCCTCTTAGAATACCGCCCACAAAAAAGTAACATTTTCAAGCTCTGGAATTCAAGTAGCAAGAAGAGGTGGGAAGAGATGGCCGTGCCTAAGCGCTTTGAAGCTGAGCACGAGAAGCTTGATGTGTTAAGGGAGAAAACTGCGGGAAGCAGTGGATTGTTGATGTGATTTAAAACAATGACATGCAGGAGAAAGTGGCATTATTGGACCTAGGAAACTGGCACCAGCAAACATGATTCCATACTGAAACAATTCACTTAATAAATTAGGAAAGGGGGTTGATTTTTAGCTCATAATAGAAAAAATTATATTCCAGATACTTTATGTTCTCTTACCCACAGGCTGCAATAACAATCCTGTGCAAATGCATTTGTGCCACTATGTGAGTTATTACAATTCCTGATCGCATTGACTGATTTCATAAGAACATCAGTGTTTTCTATGTTAGTTTCCACCCCGATAATGGATTTTTTTCTTTTTGTGTGCTCTTTGTAGCTTTAATGTTACTCTTTAATGTTCTAAGATGCCTCTTTTAATTCCCTGTTCTTAACTTTAATATGCCTTAAATGTTCTGGGCTGTAAAGGTGGGGAAAAAATATTCAAAATAATAAATAATAAATGAAATATTTGTTTGTTTGTTTATAAACTTTTAGGATCTGTAAGATGGTCAGATATTTTTAAGAAGTCTGGGCATAAATGGTCATATATTGTACCGTTTACGCCTCCTCCAGGTAGTTTTTCTTTTCCATTTAGCGCCAGATGCAAGATTTCCTTTTCAAACTTAAATAGATTGATACAGCTCTGTAGAAGGGCTTATAATAATAAAATAGGAATTGTGTGCCATCAAGTCAATTCTGATGTATGGCAATTCTTTCCAGGATTTTTCTAGGTAGTGAGTACAGTAGGACCCCCGTATCCACTGATTCATTATCCACTGATTTAGTTATCCATGGTTGGCAGAGGAAAAGAAATTAAATAATTCAGCAGCCACAAAGCTAGCTATTGTCACAAACAGCAGTGGTAAAGCAAGCTATTGTCACAAATAGCATCTGTGAAGAAAGCTACTGTCACAAACA
>JAHTLZ010000004.1:145396-167655 GCA_023846285.1 Phrynocephalus versicolor | reverse complement strand
AAGAAAGAAAGAAAGAAAGAAAGAAAGAAAGAAAGAAAGAAAGAAAGAAAGAAAGAAAGAAAATGAATACAGGCCATAGCTGGAGAAAGTCAAGAAGAGACAAAGGCCGCTATCCCACAGCCTGGAAGATCCGGGTTTTTTTAACAAGGCGCTGCCATGATCACGTGGTTGAAGGAGTGCTTCCACTGTCCCCACATCCACAGCTGCAGTCTTCTTCTATCTGTCCCCACGGTCAGAAGCTGCTTCCTCAGCTCGTGAAGGGAGGAGGAAGAGGAGGAGGAAGGGCAGGAAATCTGGTCGTGGAGTCCCTACACACTTTCCGGATTCTATTCGGGGCTTGGGCGAGGCGGGGCATGTGGCGTGGGCGCATGGGTGCACATCCTTTCCATCCCTGCCCCCAATCCCACCTCAAACCCGCCGTCCGCCCGCCCGCCCGTCCACCCGCCTGCTCTGAGGTGAGGGTGAAGGAGGAGGGGAGAAAAACATCCTGACAGAGGCTCACGGCCTGCCGTGACGAGCTCAGTGGTGTGTGTGTGTGCGTGTGTGTGAGAGTGAGTGAGTGAGAGTGACAGAGGGAGCGAGAGAGGGGACTTTGGGGTGTCCAGGGCGCTCGGTGCCTCGCTCTTTGCTCTTGCTCGAAATGGCGCAACCAGGGATGTTTGTCCCTCCTCAGGACCTGCTCTGAAGAGAAAAAAGGAGCGGAGGTGGCATCGTGGGCTTTCCGGGTCCCCACTGTTGTTTGAGTTGCGTAAACAGGCACCTCCCAAAGCAAAAAGCAAAGTGTTCTGCTTATATACCACTTTAAGTAGTCTTTGGGCGGTTTACAATTTTTAATTACAGTGTGCAGGCTACACATTGCCCACACTCACCCACCAGCAGTCTGGGTACTCATTTTACCGACCTCGGAAGGATGGAAGGCTGAGTGAACCTTGAGCCTGCTACCAGGGATTGAACCCCAGGTCGTGAGCACAGTTTTACCTGCAGTTACAGGCATTTAACCACTGCACCACGAGGCTCCCAAGTGACTCAAAAAAAAAAAAAAGACTACCCCTAGAGGTGGTATATCAGTAAAACTCACTTGGGATTCACTTCATGGGGCATGGCTGAGGTTGTTGTTTTTTTTTTTTTAATAAAAGCTGCTTGCTCATGGGGGGCACGATTTTTGGAGGTGGCTCTTCTTGAACTTAAAAGCGGATTTTAACTGTCGTGGGATAGAGCTCAAAGAGAGGCACAACAATGCTCACCCGTGCAAATGGATACAAAGAAACATCTCTTCCGGTTACATACGTGTACGCACGGTCTGGGTGACAGGGGGGCCGTAACGCTGCCCCTTTTCCGTCCGGATGGTCACAGAATATTCGTCGCCCGGCTTCAACCCTCTTCGTTCAAAAACCGTCTCAGTGCCGGGCAGGCGTATAGATTCGCCTTCTTGACGTTCCTTCTGTGGGTTGGAGGGGGAAAAAAGCAGAGGTGCTGTGAATTCACTTCATGGACAGGAAACGGCCCGTACGTGTAGGAAGGAGCGCCTGGTCAAAGAATCACGCCTACAGTTGCTACTGGATCGCCAAACACTGGTGAATTAATACGCTTGGGTTAGTCCATTTGGGTGAGTCCAATGTATTGCAACGCTCTCTACGTGGGGTTGCCCTTGACTCTTGTTCGGAGACTTCAGCGGGTGCAAAATGCTGCAGCCAGACTGGTGGCTGGTGTGTGTTGATATGACCACATCAAATCAGTTCTGGCCCATTTGCATTGGCTACCCGTTGTGTCCCGAATAAGATTCAAGGTCCTGGTTGTAATTTATAAAACCCTCCATGGCTTGGGACCTGAATACCTAGCAGAGCGAATCTACCAGAGGTCAACTGAGGCCCGTCCTACCAGAATGTCGCAGGTGCTCTCACTTTGGGTGGCCACACCCTGGGAGGCTTGGAAAGCGGCAACCCATAACTGAGCCTTCTCTGTGGCTGGTCCTCTCCTCTGGAACCATCTCCCGAGTCAGTTGCGCCTTGCACAGGCCCTGCCAGCCTTCAAAAAAGCCATAAAGACCTGACTCTTTCATGAGGCTTTTGGTGACACTTAATTTAATTTAATTTAATTTAATTTAATTTAATTTAATTTTTCCCCCACCATCTTGCTGGCTATTTATATATTATTATTATTATTTTCCTTGTTATGGTTATTATTATAATTATCATTTCATTTGTCGACTTGTTGATGTTTGTTCACTGCCCGGAGTTCCTCTGGAAGATGGTTAGTATATAAATAAATAAATAAATAAATAAATAAATAAATAAATAAATAAATAAATAAATAGATCAAGAGGGGGGAAGCATGTATCGTCTCTGTGTACAGTGAATTCCTTGGGTCTTCCTTCATTCAAGCAAATGCCCTTGAAGAAAGTAAAATCCTTGCTCTTCTCTGTACAGTATTTGGGTTACGATGGGAGCTCTGCTGCACTAGCGATGCAGTGAAAGCTGGGTTTCAGGGGAAGCGGCCCATTCCATTTTGCGTCCCATTCCATTGGAACACAGGTGAAACGCTGGGCGCAACTGCATCAACACCGTTTCTGTTAGTGTTGCACTTTGGAGCGGTACAAAAAATGTTACTTCACGTCCATCACGCAAGTACTGAAATTTATCTCGACCACGTCCCCGGAAGGGGTGCTAAGTGCGACAATCCTGTACCTCGTGCCGGGGTAGGGTTTTCCCTTGTCACTCTTTGTTCCCACTTTCTGTTCCGAGACAAGACACTGTGTGGTAACAACTGTCACACAACAAAACAAAACATGATGATCCACAGCTTTGTTAGCTTCCCAAGGACAAAATCAAAACTTGAGGCGGTGTGAAGTAGTCGCTGCTGGCAGTCCTGGTCACAGGCCAGCCATGGGACTTGCCTTCCAGTCAGAAAGGCAAGAGGCAAATTATGAATGAGTACCGACTGATGGTTAGGGTTTATGCAGTTACACTCACAGTAATGTGTGAATCTCCAGTAAGAGTCTGATCATTGTGCCAGACAAGCGGATTTATTTATTTATTTATTTATTTATTTGACCAAAAGCCAGGGAACTAAAAAGTTCTCAGCCTCCACTTTGTTGCCTTTCACCAAATCAAGTGGGCGGCTTTCTTCCTATCATTATTTTATACAACACTCAGACTTTCTTTCTTTCTTTCTTTCTTTCTTCCTTCCTTCCTTCCTTCCTTCCTTCCTTCCTTCCTCCCTCCCTCCCTCCTTCCCTCCCTTCCTTTCTTTCTTTCATGGAGAAATGCATACATGTTCCAGGACACACCTCTCCTAACATTCCCATCTTTTAATGCATTTTTCTTATTGCACACACTCTGCCCCATGGATTAACACACGGCTGTGCACTTCCCACGTCCGGAAGAACCAGCTCCTAAGAGAAGGCAGATTCGCTCCGTCAACAATCACGTGATTCAGACAGGGGTGTCTGTGTCCTCACGGACGCTGCTGTATTCTCTGCCTAAGTTTTGTCCGTACCACCGTGATGCGCATCAAAATGCCAGTTTCTGTGATGTTTCCCTGCTTTTCCATTGCAACTCCATGCGGCACAGCCCACAAGAGTTTTTTTAAAAATAACAAAAGGAAAAAAAAGGGAATACTGGCTACCGCAAAACCACAGGGGGGAAAAAACACGAGAACTAAGCATACCAGGGGACAAGAGAAAAAACAACATTGTTTGGGCATTTCAGAGTCCCCACTTAAGTTTGTGTCAGCTTAAAAGACACATTGAAAGCTGCTCCAAACACCAGTACCCCCAGAGATGGTTACTGGAAGACCTGTTGGGATACGCTTAAGGGGGCAGGGTTGGGTTGGGTTTTTTTTAAGCCAGCTGCTCGTGGGGGCCCAATTTTTGAAGACGGATTTTCCTGCATTTACAACTGCTTTTTAGCACTTGTGGGATAAGTCTTAAGAACATAAGAACATAAGAAGAGCCGTGCTGGATCAGGCCAAAGGCCCATCTAGTCCAGCTTCCTGTATCTCACGGTGGCCCCACCAGATGCGTTTGAGAGCGCATGAGACTCGATCTCTGTCTCCTGATACCACTCCCCTGCATCTGGCCCTTGAAGTACCCTGGTTTTAAGCCTGGAGATTACACATCTCCATCATGGTTTGTAACCTGTGATGGACTTTTCCTCCAGGAATCTGTCCAACCCCCTTTTGAAGGCATCCAGGCCAGATGCCATCATCACATCCTGTGGCAGGGAGTTCCACAGACTAACAACGCACTGGGTGAAAAAATATTTTCTTTTGTCTGTTCTTACTCTCCCAGCCCTCAATTTGAGTGTATGTCCCCTAGTTCTGGTATTTTGTGAGAGGGAGAAGAGCTTCCCTCTATCCACTTGACTCATGCCCTGCATTATTTTGTACGTCTCAATCATATCCCCCCTCAGGCGCCTTTTTTTCCAGACTAAAGAGCCCCAAACGTTTTAGCCTTTCCTCATAAGGGAGGTGCCCCAGCCCAGTAATCATTTTAGTCACTCTCTTTTGCACCTTTTCCAGTTCCACTATGTCTTTTTTGAGTCTCTCTCTCTCTCTCTCTCTTACACACACACACACACACACACACACATACTCCCCTTCTGTTCTCCATCCCTTATTTCCTGCAGGAGCAAATTTTCCAAATGAAGATCCACTTATGGAACTGCTGGATAGCTCCGTGGTTTAGATCTTTGGCAGCAGAAGCTGAGGTTGGAAGTTCAATTCCCCCTTGCCCCCCAAGGCCTCCTTCAGCTAGACTCAGCGATCCATAGGGCCCCTTCTAGCTCTCCAGTTCGATGATGATGATGATGATGATGATGATGATGATGATGATGACCTTACCGTGGACACCACATGGATCTCGTAGCCATCGACAGGAACTTCTGGACGATTCCACTCCAGTTGGAAAGATGTCTCATCTCGATTTGACACACGGATGCCAATGGAGGGAATTTCTGTTTATGCCAAGAGAAAAATATTATATTACATTATATTTCAGGGTGGGTTTTTTTTTCTTTCTCCAGCAAAAATGGTTTGGAGGTCAGAAGCAAATTCAATCAATCAATCAATCAAGGTGTTGCACAATTTAAAATTATACAGTGGTACCTCATATAAAGGAATTTAATTCATTCCCAATGAAATTCTGTTAAGCAAATTTTCCTTTATACAAATTTCCCATAGGAATGCATTGAAAATGGAGTAATCCCTAATCGCGACCATTTTGTTGTTGTACGGATTCGCCCCATAGAAGATTCTGTTAAGCAAATTTCTCCTATCTCCGGATTTTTTTATGTTGTACAAAATTTATGTTATACAAACCGTTTGCCATACGAGAGTCCACTCTAGATGAAATAGTACATGAGAAAGATAAAATTATAGATGGAATAGTACATGAAATATAGGCATGAGTTATTTTAGCTCTTCTGGCACTATAATAATAAATAAATTTATTGATTAGTCCTATGACCATATCAACCTATAAAAACACAGAATATAAAATACATTGAATTATGTGCAACACCATCCAATAAGGTACCCTACAATACAGATTCAGAATATACAGGTCATATATGTAGATCTCCTTTGCAGGATGCTCCAATTTGTTCGACGTATTGCGTTCTTAAAGCTGCAGCTTGAATTACAAACTTGGTAACTTTGCGAACAATGTACACATTAGAGCCCAAAAGAAGATAAGACAGTCTGTGAATTGGGTCCCTATGGACTGTTCTTTCTTCTGGCACTAAAATCCTCTCTGGCACTATGCACTTTTCCTCCTGGTCTTCAAAAGCTAGTTAAAACAAAGCTTTTCAGGGAGGCTTTGGGGGAGATTTCCCTCACCACCACCTATAGCAGGGGTCCTCAAAGTTTTCAAACAGCAGGCCGGTCCACCACGCCCCAGACACCACTGGGGGCCGGACCACAGTCCAAAAAAAAAAAAAAGGCTGACATAAAAAAAAGGGGGAGGGAGGGACAAGTGGGCGGAGCCCCCCACGATTGGCCATGATCATTGGCTTGCTCGCAAAGCAGGGGGTAGGTGGGGGGGTTGCAATTGGTCCCGGGGCCCGGATTCAGGACCTTGGGGGGCTGCATCCGGCTCCGGGGCCTTAGGTTGAGGAACCCTGACCTATAGCCTTTAATTCCATGTGATTAATTTTGTTATTTAGCTGCTGTTGACATCAGAGTTTTTTTTTTTAAATTGAGGGGGAGTGAAGGATTGATTTTGTCATTGTCTTGTTTCATGGATGAGGGCATGAAGTTGACAATCTTGTTTTGTCACCCGGACAGAGTAGCAGCCTGCCACTAGACGGGTGGCTCATGAATGCAAAAAGTAAAATAAAAATGCATTAAAATAAATGAATTAATAGAATAAATGTTGTCTTCTGCACCTATCTTTGGACCCTCGGTGTCTACTTGGATATAAAACAACGGCTAAAAATTCCATGTCATGCATCTGAGATAGTAGATTTTAAGAAAAGCGCATAATAAAATAAATGTTTAAAATCCATTGGTCTTTAAAAGTATTTAAAAATTCTGTTTAAAAATGATGATTTTCTACCCAGCTCACGTGTGTAATGTGAAGCCTACATATCCGTATTATTCCGTCTACAAGATGTTCCCATGTAGAAGACAACCCCCCACTTTTCCAACCCGAAATTACCTCCTGGTTCTCTCCTCGGCTCACTTCCGTATATAAGACCACCCTCAATTTTTAGTCTAACAATTATAGACAACAATATAGTTGAATACACGGGAAAATACTGTAATTAAATTGCAGACTGCCCAGAGAGTGCTTAAGAACATATGAATATAAGAACATAAGAGGAGCCGTGCTGGATCAGGCCAAAGACCCATCTAGTCCAGCTTCCTGTATCTCACAGTGGCCCCACCAGATGCGTCTGGGAGTGCACAAGACTAGATATCTGTCTCCTGATATCACTCCCTTGCATCTGGCCCTTGAAGTACCCTGGTTTTAAGCCTGGAGATTTGTAACCTGTAATGGACTTTTCCTCCAGGAATCTGTCCAATCCCCTTTTGAAGGCATCCAGGCCAGATGCCATCACCACATCCTGTGGCAGGGAGTTCCACAGACTAACAACACGCTGGGTGAAAAATATTTTCTTTTGTCTGTTCTTACTCTCCCAGCCCTCAATTTGAGTGGATGTCCCCTAGTTCTGGTATTTTGTAAGAGGGAGAAGAGTGTCCCTCTATCCACTTTATTCATGCCCTGCATTATTTTTACGTCTCAATCATATTCCCCCACCAGGCGCCTTTTTTCAAAACTAAAGAGCCCCAAATGTTTTAGCCTTTCCTCATAAGGCAGTTCCCCCAGCCCAGTAATCATTTTAGTCGCTCTCTTCTGCACCTTTGCCAGTTCCACTATGTCTTTTTTGAGATGCTGTCACCAGAATTGTACACAATACTCCAGGTGCGGCCTTACTATCTTTTTGTATAATGGATTGAAGCGCCATGGAGGAGTATATAATTTGCATACACTTGGCTCTCTTATTTTGCCTTGTTTTATTTATTTTTTAACATTCTGTTTTTGTTCCAGATGAGATTGCAGTTATGAGTTGCTCCTCCCCTACCTGTGGCACAGTCATCTCCGGAATAGCCATCGTGGCACAGGCACACTCCGTTCTGACATTCTCCATGGCCACTGCAGTCTTCCGGGCATGCCCGCTGGCCGCAATCCGGCCCGGTGTATCCCTTGTGGCATTCACACACCCCTCCCTTCAGGCAGCGGCCTCTCTGGTGACAATGGTTGGGGCAGGCCTTGGTGCCGCAGGCGGGGCCCGTAAAGCCCGGCTCGCACACACACCGCCCGTCATGGCATTTTCCGTGCCGGTTGCAGTTGCCGGGACAAGCGCGGCTGCCGCAGTCCTCCCCGGAGTAACCTGGGTCGCACACGCAACGCCCCGACACACATTTCCCATGACCCTTGCAGTCCTCGGGGCAAGTGGGGTCGGAGCAGGAAGGGCCGGTGTATCCGTCAAAGCACTGGCAACGCCCGTCCACGCAGCGGCCTTGGTCATTACAGTCGTCCGGGCAGGAAGGCGGTTCTTCGCAGTGGAGGCCAGAGTAGCCGGGACGGCACTGGCACCGCCCGTTCACGCACTTGCCCCGCTGTAAGCCCCCACAGCCCCCAGGGCAGGCTGGCTCCGCACAGGTGGGGCCGCCCCAACCGGCCTCGCAATCACACTGGCAACGAGAGAGGTCGAAGGAGCCATGGTGTGAACACAAGGTGCGTACGTCTGTCTGGCCTATGGGGCAAAATAGGAGAAAGACAAAGGTATAATAAAAGGAAGGAGTTAGTGACCATCCTGACTTCCATCTTCATTAATTCATTCATTAATTAATTCATTCATTCATTCCGCATCCACTTGTTTAAAATATACAGCAGGAACCCTGTATCCACGGGATCAGCATCCACGGTTTCACTTATCCATGGTCTGAAAATATTAAAAATATTGAAGGGAAAAATCAAGATAAACTATTTTCACATGTATTATCAGAACCGGCCACTAGAGGAAGTGAGGGACCATGTATTCATAGCACACTTGATAGTAAAGAATACATTGGATGGTATCCGGTGTCCTCTAGTGGTCTGTTTTGGTAATACATGTGGAATTTTTTTCCTGTTTTCCCCCCCCCTTTCTCCATGCTCTCTCTCTCTCTCTCTCTCTCTCTCTCTTGCTCTCAATTATCTACTGTTTTCAATTGAAACCAATCCCTAGTGGATATGGGGCTCCTACTGTATTTTAATTTAATCTGCTTGGACCAGTTCTACGACGACTCTATCAGGCTTTTGTTTCATCAAGGCTTTGCTCTTCTCTTATGCTTTTGTCCCACCCCCTCTCTTTCTCACCCACCAGTCTGGCTGCTTTCGCTTAAGCAACCTGATAGCAGCAGTATGTCTATTGCGGAACCTGAGTAGGAGTTTCCCAAACAAGACAAATGCAAGACCTACAGGATTTGATATCACATCTCTGTCAAGATAAGGGACCGGGGCGGTCTGGCAATTGCAATCCTCAGGGCACAGCTCAGAGCTGTTCCGTATGACTGTTAGGTAATCACAAGCCAGCCTCCTTTCTGTTTTCCAAACCCAGGCCTCGCTGTCTTGTTTCCTGTAAGATGTGGCTAATCTTTCCACTGTTACAAGTTCCTTTCTGACATGGTGGTTGGGGTGGGTCATGATGTGATGGGGTACAAAGGACGTTTAACCTGTGCTCAGGCAGCCTTCTTTCTTTCTTTCTTTCTTTCTTTCTTTCTTTCTTTCTTTCTTTCCTTCCTTCCTTTCCTTCTGCCCCATGGCACAGTGGTTAAATGACTATACTGCAGGTAAAACTGTATTCATGATCTGGAGTTCAATCCCAGGTTGCAGGCTCTTGGTTGACTCAGCCTTCCATCCTTCCAGGGTAGGTAAAATGAGTACCCAGCCTGCTGCTGCTGCTGGTGGTGGGGCAATGTGTAGCCTGCATGCTGTAATTAAACTGTAAAACTGCCCAGAGAGACTATTTGAAGTGGTATGGGGTGGTATATAAGCAGAACATGTTCCATTGCTTTGCTCTGCTTTGCTCTCTCTCTCTCTCTCTCTCTCTCTCTCTCTCTTTTCTTGCTTGCTTGCTTCTTAACACCCCATATACACACGTCTCCCTTTCTGTATTCTGTCTTAATCTTTGCCACTTGCTTTTCTGTATGTTTGTTAAACTCTGAATATACAGTGGTACCTCGGATAACGACGGTAATTCGTTCTCCGAGGTTAGTTGTTATCCGAAACATGTCGTTATCCGAAATGCAGTTTCCCATAGGAATGAATGGGAAACCATTTCATTCGTTCTGGAGCCTAGGAAAAAGGCACAGACACCTGGTTTTTTTTGTTCAAAACTCTTTAAAAGTGCACTTTAAACTTACAGATGCAATTTCACCTGGGATAACTTTTTTACTGATGCATGCTGGAAATTCATTATCTAAGGCAGTCCATAGGGAAAATTCGTTATCCGAGGCAGCCCATAGGAAGATTCGTTATCCAAGGCAGCCCATAGAGAAAATTCGTTCTCCAAGACAGACCTATACCTAGGAATTGCGATTCGTTATCCGAGGCAGCTCATAGGGAAAATTCGTTATCAGAAGCAGCCCTATACCCGGAAATTTGCAGTTGTTATCCGAATTATTCGTTATCCGGGGCAGTTGTTATCCGAGGTACCACTGTACTTTAGTAAAGACCACTTAGAGTGTTGCTAGAGTTCTCCCAGCTCCCAAGGAGCCAATGAACTTTTTGTGTTCTGCATAATAGCCACAACACATCCTCTTCTAAGTAGAAGATAATTCATAGAATCATAGAACCACAGAGTTGGAAGAGGCCTACAAGGAAATTGAGTCCAACCTCCTGCTCAGTGCAGGTATATAAATCAAGGTATATCTGATAGGGTTTTTTACTTACAGATTATATTGTTGATATTTTTAAAATTATTTTTAAACTCGTTTTAAAGAAAATTACAATTTTAAATTAATGTTTTTAACCTGCAAATTAAAAATACACTTTTTCTTTTCATGCAGCCCCCCAACTCCCAGGGACGTGAACTCAAATCAGGGGACTTGCTATCGTCAGACTTTGTTTTCAGTAACTCCGACTCAGCTTGCGATATGGAACCCACCCACCTCTCCCCTTTTTGGGGGGGGGGGAGGGGAGAACCTTGTTTTTAATCAGGACTCAGACTTGGGGCTTGGATGCAGAGCCTTGCCAATATCCCTGCAAGCTCCTCGAGGTTTCTTTTTCTTCCCCCGCAGATGATAGCCAGCCATTTGCTTTGCATCTCATGAGAGGTAAGGAAGGTACAGTGGCCCCACGCCCTTTTGCAGTCCATATACTGCGGTCCCACTATATCGTGGGACCGCAGTACATGAAAAAAGGCCGCCTGGGGGAAGGGGCAAAGGCCTGTTTCAGGCCTCCCATACTTACCCCAGGAACTGGGGCTGCCCCGAACGGGCCTGTGAGGGCCTTCTCAGGCCTTCTGGAGGCCCCCCAAAGGGCCTCCCTGCGAACCGGAAGTCACTTCCGGGTCGCTGCAAATCATTTCTGAGGCCTCCGAGCCCCCAGTTAGGCTCCCCCAGGCCCGACCCAACCTGCATCTGCATATCGTGGATTTTCAATTATCGCGGGTTAGGTCGGTCCCTAACCCCTGCGATAGGTGGGGGGGGTCACTGTACGCCACAGTGCATCCTTCATGACGTGTTCATTTCCACACTGAGGCCTCACCTGTGCTGGCTTGGGTCCCGGTGGTAGCAGGACAGCAACCTCCTCCCGCCTGGCAGGTATTCCTCAGGGCCCGGACTTCATTTTCCAGGGCTTGCAATCGCCTCAGAAGGTCCCGGGTGTCCTCCGTGCCAGGAGGACAACCACAGGTCTGTGGCGGGAGATTGATGCGGTGGGTGAAGACCACGTGCTCCTGATCTGGCCCTTCTAGGGTGTGCTCGAAGAGACCCCCTCCCCGGGAAGATCCGGGAGGGCCCAAGGCCTCTTGCGGGGAAGACGAGATCCCCTCGCCTTCTGCGGCGTCTCCGGCCACCTTTATGGTATAGACATGAGAGAAGACGGTGGCGTTGGACGGGATGGTGGCAGGATGGTGGAGGGTGACAGGCTGTGGCACACGGGCCTCCCAAGAAGGATCCAACCAGAAGAGGAAGAGGAGGAGGAGGGATATTGGGCTCGGTGGCTGCCCCATAATTTTACACCTGTGAGAGATGGAGAGGGAGGGTGGGGGGGAATGAACCAGTCACACAAAGGACAGTCATATCAATCAATATAGCACAGCTGAAGCCAGGAAAAGGTAGCAAAAGCAAAAAAAAAAAAAAGAAGCAAAGTGTTCTGCTTATATACCGCCCCATACTACTACAAGTACAGTGGACCCTTGTGTAACAAACAGCTTGTATAACATAAAATTTGTACAACATAAAACATTCCGGAGATAGGGGAAATTTGCTTAACATAATCGCCTATGGGGAAAATCCGTACAACATAAAAATGGGATTACTCCATTTTCAATGCATTCCTATGGGAATTTGTATAAAGGAAAATTTGCTTAACATAATTTCATTTGGAACGAATTAATTCCTTTATACAAGGTACCACTGTAGTCTCTGGGCGGTTTACAATTTTAATTACAGAGTGCAGGCTACACATTGCCCCCCCTCCCCCAGCAAGCTGGGTACTCATTTTACCGAACTCGGAAGGATGGAAGGCTGAGTGAACCTTGAGCCTGCTACCGGGGATTGAACCCAGGTCGTGAGCACAGTTTTACCTGCAGTACAGGCATTTAACCACTGCGCCACGAGCCATCTTGCAGCAACTGCCTTGGAACCACACTGCCCATGAAGGAAATAATGTTTATATCCCGCTAACTGCGTCGTCTGCCCCTCAAGGCAGGCAATTCCTGTCGTGCAATATACCATTTAAACCTGAATTGTTGTTTTTTTAAACTGAATATTATGCCTGAAATTGGCGATATAAAAATTAGACACTCAGCATAACATGTGATGACTGCAGCTAGGATTTTTGTACACAGTGGTACCCCGACTTAAGAGCAATTTGATTTAAGAGCGGAAAACTGTTGGCGTTTTAACTGCCGCCTTAGAAATTTTAAATATGGTCTGCCCAACTTACATTTTTTTTCATTTTATTTTTTAACTTATTTTTTCATTTTTTTTAGATAGGTACCCCAACTTAAGAGTAGTTTGACTTAAGAGTATGCATTCGGAACGGATTTTATTCATAAGTTGAGGTACCATTGTATTATGTAGTGGACGAAAACTGATACAGTACACTGAAGGAAGGAAGGAAGAGCTGACAGAGAAGATCTTGGAAGTCGCGGAGATGAGCACAGGATCAGAAAAATTAAAGGATCAACCAATGCAAAGAAGAAGAAGAAGAAGAAGAAGAAGAAGAAGAAGAAGAAGAAGAATGCAATAGTTGTACTAAGATTTGAAAGAAAACTCAAGAAAATTGATATTTTAAAAAACTGTATATGTAGTTTATACAGGAACAAATAGTTTGTAATAGAGCCAAAGCACTATAATTGTATTATGTCTAAAAATGACAAGAGCAAATAAAGTTACTGTACTCTTCTCCTTCCTTAAACCCCTTTCCACTATTTTTCTTCCCCTCTTCACCCTTTGCGGTTTCCCTTCCCTCATACCCTGTACAGGAAAAATAAATACCGTACATTAAAAATGAGAGACAGTTCCTTCAGAACTCATTAGAAACAACACCCGCATGGTTTGGATGAGCAGCGAAACGTTTCAGTCTCTCAAGAAAAAGAAGTCCAGTTGCCTTTAATCAACTTCCAGATAAACTCACCTGGATGACTGAGAATCTTCACAAACACCCATGTTTAGCACTCCATAAACCATCACAATACAAATGCAAGCTTGTTTGAAGGTGCAGAGAAAATTGCCCCAGGACAGGATCCCATAACTGAAGATTTGGACTGGACGGACTGGGTGACATTTTGTCCCCCGTCCGCCTAAGTTCTGCTTACAGCTCTACTCCTTCTTCTTGCAAAGAAGAAAATCACTCTTGTAACCACATACTGAGCTCAAAAACACAACACGCCAGATGAAGGCAGCATGAATTATTCCCTGATTGATCCCATAGGTAAGCTCCCTACATTGGTTTCAGTCCCAGAAGCTCCAAAAATAATAATAAATACAATACAATACAACACAATAATAAAATAAAATAAAATAATAAATGCAATAATAAATGCAAATAATAATAAATGCAATAAAATAAAATACAGGTAAAGGCAAAATTTGAGATTGAATTTTATATTTCCCTGCTACTTTCTGACAGGAATCCTCATGTTACAATTGCAGTGGCTACATTTTTGTGCGGCAGCTATAGCTTGCTGTAGGGGGCACTGATTATGTATGGCCCTACATATGCTCCTATTTCTGCTTCTATTTCAGGCCCTGTCCTACAGTGTTAAACTTAATGCCCATACTAGGAGTATTATTAGGGTGGATGAACATTGGAATTTTACTTTCACTGCACTCTGTTGCTCAAATCCTATACCTTGTTAATGGTTTTACAGAATTGTAGTTTTTATACGACTCAGGCCAGATGGCTTATGGTATTTTATAAAGTGTTCTGCCTAATATATACCGCCCCATACCACTTCAAGTAGTCTCTGGGCGATTTACAGTTTAGTTACAGAATGCAGGATACACATTGCCCCTCCACGCAAGCTGGGTACTGATTTCACTGACCTCAGAAGGATGGAAGGCTGAGTCAACCATGAGCCGGCTACCTGGGATTGAACCCCCAGTTCGTGAGCATAGTTTTACCTGCAGTACAGGCATTTAACCACTGTGCCACGGGCCTCCTAGGACCCTTATGACCCTTACTTAATTGTATTTATTTAAATTGTATTTTATATTGTTTTTGTCATATTCCTGGTCATTGACCGTAAATAAAAAAATTGGGGGCAGGGGGCGGGGAGGGAAATGAGATGATACAAGGACAAGTGATTTCCCCTGTCTCAAAGACTGGAAGAATTGAGCATGTTTAGCCTAGAGAAAAGAAGATTGAGAGGCTTATCAAATATTTTAAGGGGCGGCCTACAGAGGAGGGGCAGGATCTGTTCTCGATCATCCCAGGATGCAGGATGCATGTGTTTAAGGGTATTTGTACACGACCCCTAAACTCCGCCGCAAATGGCTACCAGCTCCGGAGCTTACAATTGTTTCCCCACCAGCTCCGGAGTTTGCAGGAAATTAAGTGCGACCACGCCCACCTAAGCGCATCCCAGCGCACTTTTCATGTACCTGCTCTTGGAGGGTGAAAATCCCCAGATCCGCATGTAATCTGGTGAGTGCCCGGCTCTCCTCGCTTCTGTTTGGTTTTTTTGCCTCCCGCCCCTTTAAGAGCTACTTAAGAGGATGGAATGTTGCTGGGGCAAGAGCAAGACGGCGGAACGGAGGTGAGCCACGTTCTTTTCTTCCTTTTTTTTCTCCCTCCCCTCACGCAGACAGGAGCAAGGAAGTGCGGAGGGGTGGGGACACAGGAAGAGCGACAAGCCCCTAAGATCTCTGGTCTGAATTTAAGTGGCCAGCGGATCTTAGGGGTCGTGTGAAAAGGCCTTAAGTTAAGAGAACCCAGCTTTTGGCTGAATATCAGAAAAATGTCCTGACTGTTAGAGTAGTGCATCAATGGAACCAATTACCCCAAGAAGTGGCGAGTGCTCCAACATGGGAGGCGTTCAAGAGAAATTGGAGTAACCACCTGGCAGATTTTTCACCCTCGGAGAGCAGGTACATGAAAAGTGGGCTGGGACGTGCTTAGGTGGGCGTGGTCGCACTTAATTTTCAGTAAACTCCGGAGCTGGTGGGTAAACAATTTTAAGCTCCGGAGCTGGGGGCCATTTGCAGTGGAGTTTAGAGGTTGTGTAAAAAGGCCCTTAGATGACCAAACGGGCAGATTTCCTTTGATTTGCATTCCTGCATGGAGCAGGGACGTTGGACGTGATGGCCTTATAGTTCCCCTTCCAACTTCACAATTCTATGATTCTATGATTTTAAGATATTCTGTTGCCTGAGGTGTAGACTGCAGTTTTACTGGCAATAACCGGAATTAAGTGTTTAAATCAATTTAGACTTTTATTACTCCCACAACACCAAGAGTGAAATACATGGGCTGCGAAACAAGTTTTTTCCACCTGGCTGGCAAGGGGCTTTTAGAAATACATTGGTACCTTGTATAAAGGAATTAATTCATTCATTCCAAGTGAAATTATGTTGAGCAAATTTTCCTTTGTACCAATTTTCCATAGGAATGCATTGAAAACGGCTTAATCCCTAATCGCGACCATTTTTCTGTTGTACGGTTTCGCCCCATAGGCGAGTCTGTCAAGCGATTTCCCCCTATCTCTGGAAATTTTTTCCTTTAAGTGGATTTTTTGTTAAACAAACTGCTTGTTATACGAGGGTCCACTGTATTTCCCTTCTAAAATCAGTTGGATTCAATATGGTTTTGTGGAAATGAGCTGATTTCAGCCGTGTACGCCCCGACAGTGGTTCAAAAGATCAGAAAGGCACTGATCCATACTCAGTGCCTGTACGCATGGCTGCCGGTTTAAATACCACATGGCATGAACCTGTTTTGCTTTTTTAAAATCTGAACAGAAATCAATTGGCATCGCCAGTGTGACCACCGCCGGAGAGATCTCCCTCAGCCATTCCAAGCGCAAATGTCATTTATTATTTATTTATTTATTTCCGCACTTATATACCGCACCTATTCCCAAAGATGGGACTCAGGGCGGTTCACAACAAACAGGACAAAAACAATTACAAAACTGGAGCATCACCTAGACAAAGCACAAAGTAAGTGCAATCGGGCGGGCCAAAAACAAAACAAAACAAACAAAACAAACAAACAAACAAACAAAAACAGGCAGCTGAATTTTCCTTCAGCACTGGTCACAGGACAGCACCCCATGGCAGACAGAGCAAGATTTACCTTCTCTAAATCTTTGCTACCCTGCTCACATCCTAACAACCCCTAAGAAGCAGGAACAAATGTCATGCAGAACCTAATTCAAATCTTTCTCAGCCTCTTCCCCACACAAATGGACAGGAGCCTTCCAAAACCCCTTCCGGTTTGGAGAAACCCAATAAAAAGAGTTGCTTTTCAAACCCACTCTCCACAAAGATCATCACTGGATTTTTTTTTTCTGGTTAAGCCGCAAAGAGGATTGCAAAAAAACAGGACTGTGGATATAGCGTGTCACAGCAGGAATGCAAACAGAGGCCTTGGAGGGATCCCGGAGCCCTCGCCAAATTTGGGCAGCTGGGAAGCTGTAACAGAAAAAACAACGCACAGGGTGGATTGAAAGGCAAAGAAAAAAGGCAGAACGGCCCAGCAGGGAAGGGAAAACCGGATTAGATAAGGGCAAGCCATATTCACATCCTTAGCACTTCCTTTCTGATAGCTGCCTACACAGCAATAGATTGAGCTGTCTCCGGAGGTTGTGGGGTTGCCTCACTCAAAACCATTGCACAACAGACTACAGCCTGGGGAGGCAGTGAGAATCTGCCCAGAGCCAGACAACAATCCATCAGAGGACAGCAAGTTTTTTGAGGAACTGAGCATTCACAATCCGCATTTTTGAATGAGATCCCTTTCAGAGCTCGGAGAACTTTGGTCACAGAGCTTTGACAGCATGAATCCAGAGTCCACGAGGCGATTATATATTGCTTCCTGGCAGAGACCCTAGCCCAGTTCTGCAGGAAGATTTATCCTAGGGTCAAAATCCATAATCTAAAATCACACACTCACACACTATATTTAGAAATGACATTCCTTAGAGAGAGAGAGAGAGAGAGATCTTTGTCACGGTTGACACTTTCCCACATCCTGATATTTTGAACTTGGATTGCTTTGTTTTGTGAGGGTAAACATGAATTTATTCTCCAAATCGGATTGCTGAGGCATGCATGCCTGAAGAAATCATGTATTGCAGAGAAAACCCAGTTGTGGGGTGTAATTCCCAAGTACTGTACAGTGGTATCCCGACTTAAGAGCGGCTCGACTTAAGAGCAATTCGACTTAAGAGTGAAAAACTATTGGCGGTTTAACTGCTGCCTTACAAATTTTAGATATGGTCTGCTCCACTTACAAATATTTTTTTCCTTTTTTTGATTTTTTAACTTATTGTTTCAATTTTTTAGATAGGTACCCCGACTTAAGTGTAGTTCGACTTAAGAGCATGCATTCGGAACAGATTAAATTCGTAAGTTGAGGTACCACCATACCTGTATGCCTATTTATAGGGTGGCCCTTAATCTGAGTGGTCTCCACCCTTGAATTCCCAAATGTTCTTGAACTAAAACTCTACGAAACCTTCACCACAAACTATGTGGGCCAGGAGTTTTCGGGAGTTGTAGTCCAAGAACGCCTAGGAACCAAATGTGGTTCCAAGGGATAACAGTGGTTGAATTCAAAATTTCATAATAAACACATGGTAAAGACCAGTAAAAAAATTGAGACATTAGGTAGAGTGGCCATCTGCTGTACTTTACTGAGGGCAGTCCTCATGTGAGCACATATTTTATTTGAACGGCTGTTTAAACCAAATATGAATCAGAGACTTGGACTACAGTTCATGACCAAAGGCCATGTTGGCTGAGGTAATTCTGGGGCCTATTGTGCAAAGAAGTAACTTGTATTTGGTTTGGATTCAGTGAAAAAAAAGAAGAGCTTTGGAGGCATCTAGCCTTTATATCCTCTCCCGTTATGGTGAGAGAACTGCATTTTGAAATAATAGCAAAAATCCCATATGTACAGCTATGCTGTGGTGATTTTTTTTTAAATTAAAAAAAAATCTGACAACCTCCTGGCCCAAAAGGCCTTTTAGAGGGCCATGGGCCTAGATAAAGTGTTTCATTTCTGAAAATCCTTGCTGCTGCTACAGTCATCCTGGAGGGATGATTTTCAGAAATTAAAGACTACCTCCCCATCCCACAGCCTCCTAACAGCTCCCTCACAACAGCAGGAGACATGGGACCTTGTTGGGTAGCAGCCAGAAATATTGATTTTTGTTTTCAAACTGAAACCCTCAGCATTTTGTTTGGTCTGGACTCAAGGAACAGGGAGAACAGCAGGAGCTTAGAAGCTATCCGTTCCAAAGTCTCATGTGCGTGAACAGGATCTCAGCCGTTATTTTGAAAACTACCTCTATTCATAAATATTAGCATATGTAAAATTATATATACATATAATAATGTATATATTTTCTCTCCTATCCCTTAGGCTGTAGAGGGGTGCAATTTGTCAGAGAAACCTGAATTTGGATAAGTTACTTTTTAACATCTTTATTATTATTATTATTATTATTATTATTATTATTATTATTATTATTATTATTATCATCATCATCATCATCATCATCATCATCATCATCATCATCATCATCATCATCATCATCATCATCCATGCTTCAGTTCAAGACATCTGAAGGATTCTGGGTTCAGGAATACTAAAACAGACCACAGTGAACTGGAGAGACCGAGAGTTTAATTCAACCAAAGACAGCTTCCTATAAGCAGTAGCAGTCCTGCCTTTAGTCCAAGAAGAACAGCTTGGGTTTTTATTTATATATATATATATAAAGCTAGGGCTCCCTTAGAATTGCCACCTGCCTCCCCCCCCCCGACTGGGCTCCTATACCTTTAACAGCTGAAGCTTTCTTCATAGCTAGGTCTCAGTGCCAGGGGAAATAATTTAAAGAAAACTTAATCAGTAGAATTACTGCCTGTTCATGCAGCTGTTTAAGGAACAGACATCCTGCCAAAGTGTTGCCGGGGGGGGGGGCAAATTCTATCCTGAATTAACCTCACTATATAGATGAGGAGCTAAATGTTTCCATCACAATTCAGGTCAATGCACTGTTGGAACCTCTGGGAATTAACAAACATCTGAGTTCTGGAAAGAAAAAAAGAAGAAGAAGAAATTGCCTCCGATTTATTATTATTCCAGCTGTTGGCCTGAAGTGCTGCAATTTTTCCAATAAACTTTGCTGGACTCCTTTTCTTCCCCTCCAGGGGCTGCTCCTTTACTTACTAGGAGTAAATAAAACGCCTCTTAGCCCCTCACATTATATATGAATAGCCTCTTACAGAAGGAAAGGGCAGGAGAGAAGCAGGAGCCGTCTCTTCCAAATTCTCCCCACCCACCCCTCTTCTCCGTCCACCTCCCACCCCATCCCGCCACTCCGGACACCATTCCCAAACCCCACCCACTAGGCCTCACTCCCTCCTGAGAGGAAATTCAGCCGTGGTCCAGCCTCATGCTCTCCGAAGCTGTCCCTTTCGCAGGCCTCTCTTCCCCCACTGCTCCCAGGATGGATTTTGACTGATATAAAAGAAATAAATGAAAGAGATGCACATTCCTCCCCTCCCCTGCCCAGCCCCCCATACTCTGGGTGGGGGCACGAGTGGCGGTGCTGATTCACAGACCCGGCATTCTTGCCACTAGCCAATTCTGTCGCCTCCGCACATGCCCAGCCTGCAGGGGGAATTGAACTGGGCTCCAAACCGGGGGGAGGGGGGGAATGGATCAGTCGTGGGAGGCCTCGGGTGCCAAGGGACTCAAGAAGGG
The DNA here is from genome assembly GCA_023846285.1 of Phrynocephalus versicolor. Taxonomy (NCBI): domain Eukaryota; kingdom Metazoa; phylum Chordata; class Lepidosauria; order Squamata; family Agamidae; genus Phrynocephalus; species Phrynocephalus versicolor. The sequence goes on along the minus strand of JAHTLZ010000004.1, from coordinate 147,503 downwards.
AATGGAAAAGGATTCTTGATTTCCTCTGGGAAGATTCTTCTTGGGCTCCTATTTCGATTACACGCTGCCTTTTATCGCACGTGTATATAGACATATATATTTACGCACATTGCAAGCAAGCTTCTCAACTTTAAAAGCCATCAAATCTTAGATTATATACAGTCACGGCCCCAAAATGAAGAAGCATGAACAATTAAAAAAAAAAGATTAAAAGCAGTTTAAAATGAAATAGGTACAAAAAACCCACAAATGCTATAAAACAGAGGCAAGGATCGTCTGACACTTACCCATGAGTTCTGTAATGGGCTTTTTGCATGTCTGCTAAAAAATATTTCAGATGCCAATCCAAGGGCTGACCTGGGAAATCTCTCATTACAGGCTTAAGATGTCAAGTGCCATCATCCCGGTAAAAGCAATCTTCATATGAAAGCTTTAAAAGTGCTTCTGGGGTGTCAGAGTTTGGAAGTGCTACTTCCTACTTGTTACAACATCCTGATACCCAAGCTAGGACGGCTAAATTTCAGATTAGTAGTAGTAGTAGTAGTAGTAGTAGTAGTATCACCACCACCACCACTGACAGCAGCAGCAGCAGCAGCAATAATACTAATACTAATACTAATAATACTAATTTATTATTATTATTATTATTATTATTATTATTATTATTATTATTATTATTATTATTATTATTATTATTATTATTATCAGTACTGATGTTAGTATTGAATTTGGACTAAACAAAGGTACTGAGAAAAGGAAAAATCACTGAGAGTGAAGGAATTGAAATGCCAAATGGACAAGCTATTAAGTACCATCAGTCTGAAGCCTATAAATATCTGGGCATACTGCAATTAGATAATATCAAGCATGGGCAAGTGAAAAATGTGGTCAGTAAAGAATATATTCAAACGGTTAGAAAAATATTAAAAAGTAAGCTGAATGGTGGTAACACCATCAAGGCCATTAAAAGCTGGGCCAAACCAGTCATCAGGTATACCACTGGCATTATAAACGACTCAGATGGAGATAGTCTGGATAGGAAAACAAGAAAACTGACCATTCACTGTGCATTACATCCACACAGTGATGTTGACAGGCTGTATTTACCTAGAAAATTAGGTGGTAGAGGTCTTCTGCAAGTGAAGCAGACTGTTGAAGAAGAGAAACATGCGTTGGCAGACTATGTAAAGAATAGTACAGAGCCAGCATTACTGGAGGTTAAGAACAGGGAGGTGTTTAAAGTAAAGCAAACAAAGGGTCAATACAGGAAAACAACAATGCAAATACAAGCTGATAGCGGCATAATAAAGCACTGCATGAGCAGCTCCTAAAAAAGTAAATCAAAGGAAAAGTAGATGAGGAAAAGACCTTGTTATGGCTCACCAATGGAACACTGAAAAAAAGAGACAGAAGCCCTGATTTTTGCAGCTCAAGAACAAGCTATCAGAACAAATGCAGTTAAGGCTAGAATAGCAAAATCAGCTGAGTCCCCCACATGTAGACTCTGTAAAGAGGTGGATGAAACTATCGACCATATACTGAGTTGTTGCAAGGAAATGGCTCAGACTAATTACAAACAGCATCATAATGTAGTTGCACAAATGGTCCACTGAAATTTGTGTCACAAATATCATCTTCCCGTAACAAAGAACTTTTGGGATCATAAGCCTGAAAAACTGACTGAAAATGAGCATGCAAAATTACTTTGGGACTTCCTAATACAGAGAGACAGGGTTTTGGAGCATAATATTACAATTGGGGAGAAGAAAAAAGTGTGGATCATCGATATTGCTATACCAGGTGACAGTAGAATCACCGAGAAACAACTTGAAAAGATTACCCAGTATCAAGATCTGAAAATTGAACTTCAGAGATTCTGGCATAAACCGGTACAGGTGGTCCCAGTGGTAATCGGCATGCTGGGTTCGGTGCCTAAAAGCTAAGCAAGTATTTGGAAGAAACTGGAGATGACAAAGTCACCATCCGTCAGCTGCAGAAAGCCACCTTACTGGGATCTGCTTGCTTAATTTGGCAATACGTCACATAGACCTAAACGCTTGGGAAGTGTTCGACTGGTGATTTGTAATACAAAATCCAGCATAGTTAT
>JAHTLZ010000004.1:109006-136463 GCA_023846285.1 Phrynocephalus versicolor | reverse complement strand
GTGTGTGTGTGTGTGTGTGTGTGTGTGTGTGTGTGTGTGTGTGTGTGGAGGGACAGTGAGTATCAGAATCCCACAGCCAGATTCTGGGAGCTGTAGCCACTCTTGAAAAACAGTCCCCATCCCTGGTGCTTCTATAGCCAAAATATAAACAAATCAGGACAGCCATCTTCTATCTGGACGGAACGGCCATTGCTGAAGAAAGAGACTGAAGTGTTCCCCCTCAGGCAGCTGGAGGCTTTGGCCCCCTTCTTCTCCTTGCAAAGGATGCCACCCTGTCTGCTTTTTTTCACAAGAAAAGCTACACAATGGGTCAGCCGTTTCTGGGGACAGCCTGAGGTACACAAAAGTCTAGAGGGGAAGAAAAGGGGAAGGAGGGGGTAAAACATGCAAGCAGGTGCAAACTGCCCAGAGTAGCATGTTGCTAGATGGTATAGGATATAAACAAAACAAAACAAAACAAAACAAATAAATAAATAAATAAATGCTCTAAAACAGGCATGTCCAAACTTCAGCCCTCCTGATGTTTTGTCTGGAGGGCCGAAGTTTGCATTTGCCTGCTCTGGAACTGTTCCAGTGAAGACTGAGCAGACCTCAGTGGGAACGGTCTGTTGGCCCCTAGGGTTTTTAAAAACGGAAAATTGGAGTGGTGGTGGTGATAAAGGCAGGACATTTCACGGAGGCCTGGCGGCTTGGCTGGCGGGCTGAAAAGCAGGAGTTCACGCTGCCACAACCATTTGCTGCTGGCTCCCCTTGCCTTTTCTGACTGGCCACCCTATGATCTTGTTATGGGAAGCACTTCCTTTGACTCACCCCATTGTTCCTGCGTGTCCTCCCTTCCCGCCCCTCCATTCTTGAACTGATTGCCGGTCAAGGCAATAAAAAAAGAGCAGCTGGAAAACTGGAAGCCAGCCCAGCACCACCTCTCTCTCTCTCTCTCAATCTCTCTCTCTCTCTCTCTCTCTTCTGCCAAACAGACTCCTTTCTCATCTTTTCCTGGCAGCCGTCTTCCGGACCCACAAAATGTGTGCACAGCCTGGTTCTTGGGCACGGGCAGGGTGGGTGGGGTGGGGTTTGGAGATTTATTTATTTATTTATTTATTTATTTAGCTTGTATGCCACCCACTACCCAAAGGTCTCTGGGCGGCTCACAATCAAAGTAAACAATTCAGATAATTAAAACACCAAATTGCAATAAAATTAAAACAATGAAACATTTAAATACAATAAATACAATATATTAAAATACAACACTAAAATCGCCATCAGGACCCACAATAGTCTAGACTTCTGGAACAGGAATGTTTTTACCTGGCATTGGAATGTCATCAATGTTGGCGCCAGGCGGGTCTCGCTTGGGAGGGTCTCACTGATGCTCTGCAACAGCTCGGACCACGGAAACAGCATGTGGTAGGGTACTTTCTCCACTGTAGGTGGTTGCTTTTTAAATTGTAGTTTTTATGTATTGGGTATGAATGCTGTCAGGTGAGAGAGTGTAGGGCTGTGTGTGTGTATGTATGGATTTATGTCAGTTTTACAATGAGTACAAGTGATGTTCTGCGGGTGTGAATGTAGGAGGATGTGTATGGAAGTTTGTTCTTAAATAGTAGATTTTATGACTTGGATTTTTATACTGGGGTGTGCGAATATGCTGACTGGATGGCACTTTTTAATCTTGTCTTTTATACAATGACAATAAATTCTATTTTATTTTTCTGGAAACCGGTGTTAAAATTAGAACCCACGGAGTAGACAGAAACGGTTTTCTCCCTTCCTGCTCCCTGTTGTCTTGCAACAGGTGAGGTTGGCAGGCCCATAAGGCAGGCTAACACTAGCACTTCGGGTAGCATGTTTTGGGGATTTCATGGACAAGAGCAAATTGTTAAGACATTTTCTTGGTTATTGTGGGTATTTTTATTGGCAGGGACAAGGAGAGGTACTTGCGGGGATTCTCTGCCTCACGTGCCAATTATAACTTCATCGGCTTTGGACGTCGCTATCTGCCTTGACTTGGGTGAGTGGGGCTTCACCATTTGTTATGCTGATCTTGGCAGAAAAGTAGGAACAAGGGAATAAGGGGTCGGATCATTCGTGCCGGCTTTGCGGTCTTCCAAATTTGCAGGCCAGATTATCTCCCATCCAGTTACAAACCAGGTCCAAGCCTGCTTAGTTTCGGAAACCAAAGGGGCTCGGGTGCGTGTATAACTGTGTTTCAACTGGGTGTTCTTGGACTACAATTCCCAGAAGCCTTCACCATGAGCGGTGTTGGCTAGAATTTCTGGGAGCTGTAGTCCGAGAACGTCTAGCGAGATCCAAGGCTGGGAAGCAATGGGGTGGTTCTTGGCACAGCCCAGGTTTTGAGATGTGGGCTGCCATCTTTTGTCCTTAGGAAAGAAGAGCCATGAGGGTATGGTTTCTTAAAACAAGAAGGATCTGCCTGAGCCCGGTGTCTGGAACACAAGCATGCTTCCATTTCTGGTCAGATTATCTTCCGTATATATCTTGGCCATGGAAGTGGGCAGGTGGGGAGCTGAAACCTAGCTTTGAAAAGAAAAGCATCAAGGCAACATTCGCGCCAAAGAATCCCCTGATTCTAATATTAGAATCAGAGAATAACAGAGTTGGAAGAGACTTCAAGGACCATCTAGTCCAACCCCCTGCCATGCAGGAACCCCCATCACAGTGCTCCCGACAGATGGCCATCCAGCCTCTGCTTAAAAGCCTCCAAAGAAGGAGACTCCACCACCCTCCTTTGTGGCAGCATATTCCACTGACGGACAGCTCTAACCATCATGAAGTTCTTCCTAATGGAATCTCTTTTCCTGTAGTTTGAAACCATTGCCCCGAGTCCTAGTCTCTGAAGCCGTGGAAAACAAGCCTGTTCCTTCTTCAATATGACATCTTTTCAAATGTTTAAACATAGCCATCATATCCCCTCTCAGTCTTCCTTTGGAAAGGCTAAACATTCCCAGTTCTCAAGCCATTCCTCATATGGCATTTCTTCCAGACCCTCAATCATCCTGGTCGGCCTCCTCTGTACCCGCTCGAAGTTGTCAACATCCTTTTTAAATTGAGGTGCACAGAACTGGACCCAGTACTCCAGGTGGGGACTGAGGAAACCATCACCTTTACAAAAACCTAAAAAGAGCCCTGCTGGATCAGGCCGAGGCCCCATCTGGTCCAGCTTCCTGTATCTCACAAAGTGGCCCCACCAGATGCCTCTGGGAGCCCAGGAGACAACCAGATCCCTGTCTGCTGATGGCAATCTCCTGCGCCTGGCATTTTGAGGTACCCTCCTTTTAAGCCTAGAGACAACATATATCCCCATCATGGCTTGTCACCTGCGATGGGCCTTTTTCAGCAGCTCCACCATCCCTGTAATCACACCACCATCTTTCAAATCCGCCTGGTTTATTTTGGCCACCAAAGGGCTTTCGAGCACAGCAAATCCATACAAGACAAGAAGGCTTTCAGGACACATTTCCGCAGGGAAGCCGATACTCTGCATGGACAGTAGACAGACGAGAAGCTTCTGTATGTGCTCTCTCCTCCCGAAGCTCATGCTGCTTCCTCCTCCTCCATTTTCCCTTTTAGCCAGTCCTCCATATGGACCCCACACATCTCTAGGGCAGCTGGAAGCCACTAAACATATCTTTTAGGCATCTGCGTTTAGAAAAAGTCCTCTTTTCTTTTCTTTTCTTTTCTTTTTTTTTTTTTTTTGTACCATGACTTCCAGCATTCTCCAACTACGTTCTCTGGGAGATCCTGGGAATTGTGATTCTCAAAAAAGGGGGAAAAATCCCCAAGTTTAACAGGGATGACTCAGCAATAACAATTTGAATACAGTGGACCCTCATATAACAAACGGTTTGTATAACATAAAATCTGTACAACATAAAAAATTCTGGAGAGAGGGGAAATTTGCTTAACAGAATCACCTATGGGGCATATCCGTACAACATACGGTTAGGGATTACTCAGTTTTCAATGCATTCCTATGGGAAATTTGTATAAAGGAAAATTTGCTTAACATAATTTCTTTTGGAACAAATTAATTCCTTTATAAAAGGTACCACTGTATATGAATCTGGGGCTTTTGCTGCCTCTCTTTCCCAGTCACCTACCGCCAGAATGGAGAGAGAGAGAGAGAGAGAGAGAGGAGAGGGGGGAGAGAGAGAAAGAGAGAGAGAGATGTATATCTGCCTAAGGTGGTTACTTCACATCCTTCCTCGAGCCGAGGTGAACTTGTCTCCGTGTTGAAATGGGTTTTCAACATGGATCGAGAAGTGGATTGAAAAGATTCCTGAGCTCCAGGACGGGAATCTCTCACCCCGCTTGGAGCGCAGTTCAGGGGGCGTGGTCAGGGTGAATTTGGATTGACCCCACAAGGACGTGAGGTTCCGTTCCTTCGAACTCGGATTGACCCCACAAGGATGTGAGGTTACGTTCCTTCGAACCAGTCTCCAGCGGGCCCGTGAACTGCAGTGAGAGGGACGTGAAGTATCAGCCAAACTCGCTGGATAATTCAGTGGTTTAGATCTCTGCCTGTGGGGCCAGAGTTTAGGAGTGGGATTCCCCACTGTGCCTCCAAGGAGAAGTATCGGCCTGTGTAGCCTTGGGCTACATTCCTCATCTAAACACATCCTCCAGATGTGGTAGAAGAGGCTGACCCTTTATCACTTGTGTTTAAAGAAGATTCAGTGGCGGATCCAGTTGGCCAGTGACAGATCATCTAAATAAAGGACCAAACAGCCAACTTCCCCTTTGCCTCTGGCAGCAAAACCCTTTGGTGATCACTAGAGCTCATGCCCTTGGATCCTTGGCTTGAATGCCCGCATAGCTCAGTGGTTGCGCAACGTGAGAGATTGGGAGTTCGATTCCCCTCTGTGCCTCCTTTTGACAGGGGCTGGACTCAATGACCTATAACAGTGGTGGTGAACCTTCGGTACTCCAGATGTTTTTTGGACCACAACTCCCAGAATGCCAAGCCTGTATTGCCAATGACAAAGGAGTGTGGGAGTTGTGGTCCAAAACATCTGGAGTGCCAAAGGTTCACCACCACTGACTATAACAGTGATGGTGAACCTTTTAGAGACTGAGAGCCCAAACTGCGATTCAAAAACCCACTAATTTTTTGCAAAGTGCCAATACAGCAATTTAACCTGAATACAAGTGGCTGTGAAGGGGTGTTGCCGAGTGCAAATATCCTATGGTTTGTATTCCTGTCTTCTTGAATCAGGAGTTGGACTGATTGGCCTTGTAGGTCCCTTCCACCTTCATTATTCTATGATCTTATGATTCCATGGGCCTTTTCACACGACCCCTAAGATCCGCTGGCCACTTAAATTCGGACCAGAGATCTTGGGGGTTCGTCGCTCTTCCTGCGTTCCCACCCCTCCGCACTTCCTTGCTCCTGTCTGTGTGAGGGGAGGGAGGAAAAAAAGGGACAAAAGAATGCAGGCTCACCTCCATCTGCCAGTCCAAGCCGCCCTGAGCCCCATCGTCGTCCTGATTCCTTCTCTTAAAGGGGCGGGAGGCAAAAAAACCCAAACAGAAGTGAGGAGAGCCCGGCACTCACCAGATTACATGCGGATCTGGGATTTTTCACCCTCCGAGAGCAGGTACCTGAAAAGTGTGCTGGGATGCGCTTAGGTGGGCGTGGTTGCACTTAATTTTCTGTAAACTCCAGAGCTGGTGGGGAAACAATTTTGAGCTCCGGAGCTGGGAGCCATTTGCGGCGGAGTTTAGGGGTCGTGTGCAAATACCCTATGAAACTTGGAGAAAGTTACTTTTGGGAGTACTACAAGTCCCAAGCCCTAGCCACTGTGGCCACTGGGTACTGGAACAGGAAAAAAAGTAATTTTTGCAAGCCCACATTTGTAGACTAAGGAAAAGGAGAAAGGATCCTATATACAAAAAAGACTGCCGTTTGGCCTCTCTTCGAAGTTCTTCTTCCTCAGTAGGGAATGAGAAAAGGCCTTTGCAAAAATAATATGTGAGGAATCAGGGAAGAACGTGTCAAGATATGTAAAAGTTGATAAAACATATGTAATGTATATTTAACAGAATGTGTAAAGAGAATTGTAAAATGGAGGCAGTTAGATTCTGCAGTGTCATGATGTTAATCCACAAGTGTTAGAGATTAGTAATCACAGGCATGTTAAGTGATGAAGTGCAGGTGGAACTGATTGTAACATCATGATTTGTAATGGTTAGATCAGATTGCATCAGATTGTTAATTAGTGATTGCATCAGATCTTATGAGTGCTGATTAGTATAAAAAGCACTAGCTTGCCATTTGTAACTTGGGGACTGTTATGGTGAGAACAGTCTACCCCACACTCTGTTTGTCTGTTTGCTATATTGTATATAATGCTTGGTTGTTATGCTGTGTATATTTTTGATGTATATATGAATATATGAGTTTTACTCTATTCATTGTCATTGTTTTTTCTGTTAGCCTAACTCTGCAACCCTTTATATCAATACTGACATTTTATCTACGTTACTGCTGCACTGCTCTGTGGCAAACACATTTAATTTATATATTATATGTAACTGCCCATTTAGTATAGTATGTTGACAGAACGTTCAACTCCGAGGGTGCGGTTGCAAGGCGGGCCTGCGGAAAGGAAGCCCTGTTGTTTAAAATAGGAAAGAAGCCCAATCTACAGTCCTGCTTGCCAAATAACCTGTACCTTGACCCCAAAGAAACAGCACTGATCCACCTTGCTCTTTCTCCTCTACGGCTTCTACGCTTCTACATTGCTTCCATTCACTTTTTCACGACTCATTCATTTGCTTTGTCAAACAATAGCAGCATCAGATGCATGAAGGAATAAGGCTGGGGCAGAGCTTGGAACATTTAAAAAAAAACCATAAAGCAACTTGTTATGTTATTGATTACTTTCTTCTCCCACAGCAAAAGTAATTAAGTGGTGGGTTTTGTCTTTGCTTGAGTCCTGCAATACTCACTGCTACCCTCTAGTGGCTACTTCTGATTTTGCACCTTGAAAATGCAGCCTAGGGGTGGGCACGAAACGCTAAAATGGCGTTTCATTTCGTTCTTCGTTTCTCCCCCTCCCGTTTCATTTCATTTATTATGAAATTAAGTTTATTTTAAACATTCATTTTGTATTTCATTTGTTTCATTTTGCTTTTTAAAAATTTTCTTATCTTACACCGATCAGCTGGCCCGCGGGCCAGGTCAGCGCTTTTTAAAAATTATTTTTTATTTTTCTTATCTGGCGCTGACCAGCTGGCCCATGGGCTGGGTCAGTGTTGTTTTTTTCTCACACTGACCAGCTAGCCTGCTGGCCTGGTTGTTGTTGGTTTTTTTAACCTGTGGTGGTGTTTTACAGAGGAAACAAAACAGTTCGTTTTAAAGGGAAAAAATGACCGTTTCCTTTTGTCTGTAACAAAATGCTGCTTCATCATTTTGTTTCGTTTCGTTACATAACAAAACGACGAAACAGCATTTCATTTTTCGTTTTGTGCCCATCCCTAATGTAGACGTCTACACTAAAAAACAGAGGTGTGCTTTGCACTATTGAGCTATCCAGCAGTTCGGTTAATAATCTTAGAACTGCAGAGCTGGATCATCAACTCCAGCCCCTCTCAAGAAAGAACACCAGGGAATTCAACTCAACCTCTGCAGAATCATAGAATCATAGAATCATAGAGTTGGAAGATGGCCCTTGAGGTCTCTTCCAACTCTATGATTCTATGATTCCATGATTCTATGATTCTATGCAGCCAGGTATCTAAACCACTGAGCTATCCAGCATGTATGTGCCTTTTTACTGCAGCTTATGGAACTCTTCAGGGGTCATGTCTTGGTTACAGAATCATAGAATCATAGAGTTGGAAGAGACCTCGAGGTCTATCTAGTCCAACACCCTGCCATGCAGGAACCTCCATCACAGGACTCCAGACAGATGGCCATCCAGCTTCTGCTTAAAAACCTCCCAAGGAAGGAGACTCCACCACACTCCTTTGTGGCAGCCTATTCCTCTGCCGAACAGCTCTAACCATCATGAAGTTCTTCCTAATGTTCAAATGGAATCTCTTTTCCTGTAGTTTGAAACCATTGCCCCGAGTCCTAGTCTCTGAAGCCATGGAAAACAAACCTGTTCTCTCTTCAATATGACATGCTTCATGCATTCTGAGAGCTGCAGCCCAAAGAAGACAAATATGCAGATCTTTAATTTAAAAAAAACACTTGTCTGTTACTTAGGATTGCTTAGATAAATAAATAATGAATAAATAAAACATGAAGCATTCCTGCTAATATGTCTTATTGCACAGGGTGCAATAAGACTGAGTGGTTGCTAGTGGGATGGGGGTGGGATGGGGGTGGGGGTGGGAAATGGAGACTCAGCCAATTTCATTGTGCACATCTACTGTGTCCAGTTCTGTGCGCCACAATTTAAAAAGGATGTTGACAACCTCGAGCGGGTGCAGAGGAGGGCGACCAGGATGGTTGAAGGTCTGGAAGAAATGTCATATGAGGAACGGCTTAGGGAGCTGGGAATGTATAGTCTTTCAAAAAGAAGGCTGGGGGGGGGATATGATAGCTATGTTTAAATATTTGAAAGGCTGTCATATTGAAGAGGGAACAGGTTTGTTTTCCATGGCTTCAGAGACTAGGACTCGGGGCAATGGTTTCAAACTACAGGAAAAGAGATTCCATTTGAACATTAGGAAGAACTTCATGACAGTTAGAGCTGTCCCACAGTGGAATATGCTGCCACAAAGAAGGGTGGGAGTCTCCTTCTTTGGAGGTTTTTAAGCAGAGGCTGGGTGGCCATCTGTCGGATATATTGTGATGGGGTTCCTGCATGGCAGGGGGTTGGACTGGATGGCCCTTGAGGTCTCTTCCAACTCTATGATTCTATGATTCTATGATTCTATGTTGTACATTGACAATAAAGGTATTATTATTAAAATTCTAGAACTCCCTTAATATGGTCCTATAAAGTAACTTTTGAAGGTCATGAGAGAGAAAAAATAACTTGTTGAACCAAAAACTTTGCAACTACTCATTAAACTGCTTTTAAAATATAACTATTACTTCCTCATTATCCCGAAATGCCAGCAGTTGCTTCTCAGGATTTACTTTGTTCTGAAACACCCAGAGTAAGCCACAGGGCTAGACAGGGTGGCATAGAATTAGAATAAATAAATAAATAAATAAATAAATAAATAAAATTACTTATGGACATGTTGTTTACGCACCAATCAATAGAAATGCTTTTGAAGCAAAGAGGCTGAGGATTGCACAGTCGCCCACCATATACTGTATTTGAGAATTAAACTGTTGATCATGGCGATCCCCATAGCTTTATTAGAGTTGTTGTTGATTTATGATTATGTTGCTACCGAAAACCAGCTAGGATATTTTGGCACACAAGGCATAATATCCCACAAATGAATCCTATCACCCACACACCTGGGGAAAAAAAATACAACAAGGATAAAGTAAATCTGTAGACATGCCTGAGATGTCTGCCTCATTCCACCCAATGGTAAGGCCAGCCCAGGATGTCAACATACATTTGCGGTTTCCAGAAGGCACGTGAAATGCAGTAACCCAAAACTCACATACAAAATTATGCAGGGCATGAGTCAATTAGATAGAGAGACACTCTTCTCCCTCTCACAAAATACCAGAACAAGGGGACATCCCGAGGGTTGGGAGAGTGAGAACAGACAAAAGAAAATATTTTTTCACCCAGCACGTTGTTAGTCTGTGGAACTCCCTGCCACAGGAAGTGGTGATGGCATCTGGCCTGGATGCCTTCAAAGGGGGATCGGACAGATTCCTGGAGGAAAAGTCCATCCCAGGTTACAAACCATGATGGAGATGTGTAATCTCCAGGATTAAAAACAGGGTACTTCAAGGACCAGATGCAAGGGAGTGGTAGCAGGAGACAGAGATCGAGTCTCGTGCACTCCCAGAATGCATCTTTTGGCTAAAGATGATGGGAGTTGTAGTCAGCCACTTCTGAAATGTTGCCAGTCCCTTACATGCATGATGGTTCCATTTCTAGTGTAGCTCAATAGGAAAAAGGAATAAGGCTCTTATATTCTTTCAGAGTGTGGAAAAGGTACTTTTCTGGACTGTACTTTTTAAAATTGTAATGTATCTGAGCACTAAAACAGGAGAGGGCGGCAAGGTCTCCTACAGGCAAGTGCTTTCAGAAAAAACTTCCTGACTGTTAGAGCAGTATGACAACAGAACCAATGACTTCAGAAGGTGGTGGGAGCTCCAGCACTGGAAGCTTTCAAGAGAAAATCAGATCACCATCTGTCAGATCTGCATCAATTTGATTCCTGCCTTATGAATCGTTTCTAACTCCATTGTCCTCTAATTCTTGACACCAAGTTGTAGCCTCTTCCTTCCCTCCAAAGAGCTTTGTTATGGTTTGATCCCATGTCCCTCGCACATTTAGAACAAGAGACACATTGGTAGGCAAATCATCCTTAATCTGATACCTTCCAGATGTACTGAACTGCATCACTCATCACCTCCAGCCTATATGGTGTGGGTGGCTGGAGGAGACTTACAGACCAACCTGCCTCAAAACTGCCAGGTTGGGGATGGCTACCTTTTGGTCTATATCAGGCATGTCCAAACTTCGGCCTTCCTGATGTTTTAGACCACAACTCCCAGAATTCTAAGCCTGCATTTCCAATGGCAAAGGGACTGTGGGAGTTGTGGTCCAAAACATCTGGAGGGCCAAAGTTTGGACATGCCTGGTTTATATCCTCAGGGTCTAGATTCAGTAAGAACAGGTCCATCTGCTATGAAAATCTTCACTTATTTCTCCAGATCAGGGTGCTGTTAAAAAACACATGCCAAGAGGCCAGGCCTTCCCACCCGCCCCAGTTCAGTGAGCAGCCGATCAAGTAAGATCACACAATCAAGAAGGTACGGGTTTCTCTGGCTTTAACATTAAGGAAGGCAACAACTGCACCTTTCAACAGCCCTGGCAGCGACTGCCTGCCTGCGGTCAGGTACACACACCCCTCCCCTCCCCTGAGATTCCACCGCGAATCACAGCACCACATTTCAGCGGCAAAGCATAAAGAGACGTTAAAACAAGCAGGGAACCTGGCAGCACACTCGCAGAGGGCTTTAAAAGAAGCATGCTTTAAATGCATTTGCCGGTTGGCTGCCAACTTGGACCATGTTGACATTTCTAGACTCTTTGTTTATCAAGGGAAATTGATAAACAAATAGTCAAGGAATACCTTGTTACTTTGAAAGTGTTCAGATCTCCACAGCCAGATGAACTGCTCCCAAGAACTGGCTGAAGAACTCTCAGAAGAACCACTGTCCGTTTTCCCCCCTTGAAATGAGAAGAGGCTGCATGAAGATGCGCACAATTGGAAGAGGGTTAACATTGTCCTTATCTTCAAAAAGGCCCGTTCAGCCTGACATCCATCCCTGGAATCAATTATCAAGTGGCCTGTTTGTTGAAAGCAGCTTGGTAATAACTAGAAACCAACATGAATTGGCCAAGAAGAAATCTTGCCAGACTAATCTTATCTCATCATTTTGACTGGGTAACTTCCCTGGTAGATGGTGGGAATGCTGTAGATGAAATATATCTTGACTTTGACAACACCTTTGACAAAATGTCCCAAGATATTCTGGTTTAGCAAATAAACTAGGGGTATTTGTACACGACCCCTAAACTCCGCCGCAAATGGCTGCCAGCTCCAGAGCTTACAATTATTTCCCTACCAGCTCCGGAGTTTGCAGGAAATTAAGTGCGACCATGGCCACCTAAGCGCATCCCAGCGCACTTTTCATGTACCTGCTCTTGGAGGGTGAAAATCCCCAGATCTGGATGTAATCTGGTGAGTGCCGGGCTCTCCTCGCTTCTGTTTGGTTTTTTTTGCCTCCCACAGCTTTAAGAGAAGGAATCAGGACGACGACAGGGCGGCTTGGACCGGCAGACAGAGGTGTGCCTGCATTCTTTTGTCCCTTTTTTTCTCCCTCCCCTCACGCAGACAGGAGCAAGGAAGTGCGGAGGGGTGGGGATGCAGGAAGAGCAACAAACCCCCAAGATCTCTGGTCCAAATTTAAGTGGCCAGCGGATCTTAGGGGTCGTGTGAAAAGGCTCTAGGTGGGGGGGGGGCAAATAGAACAAGTATCAGGATGCACAATTTGTTACGGAATCATACTCAGGAAGTGCCTATCAATGGGTCCTTCTCATACTGGGTGGACCTAACAAGTCTTGGGCCTTGTGATCTTCAGTGTTTTCTTAATGACTTAGATGACAGGCTGTAGGATATGCTTATCAGATTTGTGGGTGACACAAAATCGGATTGAATAGCTAATATCCTGGAAGACAAAAATAAACACGAAAGAGATCTACATAGGCTTGCGCACAGGGCAAAACAAACAGAATGAAATTTAACAGGGATGAGTGCAAAGTTCTACACCTGGGGTAGATGGATACCAAATGCATAATTACAAGATGGCAGAAACTACCTCAAGGAAGAAGGATCTTGGAATTGTTGTAGATCACAAGACGAATATGAGCCAACAGTGGGATGTGGCTGAAAAACATGGAAATGCTGTTTCAGGCTGCATTGACAAAAGCAGAGTCTACAGATCCTGCGAGGCACAAGTTCCCCTCTAGTCAGCTCTGGTTAGGCCTCACCTTGAGTCCTGTGTTCCGTTCTAGACCCCACATTTCAAGAAGGGTGCTGACAAATGGAAACAGGTTCAAAGGAAGGCAACAAGGATGATCAGGGGACTGGAATACCAAGGCCTATGAGGAAAGACGGAAAGAACTGGACATGTTTAGCCTTGACAAGAGAAGACCGAGGGGAGATCGGATAAGCACTTTTCAAATACCGATACTTCAAAAGCTATAATACAGAAGAGGGGAGGGTCTATTCTTGATCGTTCCCAATGTAAGGATGCACAATAATAGGCTCAAGCTACAGAAAGTCAGATTCCGGTTGAATATCAGGAGAAACTCCTTAAGTGTTAGAGCAGTACGGCAACAGAACCAGTTGCCTTGGGAAGTGGTGAGCTCTCCAGCGCTGGATGCATTCAAGGGAAATGTAGTCAACCATCATCCATCAGATTTGCTTTGGCTTCTATTCCTGCATCGAGCAAGGGGTTGGACTTGATGGCCTTCGAGTCCCCTTCCACTCTTCTATGATTCTTTTCTTTCATTAACAAACTTTGTTCATTTGCAACTGAAATCTGGCAGCATATTTTACTGCTGAAATTCAACAACACAGTGAAGACATCGGGACTATACAAAACAGAACTGTGGGGGGATACATAAAGCACACCTCAGAATCTTATCCACTCATTTTTATTTATTTATTTATTTATTTATTTATTTATTTATTTATTTATTACAATTTATATGCCGCCCACTACCCAAAGGTCTCTGGGCGGCTTACAATCAAAAGAATTAAAATAGTTTAAAATAGTTAAAAATTGAATATCCATAAATTAAAGCAATAATAAAAACCTTACCCTAAAATCATTACACTAAAATTATCATCAGAGGACCCACAGTCTATATTGTTCATATTCCTGCTTGGTGTTGGACTCCAATTCTAAATATTATGATTACAGCATTTTCAAAAGGGCACCTGATCAAACCTTCGCACGTCAACAGAATCTCAGTATGATTGTTGATCAGGGGTTTGCTCCCCCCCCCTCCACCACCACCTTTCCATGTGGAACGACAAAGAGTGGGGAGGGAGAAATCCCTGTTATTCCTAATCCCTGATCCATCTATCATCTCCAGTCACGGGTCTCCCCCCCCCCTTAGGGATCTTCCCAGTGGGGAGAATGAGCAGGGATGCTGGGGGGTCCTTTTGTTCTCTCCCATCAAACTCAGGCGGTACCATGAGGCTTCGGTTCCTAATGGGAAGAACGATGAAGGTATTGTAGTGTGGGGTTAGTGATTTCAGCAAGTGATTTCAGCTCTTTGACATAGCCGGCTGGAGACAGCTTCTGGTGTAACAACTCTTTATTCAGGGAGAGAACAAGACTGAGGACTGGGGAGAGGGAGCTACATTTATAGGAACGAGGACTGGCTAGAAAAGGATACATTTTGGAGGGAACAATTACAAGCAATCACAAAGCTGCCTTTTGGCGGGAACCAACAGGATTGAGGATCCAAATGCAGCAACTTGAATAAACCAATAGGCCTGTTCCCTTTGGAACAGGAACAGAAACCAATAGGATTGAGGATCCAAATGCAGCAACATGAATAAACCAATAGGCCTGTTCCCTTTGGAACAGGAAGGCGGTTACTTCAACATAAGCAATTACAGATAATAGGAATACAGAACAATACACAACAGAAGGGGAACAAGGACCTCCCTTGGATCCCCCTGTGGGATGGATTCAGTCCAGTTGTGGGCTGGATTATGGCCACTGGGCAAAGGTTCAACCCTCTCCTCTATTTAAATAGTATGTAACTAGTGATTATTCACATATGCACAGTTTTATGCAGATCACTACCCTGTTTGATGCTCTTTCCTCTTTCTCTTTTTATTCGTGCATTTCATATTTTTAGCAAAGCATCAGTGGCCACCCTTAGTAACGTCTTGCTACCTTTAACTCCCCCCCCCAGAAAAACCCCACTTCTGTTCATGACACACACTAGCGTACACCTGCTAAGACCTACGTCAAGCCTCTGATTGCTCATCGAATCATAGAAGAGTGAAGTTGGAAGGGCGCCTACAAGGCCATCGAGCCCAACCCCCTGCTCCATGAAGGAATACTAATCAAAGGAAATCTGCCCATGTGGTCATCTAAGGGCCTTTTTACACGACCCCTAAACTCCGCCGCAAATGGCTTCCCGCTCCGGAGCTTAAAATTGTTTACCCACCAGCTCCGGAGTTTACTGAAAATTAAGTGCGACCACGCCCACCTAAGCACATCCCAGCGCACTTTTCATGTACCTGCTCTCCGAGGGTGAAAAATCTTGATGCGGATGTGCCGGGCTCTCCTCGCTTCTTTTTGCTGTTGTTTTTTTGCCTCCCGCCCCTTTAAGAGAAGGAATCACAACGACGGGACGGCGTCCACCGGCACCAGAGGTAAGCCTGCATTCTTTTGTCCCTTTTTTTCTCCCTCCCCTCACGCAGACAGGAGCAAGGAAGTGCGGAGGGGTGGGGACACAGGAAGAGGGACTAACCCTTAAGATCTCTGGTCCGAATTTAAGTGACCAGCGGATCTTAGTGGTCGTGTAAAAGCGCCCTAAATTTCTCTTCAATGCCTCCAGCATTGGAGCACTCGCCACCTCTTAAGTTCATTGGTTTCCATTGTCGTACTGCTCTAACAGTTAGGAAGTTTTTCCTGATATTCAGCCGAAAGCTCAGTTCTCTTTCACTTGAGCCTGTTGGTGCATGTCCTGCATTCAGGGATGATCGAGAACAGATTCTGCTCCTCCTCTGGATGACACCCCTTCAGTTATTTGAAAAGTGCCATCCTATCTCCCCCCAGTCTCCTTTTCTCAAGGCTAAACATGCTGGCCGATTATGGCACCACTCATGGACTATTACAGTGGTGGCGAACCTTTGGCACTCCAGATGTTTTGGACTACAACTCCCAGAATTCCAAGACTAGATTGCCAGTGACAAAGGACTGTGGGAGAGTTGTGGTCTAAAACATCTGGAGTGCCAAAGGTTCGCCACCACTGGACTAGAATGAGGGAGTAGATTAAGCATACATGGGGGCAGCCCTTGTTTTCAGAAGTACTGCTTTCATCTTTGCCAGGGGCAGATCTTTTGTGATGCTATTGAGTCTTCATGGCCTTTATGAGACCAAGCCATCTCCAAATACAACTGGGGAAACTTATGTTACAAGGGAAAACCAGTTTCCTCCAGAGAACGCAGAAACTGGGGAGAGTGGTAACAGATTACATGACACCCCGCACCCGCAAGCTGGCACTTGGACCTTATGAGCTATGACATCTACACAACCCTGTAATGCACTGTGTTCTGTCGCTGATTACTGCTAATCCTCTCTCTGTTTTCACAGTGAGTCACCCAACTCTTAGAAGCAACAATATGAACCAGACTTACTGAGCAATGCATCATGATTTTTAGAGTCAGAAAACCTCCCCAATCCCCATTCCTCTGGAGCAGCATGGCAAGGGGAGTCTGGTGTTATGAAAGTCCAGCCCCATAAATTCATTTTTACCAGTTTGTCATTTGATATGGCCGTTTGCATCTTGTCCTTTCCTCCCCCAAGCTGAAGGCAACATGCATGGCCATTTTCTCCCCATGGTGGCCCTGTGAGGTAGGCCAGGCTAAAAGCAAAGCAAAATATTCTGGGTGGTTCACAGTATAATTGGGCAGGTTATAAATTTCCCCTTCCAAGCAAAGTGTTCTTATATACCGCCCCATACTACCTCAAGTAGTCCCTGGGTGGTTTACAGTTTAATTACAGTATGTAGGCTACACATTGCCCCTCCAAGCAAGCTAGGTACTCATTTTACCGACCTCGGAAGGATGGAAGGCTGAGTCAACCTTGAGCCGGCTACCTGGGATTCATCCCCAGGTCATGAGCACAGTTTTTAGCTGCAGTAGCGGCATTTAACCCCTGCACCATGAGGCTCTCCTTCTGTGAGCTGGACACTCATTTTACTGATCTCTGAAGGATGGAAGGATGAGTGAACCTTGAGCTGGCTACCTGAGATTGAACCCCAGGTCGCGAGCACAGTTGTGACTACAATGCAGCAGTTTAACCACCAGGTCACGAGGCTGTGTGTGTGTGTGTGTGTGTGTGTGTGTGTGTGTGAGAGAGAGAGAGAGAGAGAGAGAGAGAGAGAGAGAGAAGAGAGAGAGACTGGCCCAGTGAGTCTCAGGGCTCATTTGGTACATAAATACTTCAGTTGTTGCACAACCATTAAGAATAATAATCATGTGCCACTGAGTCAATTCTGGCTTGTGGCCACCGTTTTTCAGGGTTTCTTGAGAAGAGAATACACAGAAGTGGTTCACCCTTCCCTTCTTCTTGGGCCACCCTGGGACCGTGCAGTTTACCCAAGGCCAGCCAGGATGGCTTTACTCACAGGAGACACAGTTGGGAAACAAAATTCCAATCATTGGTTCCACAGCCAGAGATGTAAACCTGCGAGCGATCCAGCCACTGTGACCAAGGTTAGAACATAACATAAGAACATAAGAAGAGCCATGCTGGATCAGGCCAACGGCCCATCTAGTCCAGCTTCCTGTATCTCACTCACAGTGGCCCCACCAGATGCGTTTGGGAGCGCATGAGACTAGATATGTCTCCTGATACCACTCCCCTGCATCTGGCCCTTGAAGTACCCTGGTTTAAAGCCTGGAGACTACACATCTCCATCATGGTTTGTAACCTGTGATGGACATGGACTTTTCCTCCAGGAATCTGTCCAATCCCCTTTTGAAGACATCCAGGCCAGATGCCATCACCACATCCTGTGGCAGGGAGTTCCATACACTTACAACATTCTGGGTGAAAAAATATTTTCTTTTGTCTGTTCTTACTCTCCCAGCCCTTGAGTGGATGTCCCCTAGTTCTGGTATTTTGTGAGGTTGGCTCAAGATATTTTGCCACCAGAGACAGAGGACAAAATGGTGCTCCTTTCTGCTCCAAGCTAACAAGGCCAGCAATACGCGTCGCTTAATCTTATTTCGTTTAATCTTATGAGGGGCAGAGCCTCGGCGTACTGTAACTACTAGAGATGGGCACGAACTAGTAGGCTACACAGGCTGGCTCTTCTGGAATGGACAGTGAGGAACTGAACTCCCAACTCCAGCTCTGCAGTCAAGATACGTAAACCTCTGAGCTATCAGCCAATAGCCTAGAAATGTGTTTTCTAGACTGCTCTCGTAGCAGCCCTCGTAGTTTCTGTGCCGGGCGTCAAGAAGGCCCAGGATGCTGCTGCTTTCTTGTGCTTGTCAGCGAGCAGATTTTTGCCACTGATGGCGAGCGGATGCACTGTTTAAATTCAAGGTTGCAAAAGTGGTGACTTGCTTATCAATCTTTCTTCCAGCGTCCTGGCATTTGCCTGTGGATACAGAGCCTGCCGACGAGTGCGCAGGCTGATAAAAGTCCACGTGCCTTGTGCGAGTTGGTGGCTGGTCCACCGCTGGACAGAATTGGCTTTTTGTGTTTATTATTCACCTGCATTGTTTCGCTGCATTGCCCACAATCTCTCTCTCTCTCTCTCTCTCTCTCTCGTTTTCCTCCTGGCTTTGCATCTGGTAATCTCTCTCTCTTCCTGCTTTGTTTTGCTCCAGATATCCATCCCCATTCACGCCTCTGCCTTCTTGTTCTGCCTGTACCAATCCACATATTTTCCTTTCTCCTCCTAGATTATATTTCTGCCTAAGTATCTTCCTCCAAGTTGGCCAGACACCTGAGTGGTTTAGGTCTCTGGCTGTGGAGAAAGAGGCTGGAAGCTGAATCCCCCTATTGGCGTGTCCCAGGTGCAGGGCCAGCCTGTGTGGCTTTGGGCAAGCTGCACAGTCCCAGGGCTTCCCGTATAAAAAAGAGAAGGGGAAACTACCTCTGAGAATTCTCTACCCAGAAAACCTGGGAAAAGGGTTCCCCTGGGTCAGTTTTGATTGGATGGCACACAATTAATTTATCTTCTTCAAATGATTCCTTTCCCCATTGCCAAACTCTCCAACACTCGGCCCCAAACCATGAAGTCTCGCCTTAACTTCCAGCCTCCTAACCAGCCTGCCCATCCAAGTATATATTTCAGTTTCATCCTTTATTGATTGATTGACTGATTGATTGATTGATTGATTTAGATGCAACTCTATAGCCCTTTGGGGTACGTGGTGCGGTATATAAATCAAATAGACAGACAGACAGACAGACAGATTTTTGTGGCCACCCCACAGGTCCACATCACAGGTCCACATGCACAGACAGACACACATAATTGCTTTAAAATATGCCAAATGGGGTTGGAGGAATGGTCTCAGGCAGGCTACAGTACAGGCTAATACAGGAGCAGGAACAGGGGAAAGGAGGAGGAGGAGGAGGAGGAGGAGGAGGAGGAGAAGAAGAAGAAGAAATGGGGCAGGTGTTATAATCTGAGCCCTTGTGCCTTGCAATCTGGAAAGACATAACACAAAAGGAAAAGAGGATGGGGAGGGAAAAGGAAACCTAATACCGTACAACCCAGTCACAAGCTCCTTGTGCTAAGAGCCTGGCAGAGGGGCTGGATTGTAACCAATGTTCTCCACCCCCCCCCTTGCTATCTATGTTTCTCCTTATATTGGCTCATCTCCTGGCCACCTCCCCATCTGCATTTTCAACACTGGTTCTTAGTGGCTCTTCATAGTCTATTTCCCCTTAGTCCTCATGGGGACCTTCTTCTGTACATCCAAAGTGGGCAGTCTGCCACAGGGCTAAACGCTTGCTTTGCCTTGAGTTTTCTCACACGCCCCTGTCTTATGTCTTTAAAGGCTTGAAAGAGCTCCCTTTTTCTGGACAATAACTCCTGGAATCCAAAAACCAGCACAGCTGGTGTTCCTCAATAAAGTGATTCTGGAAGTTCAAAAAGTAACTTTTTCGAACACACCCACCCACTTTCATCATCCTCTTAGAACAGCAGAGCTAGAAAGGACTTTCTGGACCATCGAGTCCAGACTCGGTCAAGGAGGCTCAGTGGGGAATTGAACTCCCGAACTCTGGCCCTGCAGCCAGATGCCTTAAAAGCGTTCAGTGATGCGGCAGACATTCCACTGATATCTCACATTTCCTCCAAGGATTTTCTAGAAAGCAGATGTGCCTCTTTATTTCAACCACCTACCAGTGAAGGTCAGGTTGAAAGAGGAATCATAGAATCATATGTGTTGGAAGAGACCTCCAGGGCCATCCAGTCCGACCCTCTGCCACGCAGGAACCTCCATCACAGTGTTTCCGACAGATGGCCACCCAGCCTCTGCTTAAAAACCTCCAAAGAAGGGGACTCCACTACCCTCCTTTGTAGCAGCATATGCCACTGCCCAACAGCTCTAACCGTCATGAAGTTCTTCCTAATGTTCAAAATGAATCTCTTTTCCTGTAGTTTGAGACCATTGCCCCATGTCCTAGTCACTGAAAGCCATGAAAAACAAACCAGTCCCTTCTTCAATGTGACATCCTTTCAAATATTTAAACATAACCATCATAGCCCCTCTCAGCCTTCTCTTTGAAAGGCTAAACACTCCCAGCTCCCTAAGCCACTCCTCGTAAGACATATCATGCAGACCTTTTACCATCCTGGTCACCCTCTTCTGTACCTGCTCAAGGTTGTCAACATCCTTTTTAAATGTAGGTGCGCAGAACTAGACTCAGTACTCCAAGTGGGATCTGACAAGAGCAGAATAGAGTGGTACTATCACTTCCCTTGATCTAGACCAGTGGTTCTCAACCTGCGTGTCCCCAGATGTTCTTGGACTGCAACTCCCAGAAGTCTTCATCACTACCGGAGCTGGCCAGGATTTCTCGGAGTTGCAGTCCAAGAACATCTGGGGACCCACAGGTTGAGAACCACTGGTCTAGATCAAGGGAAGTGAGAGTACCCCTCTATTCTGCTCTGGTCAGATCCCACCTGGATTTCTGAGTCTAGAACCACTGATCTAGACACTAAGCTTTTGTTGATGCAAACAAGGAGTGTGTCTAATTCTAGCTACACCCAGCATGTTCCAGGTCTCAGGGTGGACTAGAACCCAGATCCTCTCAGACTTGTGCTGTAGCATGATGAGGACCTCCTCTGGCTTTGGAGCGCCACTTAGGTGCAGGAGGTTGAAAGCACCTCCACGTCAAACATCCGTTACCCCTATTCTGTGCATCCGCTCTTAAGACTCTCTCTGCAACATGCCATAGTCAACTCTGTACAGTCCCTCCCTGCCGCTCCGGTCCACTAGGGTCTAACCTCTCTGTACAGTACACTGAATGTTTATTATTTAAGATTACTATTTTGTGAACCAAGCATCCTGACATATCTCTTTCCCTCCATTCGGAGCACTTGCTGCCTCTCCTTGGAGGGATGGCGGAGGGCGAGAACCAGAATCCCCAGCTCCCAGAATCTTCAGCTCATAGACCTGGCTACTGCCACAGAGAGAAAGAAGACAGGGGTACAAGCAAGCCGTATCATTTTGACATTTTGACTCCTGGGCTGCAGAGCAAGAGACAAGAAGGATGAAGCCATGAGGGGAATAAACAGCGGAGTTACCAAGTAGAGATGGGCACGAAACGAACAATTTTTCATTTCTGTTTTCGTTTTTTCATTTCGTTACGTAACGAAACGACAAACAAATTTTGTCTCTAAAATGAAACGAAACAAACAGAAACACCGGAAATTTTGTCGTGTGTCTCATTTCCGTTACTGCAATATGAGTGAATTGCTTAACATCCTAAAAATAAAAAAAATTTGAAATTAATGGTAACGAAATGGTAACGAAGTGAACGAAAATGAAAATGAATTTTTTTGCAAAAATTCGCGAAAAACGGAAACGAACCGAAACAGACCCTCCAAACGACAAACGACAAACGAAATGCCATTTTTTTGATTCGTGCCCATCTCTATTACCAAGTCCGGCTGCTGTCCCCAGACCTCCCTTGAAAACCCTGCAAATGAGACAGGGAAATTGCACCCTAAATGGCCTATCCTGGAAGCACCTTTTCCCCTCCACCCGTCTTCCTCATCTCTCTCTCCTTTCTGGCCACCCACACACTCTCCTTCCATTCATCTGCACGCACGTTGACTGAGGAAGCGTGCAGCACGCATCCTCACCACGGATGGCCTCTCCGAACACAGAACTCGGCACAACTTCCTTTGGGGGACTATAAGACCCGGAATCCCCTAAGCCAGCAGGTCCACACGAGACATAGTCTGGAAAAAAAAGGGGGGGGCAACTTTCCAACGACCTAAGTTCTGCAACTTTTTTTCCAAGTCCAGGAACATTCTCTAACACTTAACTAACCTCAGAGGCATCTATTCATCCACCATCACATAAGAGCATAAGAACAGCCTTGCTGGAAGAGGCCACAGCCCATCCGCTCCAGCATTCTGTCTCACACAGCGGCTGACCATTTGCTTCAGGGTCTTCCCAAGCAGATGTCTTCACCTGCTGACGATTCCCCGCAAATGGCATTGAGAGATATCTCTGCCTATCTCACCCTCTCTCTGTTGCCTGCGTCCATCAAATACTTGCCCGACAGTTTCTACTTCAGCTTTTCCTCTGCCAGAGATACTTTAAAATCCCAATTTTTTTCATATTAATTAAATGTCCCCGTGTCCGGCATCTGGATCTGCCTCCCCCCACCCTACCTGCCCACGGTCACCCGGGCCCTTCGCAGGGAGCTCCCTTCTCTTACTTGCCGAAGTCAGACGCTCTCTCAGTCTAGCCCGGGGTAGAGCCACGCTCCTTTGCCGCCTCTCTCTCTCTCTCTCTCTCTCTTTCTTGCGCTCCCTCGCTCTTCTTTGCCTGGCTTCTCTCTCCCTCTCTTCCTCAGTCCTGCCCTGGAGAAAAAGACCGAGCCAGAGAGGAGGCGAGAGAAAAAGAGAGAGAGCAGCAGCAGCAGCAGCAGCAGCAGAACTGTGCTGGCCACTGGATTCTCTGGCTCAGAGCAAGGCTTGGGGTGTGAGCAAACATATGTGCATCACGCATCACTCACTCACTCACTCACACACACACACACACACACACACACACACACACACAGAGAGAGAGAGAGAGAGAGAGAGAGAGAGAGAGAGAGAGACTCATTCACTGCTTAACTCAGTTTGGAAGCTGAGCCAGTCAGACGCACACAAAACACCAATGAGATCATAACAGGAATGGCTGATAAGCATCTTGGCACTGGGCTAAGGATGCATCCCGAGCCCTCCTGCTTTTATCCGGGCCACGCTTCCCTCCCTCTCTTTGCACCTTGGCCCACAGGCGCCTTCCTTTCTCCCTCGGCCTGACAGGTAACCCTGGCCCACTCCCGTGTCTTAGCCCCTTTTTGGGGTCCCTTGTTGGCTTGGCCCGGTCGCTCTCCTTGTCCTGATTTCACGCCATGACGAAAAGCTGCCTCAAGAGGAGAAATCAGAGTTTCTTCTGAGCCCCGCTGCTCCCAGGGAGAAGGTGATCCTAAGCAGATCCTGTCAAATCATGGGCAGGTCCCACCGGAACCCGCCCTAGCTGTGGGAGGCAGTGGGGTTTGTGCGTGCTTTTCTTCGGCCAACCCAAAGGGGCTGCAAGCTTTCAAGACCTCAGGTCTCTGCTTTGGACAGGGTGTTACAAATTAGGAAGGAAGAGGCTTGCTTTTAGAGGAGATCTCTAGTCGCTTCTGACTTATGGAGATCCTTATTGACCTCAAAAGATTTCCTCTCCTCCTCAGCTCCGATCAGCTCTTGTAAACTCGACACCATGGCTTCCTTATGGAGTCAATCCATCTCATATTGGCACTTCCTCTTTTCCTGCCTGCTTCCCCTTGCCCCGGCACATGACTGCCTTTCCCAGCAAACCTTGCTTCCTCATGATGACTTCAAAGTAGGGCTGCCTCCATTTCATCATGTTTGCCTCCAGAGAAAGGACGGAGTTGGTTTGCTCAAGCTTCCACTCATTGGTTTTCCTGGCCATCCGGGGTATCTGCAAAGCTGTCCTCCAGCACCACATTTCAAATTGTTCATTCCCCACCCCCACCCCTGTTGATTTTATTCACTGCCCAGCAAGGAAATAAGGTGCTGAAGGCAGGCCAGGGAGGTTCAGGGGATGGAACAGGGAGACTCCCTCCCCCCCAAAAAAAAATCTCAGAGGGATCCTTTGTCCTGGTCCCAATACATCACTACAATGCAGTGGGTCTTATCGGTCATGTAGCAATGCTAGGTTTAAAATGATCATTTTAAAGCCGCAGAAATGGAAGAAACCCTACAGATCAATGGTTGGGAACCTCTGCTATAGATCTTTAAGTCATGCCCCTGTCACAGAAATTAAACTCCCACCCTCCGGCTCCGCAGCCAAATACCTAACCCACGAGCTAACTATAAGGTTGCTGGACACGGGGAAGTTTTGTCTTCCGTGCATCACCAGCGTAAACTCAGATTTGCTCCAATTTGATTCCTTAGGAAAGACGCTGGCCAACGTAGCTTCGGATTCCATACACATAGGAATGGCTGAGGGTTTTGTCTCTGCTGTTTTGTTTTGCTTTAAGCAGGGGAAATCTCCAAAAGTTTGCAAAATGGCTCCGCTGTTTGTAATGGGAAACAAGACCCACGTTAAAATATTTTGAACACGGGAAAAACTAGCCTAAACTGATTTGCATGTGTTGAAGCCAGGTCTCTGAGTATTTAGAAGTTTGGACTTGAATACTCACAGATCTAAATCCAACCCATATTTGTACATGACCCCTAGACTCCGCCGCAAATGGATCCCAGCTCCGGAGCTTAAAATTGTTTCCCCACCAGCTCCGCAGTTTACAGATAATTAAGTGCGACCACGCCCACCTAAGCGCGTCCCAGCGCACTTTTCAGGTACCTGCTCTCCGGAGGTGAAAATTCCTGATGCGGATATAACGTAGTGACTGCCGGACTCTCCTTGCTTCTGTTTGTTCTTTTTTTGCCCGCCGCCCCTTTAAGAGATCTGAATGCAGTGCCGGGAGGTGAGCGGCATTCTTTTCTTCCTTTTTTTCTCCCTCCCCTCACGCAGCCAGCAGCCAGGAGTGCGGAGGGGGTGGGAATGCAGGAACAGCGACAAACCCCTAAGATCTCTGGTCCGAATTTAAGTGGCCAGCGGATCTTAGGGGTCGTGTGAATAGTTAGCTGATTCAATACAATTGAGTCAACTGCTGTCCTATAAGATATTGACTGCATTCAGCTGGCCCTCAGAACTGCTCTCTATATTAGAAAGCACAGGGGCAACGTGGGTTTGTACAGTAAAATGGTTTTATGATATTGGCCTTTCTCCCTGGCAGTACAGACATTCCGAGTGGCAGGGTTTGAATTTTGCTTGGAGGAAACAGCATTGGAGATTGGTGGTGCTTTGTGTGTGACGGTAGCTTTGTTTACAAATAGAGAAGCTGCCCTCCCACAACCATTCTCTAGGAATCTCACAGGTAGTAAAGCACTTTCTGAAAGTGTTAAAAGGAGAAGGGAAGCTCCTTTGGGAAATTTTGAGGGCTCTTGAGTTTTTGTGTGAGAAAGACTTTTAATATATATATTTATTATTGTACAGTCACATCTCTGAGGGCTGGCACAGATGCCCAGCTTTCCCACACTTAAAGCCCGGGGGTGGGGGTGGGGAAGCAGTCCTGAGGTAACCTGTTCCCTTGGGACTTCTTCAGGTGGGGAAGCAGAGCAACATATAATAAATGATAGGGGGAGGAATACCTCAGAAAACCCCTGGCAGCTTTGCAACAATAAAGTAACTTGGCTCTCAGCCACCCAACATTCATTTGTTCGTTTCATATGATTTCATTTCATTTCATTTCGAACCACAGAATAATTAAGTTGGAAAGGACCTGCAAGGCCATCGGGTCCAACCCTCAGCTCAATGCAGGAATATGTAAATCAAAGCAAATCTGACAGGTGGTGGCCCAATTTTCTCTTGAATGCCTCCTGTGCTGGAGGACTCGCCACTCCCCAAGGCAATCGGTTCTGTTGTCGTACTGCTCTAACAGTTAACAATTCCCACTCACCCGGCTGAATATTCAGCCTAAATCTCACTGGAGGCCATTGTGGTGCGTCCTGCATTCAGGGATGACTATGAAAATATTAAGTATCTGAAGGGTGCTATCATACTTCCCCTCAGACTTTTCTCCCCAA
Source organism: Phrynocephalus versicolor (assembly GCA_023846285.1). NCBI lineage: Eukaryota > Metazoa > Chordata > Lepidosauria > Squamata > Agamidae > Phrynocephalus > Phrynocephalus versicolor. Next base: position 110,673 of record JAHTLZ010000004.1, on the reverse strand, counting down.
GGTGATACATGCTCAGTTCTTTCTGTCTGTCCTCATAAAGCATGGGTTCCAGTCTCCTGGATATCCTCATCATCATTTGCAGGCTTGCTTTTGCTCAGGGAGGGGACTCAAGCCAGCTCCCACTGTTAAAAGAGTAACCCCTTTGTAAAAAATAAAAATAAATTACAGGTATAAAAAGTAGTCAGGCTACAATAATAGCAAGAGTTATCAGACAGCGTTGGGAACTGTCCAAACATCCTTGGTGGATCTGGAAGTGGAGTCATGGCAACTGGACTCCTCTTTCTTGAGAAACAGAAAAGTTTCGCTGCTCATCCAAACAGCTTCGACAGATGAGCAGCGAAACGTTTCTCTCTCTCAAGAAAGAGGAGTTGCCATGACTCCACTTCCAGATAAACTCACCTGGATGACTGAGAATCTTCACAGACATCCTTGGGGGATCACACATAGTCTTTAGGGTGCTTGTCTCCCCACCCCAGTTTTAACTTGTAAATATGGGATCTAAGTCCCATTATGGTCCTGATAGGGTGACAAGCAGCACCCAACATAAAGAGCAACTATAATAGGGTTTCCCATGACATATCTATGTAATGGTTTTTCCAGCTTCATCCCATCCTCACCCCAGCAAAACCTGGTGAATGTCCTTAGCCAAACAAGGAGTTGGACCCAGGCCTCCTGATTCCGCATCTGTCAATCTCTCTCCTATATTACATAGTCTCTCTTATTACCAGTAATTTCATCATCTACAGATCCCTGAGAATTATTTGTTTTAATTATTTGTTTTGGGGATTTTTGGCAGCAAAAGAAACTTTTCAGGAAATGTAAGGAAAAATGTCAAACAGAACACTGCCTGCTTCCTTGCTTCTAATCTAATCCTTTCAGGGAAAATCACTCTATCCCCCCAAGATATTAGCTGTAATTTTTAAAGCCCTTTATAGCCTAAGAAAAAACCCCCACACCCAAGGTTCCCTGAGGGAATATTTTCACCCTCATCTGTTGAATACACTCCCCAGGGACATTTGTCAGGAGGATCACTGGCAGTTTACCTTAGAATTGAAGACATTTCTATTTTCTTGGACATTTTTTAACAAAAAAGACTGTCAGGTTTCTAAGCCGTGTAATTCGATTAGCCATACTGCTGTCTGGAATCCCCTCTAATGTTTTGGTTAGTGCTGTTTGTTTTCATTGAGGCTTGGGAACTATTTTAATTATGTCATTGTATTTGATTTTTCAGTTCTTACTGTGAACCGCGGAGCATATTTACATTAAGATGCGATATACTTTAAATTAAATTACTTTAACTAATTCTCAACTCTCTTTTGTCTGCTTCTTTCACTGATTCTGTCCAGAACTACCGGTTTGCACTGCGCCCCCCCCCCTCTTTCCTTCTTCCACTCAAACAAGAGCCAACTCTACCTTTAGGCAAAGTGAGGCAGCCATTTCGGAGGGCAGGTGCCGTGGTCTTTTTCATATGGACCAAGAAGGTCTTTGTCATCTTGACCTTTGCCTTAAGGAAACACACACACACACACACACACACACACACACACACACACACACACACACACACACACACACACACACACACACACACACACACACACACACACACACACACACACACACACACACACACACACACACACACACACACACACACACACACACAC
>JAHTLZ010000004.1:86430-101329 GCA_023846285.1 Phrynocephalus versicolor | reverse complement strand
GGGGGGGGAGTTACGGAAAGGGCTCAATGAATCCAAGTTCTTCTGCCAAAGCTATTAAGCCACAACCCAAGTTCTCAAACAGGAACCCTCTTCTTGAAACCATCCGTCCATTCATTGGCACCAAATGCCGCTGGCTTGACCATAATTACAACCTGCTTTGTCAAGAGCAGAGAAGATCGGCAGCATTCAAACCCTGGATAACATCTTGGGGGGAGGCTCTGCTTAATGCCAGATACAGCTTAATTAAGGGGGTTCTGTCTGTTAATAGCATGGATGGGATCTCCACTTTCCAATCATCTTGTCCTGTTGAAGAGTTAATTGCGAGAGAGGTATCAGCCTTTTCATTCCCTCCCAGTAAGCACATATTTACCTTCTTAAATTGGTTATTAACCAACATCTCCGCTTAAAAAAAAATTAACATTTTTCTAGAAAGGTCAGGACTCTCTCGATACAGACCAGAATTGTCCTCTGATCCAATTCAGCACATATACAGTTGTGTTTCAGGAGCGAATCGGGAGCATCCCTCAGTCCCTGTTTTAAGATTTTACAATCGCTCCCTGGAAAACCCTGGAAAAAGGGGGGGCATAAGTCAGGACAGATTTGAGGGTACATGATGGTGGTGGTGGTGGTGGTGGTGAAATGGAGAACACTCAGTATTAGAGATGGGCACGAATTTAAAAAATGGCATTTCGTTTGTCGTTTGGAGGGTCCGTTTCGGTTTGTTTCCGTTCTTTGTGAATTTTTGCAAAAAATTCGTTTTCGTTTTCGTTCATTTTGTTACCATTTATTTCAATTTTTTGTGATTTTTTTTAGGATTTTAAGCAATTGACTCATATTGCAGTAACGGAAACGAAACGCACGACAAAATTTCCGGTGTTTCTGTTCATTTCGTTTCATTTTAGAGACAAAATTCGTTTGTTGTTTCGTTACGTAACGAAACGAAAACTGAAACGAAAAATTGTTCGTTTCATGCCCATCTCTACTCTGCATTGAAGCTCTAATAAGCCAAGGTTCGTGAATTTGAGATCTAAGCCCACAGCCATTGCTGTATCTTCCAGCAATGAATTCTGCAGGTTATTCTGTAAGGATCTGAGTGAAGTGAGGCCGTTGCTTCCCTTGTCAAAACTGAGGACGTTTGTCATGAAAGGGAGGGCGTTCCGAATCAACCACCATCTATTTCACTGTGTGATCCCACATTCCATTCAGAGCCCGGCATCTTAAAAGGAACTCATGTTGCTTCTTGGTAGCTTGACTGCTATTATTGTTGCCACTTTTCCAACTATGCAAGCAATTTGTTGCATTGCGTATGTAATAAAGGGACACACTGACGTTATCAACAAGCCAGAAAAACATGAGAAATGCTCTCTAGTTCCCTCTAGGGCCCATATCTGATACTGCACCCCATTAATATACATACTTGTATAAAAGAATTAATTCGTTCCAAATGAAATTATGTTAAGCAAATTTTCCTTTATAAAAATTCCCATAGGAATGCAAGGAAAATAGAGTGATCCCATTTTTATGCTGTACGGATTCTCCCCATAGGCGATTATGTTAAGCAAATTTCCCCTATCTCCGGAATTTTTTATATTGTACAAATTTTATGTTATACAAGCTGTTTGTTATACAAGGGTCCGCTGTATATAAAAAGACAAAAATGAAACTAAATACACTACTTCCCTTATCACCTGGGATGATACGAGGATGGCAAAAACCTGACAAACTCTTATCAAAATGTTATTGCTGTTGTCATCCTTTGATCTATACACCACTCTCTGGACAGTTTACAATTTAATTATGCAGGCTTGCCCTACCTCAGTAAGCTAGGTACTTGTTTTACTGATCTCAAAAGTATGGAAGGCTGAGTTAAGAGCAGAGACTACCTTGGATAGGAAGGTAGTACAAGAATACCTGGAAACCCTAAATGAATTTAAGTCTCTGGGGCCAGATGAATTACACCCAAGAATATTAAAAGAACTAGCAGAAGTAATTTCAGAACCATTGGCAATAATCTTTCAGAATTCCTGGGGAACAGGGGAAATCCCCATAGATTGGAGGAGGGAAAATGTTGTCACCATCTTTAAAAAGGGGGGGAAAGAAGACCCAAATACTTACTGCCCAGTCAGCTTGACATCTATTCCTTGAAAGATTCTAGAACAGATTATTAGGCAGACTGTCTGTAATTATTTAACAAGCAATGCTGTCATTATTAGAAGTCAACACGGGTTTCTCAAAAACAAGTCATGCCAGACTAATTTGATCTCTGATAAAGTTACAGGCCCGGTGAATGAGGGGACTGCTGTGGATTTTGTTTACTTGATTTCAGTAAGGCCTTCAATAAGGTTCCCATGACATACTTGCAAAGAAGTTAGTGGAATGTAGGATAGAAAATGCTACTGCTAGGTGGAATTGTTGTTGGTTAACTGATCGTATGCAAAGATGCTTCTCTTCAGCATGGAGAGATGTGATCAGTGGGGTGCCCCAGGGATCTGTTCTGGCTCTGGTGCTATTCAACATCTTTATTAATGACTTGGATGAAGGAATTGAGAGTAGACTGATTAAATTTGCAGATGGTACCAAATTGGGAGGGGTGGCTAATTCCCTAGAGGATAGGATAAATATCCAAAATGGCCTTGACAGATTAGAGTGCTTGGCCAAAGCAAATAGATAGAGTTTCAACAGAGAGAAATGTAGGGTCCTGCAGCTAGGCAGAAAAAATGAATTGCACAGATATAGGATGGGAGACACCTGGCTGGAGAATTGTACCTGTGAAAGGGATCTCGGAGTCTGGGTGGACCACAAATTGAACATAAGCCAGCAGTGTGATACAGAAGCCGAAAAAGCCAATGTGATTCTTGGTTGCATCAACAGAAGCATAGTTTCTAGAGCAAGTGAGGTGATAGTACCACTCTATTCTGCTCTGGTCAGACCCCACCTGGAGTACTGTGTCCAGTTCTGCGCTCTTCAATTTTAAAAGAATGTTGACAACCTCAAGTGGGTCCAGAGGAGGGCGACCAAGATGGTTAAAGGTCTGGAAGAAATGTCTTAGGAGGAGTGCCTTAGGAATCTGGGAATGGTTAGTCTTACAAAGCTCAAGAGGGGATATGATAGCCATGTTTAAATATTTGAAAGGATGTCATATTGAAGAGGAGGTTGGCTTGTTTTCCATGGCTTCAGAGACTAGAACACGGGGCAATGGTTTCAAACTACAAGAAAAGAGATTCCATTTGAACATTAGGAAGAACTGATGGTTAGAGCTGTCCAGCAGTGAAATATACTGCCACGGAGGGTGGTGGAGTCTCCTTCTTTGGAGGTTTTTAAGAAGAGGCTGGATGTCCATTGACAGGGGTTCCTGCATGACTGAGGTTTGGACTGGATGGCCCTTGATGTCTCTTCCTACTCTGTAGTTCTATAATTCTATGAGTACTGCAGTTTAACCACTCTTCCAACTCTATGATTCTATCTCATGGTAACAAGTCATCAAAAAGGCAACCTAATAAGGCAGAACTGATCCATGCAAAACCTTTTGGGGTCTGCAACTCCTAATGGCCACATTTTAAGCAGAGACTGAATGGCCATCTGTTGGGGGTACTTTGATGGGGATTCCTGCATGGCAGGGGGTTGGACTGGATGGCGCTTGAGGTCTCTTCCTACTCTATGGTTCTATAATTCTATGAGCTCTGCAGTTTGACCACTGCACCACAGGGTTTACAAAATACCTGCAAATTCCTTTAAAAGGTTCTTTAAAAGTAACATGTGAAAGTACAGTACAGTTAAGAAACATGGGGTACTTGTTACATCAAAGAAATGGCTTTGAAACTACAGTACTAACTAGACATTACCAGGAAAATAACTAGTTGATTGTTACTTATTAGTTGCAACTAGTTGCATCCAAACTGTGCTCTTAGTACTATGAAAGAAGGAAAATAATTTCTCTGACTTCAGTATGTATGGGGGATAATTTTGTTTTGTTTGCATTTCCATAAAAATGTGTCCAGTTCACACTTCTTGAATCAATGTTCATATCAGATACAGTTATCTTTTGGAGTTTACACTTCTCAGAATTTAGGGAACTGCACTGCAACATTCTAAGAAGTGTCAGTAGGCTGACTCTGCTTGTTTTACATATTGATTTTTTTCTACTGTAGGAACAAGAAACATGTACATATATACAAACACACATCCATATTTGTGCATAAAAAGTCCAAATTGTGTTATACTCAGGAATACTGTATGCTAAAATGTGTGTATAGACTAGAGAAACACACACACATAACATAAGAATTTTTATGCTAGTTTATCCCCCTCAATAAATATTGTTCAACTTTGAAATCTGACTACCATTTTCTTAATACCTTATTCTTTGGAGCCATTTCATTCATTCATTCATTCATTCATTCATTCATTCATTCATTCATTCATTTTTACCTCACCTTTCTCCTTAAAAACAACCCATGGTAGAATACATCATTAAAACACAACATTAAAAGCTAAAGACAGTAAATTAGTCCAATCTTGATGAAGAACTAGCAACATTATATTTAAAATGTTAGGTAAAGCATTAGAAAAACCAGATTTAGAAGCAATTAAATAGAAAGCATCCAATTTATTGTCTCCAAGACAGCCAGTCACTCGGGAAAAACCTGCCTGAAGAGAAAAGGTCTATATGTCCACATGCAGAAGGACAACACCCTTCCTTCCTTCCCATTTATAAGCCACTTTTCTCCCCATAAGAGGACCGTGGCAACTAAGGATTCTGGGAGCTGTCATCTACAAAATCAACAATAACATTTTTAGACTCTGCATCTTATGTGAAACAGAACTGTCTCTCACGCTCATTGAGAAACTGGGTCTGCGAGGTGGTGGTGGTTATTCCTCTTTTCTCCTCACACCAAGGTTTCACTGTCAGAGCTTTTGTCCACAACCTCGCATGCTGTCTGTAATTTGTGTGACTGGGAGGGGCATCTTTGGACTGAGGTGACTGTCTATGCATCCAGCACTGATCAATCATTTTTTTCCAACTTTTGATTTCCAAAAAAGACCCACCTCTCTGCCAAGTGCTTTCCCTCTTTCTTTAGTCTGCTGGAAGCAGGGTTTTTTTTGTTTTGTTTTTTGTTTTGTTTTGTTTTTTGGTGTTTTTTTTTTGCTGTTGCTCTGTTCAGTTGGTTTATAAGTATGTGTGCATTAAAGAAAGCAGCATACGCAAGTCTGTAACTCTGCCACATTCCCTGTGTGAGATACACCACCCTCAAGAAATAATAATAAGAATGTTGAAGGATTTCACTGAAGTACTATTCTTGTTTTATTCTGTTAGAAATGCCACACTGCACCAGATCACTATCATTCCTGTGCAAAACTTGGTGTTGTTTTTTTTCTGTGCAGAATTTAAGGAGTCCTGTTTTCATGGGAATCCAGGCAACCTCGCTGGTCCCGGGGAAAGTTTTGGCAGGGTGTATGAGCATGGTGGAGTTTGGAAAATCCTTTAGTACTCAATCATTTTTCTACCCTTCCCCTGTTCACCTTTTGTTTCATTGTTGGAAGTACAAACGTGCTTAGAAGGGAGGGCTGGTGGACAGCAAAATAAAAACAGCAAAAAAAATTATACAAAAAGGGAGGAAGATTCATCTTCCCTTCTTTGTCTTTTTCACATCATTCCTACACGGCTTCGTGGTTCAGCTCGTTAGGGAACATCACAAAATGAGTGCCCTCGCCACAGGGCACCTCATAATCAACCGTGTCTGCCTACCTTAAGGATCATCCATAGATCCTTCAGCGAGTGGCACCCAGCACCCACTGAGCCACGTGGTGCAGTGGTTAAATGCTTGTACTGCAGGTAAAACGGTGCTCACAGCCTGGGGTTCAGTCCCAGGTAATAGGCTCATGGCTGACTCAGCCTTCCATCCTTCCAAGGTAGGTAAAATGAGTACCCAGCTTCCTGGGGGGGGGGGCAATGTGTTGCCTGCATTACCGTAATTAAAATTGTAAACCGCCCAGAGACTACAGTGGCACCTTGACTTAAGAATTTAATCCATTCCAAATGCATGCTCTTAAGTCGAACTACTCTTAAATTGGGGTACCTATCTAAAAAAAGTAAAAAAAAATAAGTTAAAAAATTTTAAAAATGGAAAAAATATTTGTAAGTCGAGCAGACCATATCTAAAATTTGTAAGGCAGCAGTTAAAATGCCAACAGTTTTCCGCTCTTAAGTTGAGCTGCTCTTAAGTCAGGGTACCACTGTACTTGAAGGGGTATAGGGCGGTATATAAGCAGAACACTTTGCTTTGCTTTCTCCAGCTACCAATGGATTTATTTTGGAAGCCAGGGCAAAACAAAGCAAGCAGCTCTCTCCAGCCCCCTGGTTGTAAAAAATACAATGGAAATGAATAAATAAGGAACTTTCTGGCCTTTTCGTGATACCGATATGCAGGAATGGGAACTTAAGTCATGGGAGTTGCTGCCAAGTTAGAAGTCACGCTGGCAACTTAACTCGGACTCAACCTCCACACACCCCATGATACTGCTTTCGACTCATTACTTGGAATTCACTGACCCTCTCTCTCTCCCCCCTTTCTTCTGGGGGAAAGGAGCGTGTTTTTAACCGGGACTCAGACTTGGGGCTTTGGTACCTAAGACTTGGCCTAGATACTCAGGCCCGATGACACACCACTGGTGATTTGAGGCAGCTGCTTCAATGTGCCTGCTAGGTCCTGTTCCTGGGCGGTGGTACCCAAGATCACCAAGACAATTTGGAGTGACAGCACCGGTCTCACATCCTGCCCTTGCTCGGAACAGGCGCACTTTTTTTGGCATCCCTCTGGAATAAATGTCCCAGGTGGAGAAAGCAAAGTCACAGCTGCCATTCACCTTCCTGTCCTGAAATTCACGCCATCATTTTGTCACATACCTAAAGAGGATGTCGTTTGTACAGCCACTGTGTGTTGGCTGTCATAAGAACAGAAGAACAGCCTTGCTGGAACAGGCCACAGCCTATCCAGTCCAACATTCTGTCTCAAACAGCGGCTCACCATTGGCTTCAGGGTCTTCCCAAGCAGATGTCTTCACCTGCTTACGATTCCCTGCAAATGGTATGGAGAGATATCCTGCCTATCTCTCCAACCGGAGGTTGTCCTTAGGCGTCCATAATGAATGAATGAATGAATGAATGAATCTTTATTTACGGTTTTTAACCAAATCAAGAAACATCAAAACATCAGCCCACCAGAACAAAACAGTTTGCCATGATAAAACACCTTAAAAACATTGTAAAACCTTTGATAAAAGCCGCAAAGTACAAACAGGACTATTATATAAATAGTCAATATTAAGAAGATAGATAAAATAATATATTGAGAATCGAGTCAACATCAAACCCCTAAGTGGAGTCCACGCTCTATATGATCATCAGGAGCTAGGATTGCTGGCAATCATGAGCCTACGTACAACTACTGCAGCAGTACAAAATCTGGCGACACAATTTGAAATCTGCTGGGACCTGTCAGAAAGAAGTAACTTCACATAGAATTTGGCAGGTCTCCCAGGAAATTTATTAATAACAGGTTCAATAAGTTCCTTGCGTAGGTCACGATAAAAAGAACAATAGAGAAGTACATGAGTGACCGTTTCTACCTGATTCATTTCACATGGGCACAAGCAATTTAGGAGGGGAATATTCTGAAATTTCCCATCCAAAACCTTGGAAGGGAGCACATTCAATCTGGCTAAAGTGAAGGCTCTTATAATCTTTGGGGGCATTGAACCAGTCAGGTATTGGGGTATAGTAAATTCATTATAAGTAACTCCACTGTGATTACCCAAAAGACTCACATGTTCTTGGAGTTCTATATCCCAGATCCTCCGTTTAACTGCAGCTTTGGCATTAATGTAGCCCATTTCTTTTAAAATACTATTGGAGAAGCCAATTTGCTGTATTTCTTTTACTACAAGCTGTTTCCATTCTGACTGGAAAGAGTCAATTAGTACCAGAGGGGCCAAACCTTCTGTAGCGAATATAAGTTTTAACCAATAATTGATCATGAGGACTTTGACCCGTGCTCTTATAGGTACTAAACCAGCCTCCAAGCGAAGAGCTACGTTTGACGTACAGGGAGGTACAGCCAGGACTGATCTCAAAAATTTTGTCTGTACTACCTCCAAAGGATGAACATTTGAACATGCGAAAATTTGGGAACCGTACAACATTTGAGAAATAACTTTACCTTTGAAAACCTGGATTGCTGGAGATACTTGTCGCCCTCCTTTAGAATAGAAGAATCTAGTTAGTGCTGCAGCACTTTTCTGGGCATTCAATGATGCTTGTTTTAGATGGGAGACCCAAGAGCCTGTAGAACTAAAAACTATTCCCAGGTATTTGAAGCATGAAACTTGCTCTATGGGGTGGTTGTTTATAACCCATTTATGTTTGTTCAGTTCGTCTCCGTCCATAATGATAGCCATTTATACCCTTGTTCTCCATGAACTTGTCTAATCCTTTCTCGGAGATGTCAAGGCTGACAGCTGTCACCACTTCTTCTGGCAGGGAGTTCCACAGACCAGTGACCCTCTGGGTGAAAAAGGACTTTCTCTTATTTGATTGAGATCTAGCACCCCAAACGTTTCATGGAGTGCCCCTAGTTCTAGTGTTGTGCGATAGGGAAAACAGTTTTTCCTTATCTACTTTGTCCATACCGTGTATGATTTTATAAACTTCAATCAGGTCACCTCTTAGGCGCTGTTGTCCCTCAGGGTCTGTCCCAAGCGACTCTCCCTCTCTGATCATAGATATTTGAAAAGGCAGGACTTGGATTCCTTAGTGTTTGACGCTTTCACAGCCTTGCACATCCAGAACCACACACTTGGCCTGCTGAAAGGCCCCGGCAGGCAGGCTTACGTCCCTGTGGGCCAGTTCTGGGCACGGAGGGAAGGCCTGGCTGGGTCCCGGTGGCTGCTCTCCCATCTGTGGGGCCAGTGTGAAGGGATGAAAGGCTCGAGTGAGAGGAGAGATTGAAAGGACCCTTCTGTGTGTCCCAAGCAGCGGGCTGGAAACCCCATTAACCACGGCCAGGCCTTCCAGCAAAGAGGAGTGCCGTTTGCTTTGGCCAGGGAAAGAGGGTCAAACGGAGACATTCAGGGGCCTGTGAGTCCGGTTCCCTCCCGGACAGGAGCCTATAGAGGGAACCTGGGAAAGGGAGGATCATCTTCGCTCGGCCAAAGATAATTATTGGGGCAAGCGGGAAGAAAGCGAAAGAACAAGGAAACAAAAATTGAGAGGGGAAACGTCCGAACTGGAGACTGAATACAGGGCTTTGATTCCCTCCCCTGTGGACATCAAGGAAAACCGGGCGTCCAGCTTCCCGTTGCTCCCCTTTAACCCGTACAGATCCCTAATGGGCTTCCAAAGAAACTAGTCCTCTTGATTCTCAGGCCCACACACTTTTCAAATCCTTCACTCTCATCTTCTGTGTCTCCCCCCTCTTTCAATCCCCTCTGCTCTCTCGCTCTCTCTCTCATTCGATCTCAGATCTTGCTCATTTTCCTTCTCTCCTTTTCCAGCCCAGAGACGGAGCCAGCTGGAATCTGGACAACTGGACCCCGCGCGCTCGCTCCTTCTCCAGAACCCAGGAATATACAAGGAGAGCTGAGCTCATGGATAAAAATATGTCTTCGGGTGTCTGGGGAAAGGGAGCACAAGAAAGCCAGAGTGGAAGAGGAAGGGAAAGTCCGAATACAGGCTTAAGAGTCGGAGAGGGGTACATCAAGAAGAGTGGGGTGATGGCGGCGGCATTGATCAGGGTGAGGGGGCATGATATGGGGCAGAGAAAAGACAACAGAGCCATGCTTTGTTTCAAGAATTAAAAGGGCCAGAGCTCACCAATGTATCTGGAACATAAAAACAGAAGAGCAGCCTTGCTGGAACAGGCCACCGCCCATCCAGTCCGGCATTCTGTCTCACACAGTGGCTCACCATTGGCTTCAGGGTATTCCCAAGCAGATGTCATCACCTGCTTACGAATCCCTGCAAATGGCATTGAGCAATATCCTGCCTATCTCTCCAACCCGGAGGTTGTCCTTAGGCATCCTCCCTTGTTCTCCATCCTTTTGTAAAGCTATCAAAGCTGACAGCTGTCATCACTTCTTCTGGCAGGGAGTTCCAGAGACCAGTGATCCAGCACCCCAAAGTTTCATGGAATGCCCCCTAGTTCTACTGTTGTGGAATAGGGAAAGCAGCTTTTCCTTATGTACTTTGTCCACACCGTGTATGATTTTATAAACTTCAATCAGGTCACCTTAGGCGCTGTTGTTCAAGAGTGAAGAGGCCCAGCCGTTGCAGTCTCAAATGGTAAGGAAGGGGCGCCAGTCCCCTAATCATACTGGGTGCCCTCCTCTGCACTTTTTCAGTTTCCATAATATCCTTCTGGAGGTACCTTGACCAGAACTGTACACAATACTCCAGATGGGGCCTCTCCATAGATTTATGAAAAGGCAAAATGACACTTGCTGATTTATTTTCAATTCCCTTCCTAATGCTCTCTAGCGATGAGTTTGCTTTTTTCACTGCTCTGGCACACTGGGTGAACACCTTCATTGAGATAATCAACCAGAACACCAAAGTCCCTTTCCTGGTTTGTTGCAGAGATTTCAGATCCCATCAGTTTATAAATGTAATTTGGGGCTTTTGCCCCAACGTGCATCACTCTGCAGTTCCTAATGTTGAAACTCATTTGCCACTGGTTTGCTTACTCCACCAGTGTCAAGAGATCCCTCTGCAGCTCCTCACCTTGTTATTTACTCCTACTTCTAGATCATTTATGAAGAGATTGAAAAGCAGGGGGTTCCAGTACTGAACCTTGGGGGGGGACCCCACTCTTTACCTCTCTTCACTTGGAGAAGTGTCCATTTAGTGCTACCCTCTGTTTCCTGTCCCTTAGCCAGTTGCTGATCCAGGACAAGACCTGTCCCTTGATTCCATGACTGGCAAGTTTATTCAAGAGCCTTTGGTGCAGGACCTTGTCAAAAGTCTTCTGAAAGTCCAGATAAACAATGTCAACTGGATCTCCCTTATCCACATGCTTATTGACTCTCTCAAAAAATTCCAACAGATTAGTGATGCCTGATTTGTCCTTGCAAAAGCCATGTTAGCATTCCTTCAGCAGCACCTTCTCTTCTATATGACTATTACTTCTTTTAAGATGGGTTCCATCACTTTACCTGGGACACATATCAAAATGACCGGTCGGTTATTTCCTGAATCACCTCTGGATCCTTTTTTGAAGATTGGTGTTACATTTGCTACCTTAATAATGTTTCTCACTAAAAATAGTGTGTCTGGAAATAATGCTTCACTTCCATGTGGATTAATCCACTCATGTGAGTTTGGGGCTACTCAGTGCTAAAGTAAAAGCGCTTTAGACATGCCCAAAAACCTGCTTCTCTTTATTCTTGAGTTGACCTGATGGAGATTATCAGCCTTGAGTCCCCAGACGTTTGTGGACTAAAACTCCCAGAAGCTTTCACCACCAGCTGTGCTGGCCAAGATTTCTGGGAGTTGCAGTCCAAGAACATTTGGGGTTGGGGATGCCCTAAGCACATCCGATCTCACCTGATTTCAGAAGCTAAGTAGGGTCAACCCTGGTTAGTACTTGGATGGGAGACCACCAGGGAATACCAGGTGCTGTAGTGACCTGGAGTAGGAACTGGCAAACCACTCCAGTATTCCTGCCAAGAAAACTCCATAGACATGGAGTCACGAAGAGTCAGTCATGACTGTAACGACACACCACACACCACTGGGCTAAATAATGAGTGAAAGGCAGAAAACCAACAGGTGCTAATTTTCTTCCTCTTCATTTTCAAGCCAGCCTGGGTTAAGTTTATGGCCTGCCAAAGAGCCGTTAAAGGGAGAAAAACTGCAGTGTGGTGTAGTGGTTAGAGCAGAAAAAACAACCTCACCCTCAATCTGCAGATCCCACCTCAATCATGAAATCTTTAGTGGCCTCAAGATTCATCACTGTACCTTCGCTTAGTCTTTCTCACAAGTCATGTGGGCATCTCCTTTTTTTTAATAGGAGGGCACACCACTGACTGACTGTGGTTGACTCAAGGGAGGTTAGTGTGGTTTGGAATTTTAGTTAAAAAAATAACATTTCCAAGTTCTGGATTAGGAACCCTGAAGTTACCTCCTAAACAACAGAAGGCAACCACTCAAGTCATAGGCCACTGAATATAATGAAATAAATAATAGCTGTTTAAAGCATAAACCATACAAGTTTGCAATTGCATGTACAAATTCGCATGCACAATTCTATGTACATCAGTTTTTTTTCTCTTTTTTTCTTTTTGGGGTGGGTAGGTCGGATACACATCTTTTGGGTGGTGTGTAAGTGGCCACCCTACTCATAGGAATACTGTAAGAATAAGGTGTGTGGAAGAGGATTGTGTCTGCTTCCTTAAACTCTGTGGAGAACACCTAGAAAACAAACATATCAAATTTATTAAAGAGGTGGCAGCCCATTGCAGGGTAATCGGATAAAAATGCAAACAAATGTTGCTGTTATTGTTATTACATCCTGTCATGTCACCCCTGACGTATGGCAACTCTATGACTGAATGGTCTCCAAAACGGCCCGTCCTTAACTGCTCAGCTCTTGCAAACACAAGCCTGTGGCTTCCTTTAGCAAGTCGGACCATCTCATATTTGGTCTTCCTCTATCCCTACTACCTTCCACCTTTCCCAGGGTCTTTGTCTTTTCCAGAGAATCCTGCCTTCTCATGATGTGCCCAAAATTGGACAGCCTTGGCATTAACATTTTGTTTTGTTTTATTTTGCCTCCAGAGATAATTCAGGCTTGATTTGATCTAGAATCCACTTGCTTCTTTCTCTGGCAGTCCATGGTATCCACTAAGCTCTCCTCCAGCACCATATTTCAAACAAAACAATGTTTTCCCTGTCCCCTTTTTAAAAAAATGTACAGTTTTTACTATGGTGATCCTAGAATTATAGAATCGTGAAGTTGGAAGGGGCCTGTAAGGCCATCAAGTCCAACTCCTGGATCCTGGCAGGAATTCAAACCAAACATAACCTTTATTATACTGTTGCATTGTACAGTGTTACCCTGAGTTAAAAGCACCTCGAATTAAGAGCAATTTGACTTAAGAGCAGAAAACTGTTGGCATTTTAACTGCCGCCTTGCAAATTTTAGATATGGTCTGCTTGACTTACAATTTTTTTAAAACTTTTTATTTATTTTTAGATAGGTACCCTGACTTAAGAGTAGTTCGAGACGTCAAGGGCCATCCAGTCCAACCCCCTGCCATGCAGGAACCCCCATCACAGGACTCCCAACAGATGGCCATCCAGCCTCTGCTTAAAAACCTCCAAATAAGGAGACTCAACCACCCTTTGTGGCAGCATATTCCACTGCCGAACAGCTCTAACTGTCTGGAAGTTGTGTCATGGCTACTGGACTTTTTTCTTTTCTTTTGAGAGAGAGAGAGAGCAACGTTTTGCTGCTCATTCAAACAGCTTCATCAGTCTGAATACAGCTAGTGCAAGTCCTCCATCTTATAGTCAGTCAGCTTTGACCTCTTGTCACCGTGGTCTGAATTAGGCTCATAAAATGAACAATGGCCTGAATAGGCTCATTAGGGAGACAATAGTATCCATAGCCTTAAGGTGAACAATGGCCTAAGGTGCTGAAACCTATCAAGAATGGGTCATCGTTAGCTATAGCCTTTTTGAAGGCTTTTTGATTTGTCTGGGTACTTTGGAAAGCACACCTATAAGTAGCAGATAGACTCTGCCTGAGGCCGCCATCTCTGTTGTGCTGCTCAAACTGTCATGAAGTTCTTCCTAATGTTCAAATGGAATCTCTTTTCCTGTAGTTTGCCCCGAGTCCTAGTCTCTGAAGCCATGGAAAACAAACTTGTTCCCTCTTCAATATGACATCCTTTCAAATAATTAAACATAGCTATCATATCCCCTCTCAGCCTTCTTTTTGAAAGGCTAAACATTCCCACTTCCCTAAGCCGTTCCTCATATGACATTTCTTCCAGATCTTCAACCATCCTGGTCGCCCTCCTCTGTACCCGCTCGAGGTTGTCAACATCCTTTTTAAATTGAGGCGCACAGAATTGAACACAGGACTCCAGGTCTTTCAGTCTCTTCATGGCCAAGGGGCCTATCCTAAATTTTCAGGGATGAACCAGAAGTCGTGGTCAGAGCAAGCTGGCCGTGCGTGGGCCCGGTACGTGAGCACACGTGTGTGCGAGAGCTCTCCACTGAAATGTCACCAGGCGAAGCTTGAAGCTCCTGGCCTGTTTCCTTGGCAACTGGAAGGCTACCAGGCCTTGGCGGTGGCGTGAGGGAAAGGGAGGCCATCTTGTGTTTGTCCAGACGGCTGTTGCCGGGTGACCTTTTTCTTCTCTCCTCGTCAGCTTGTTGAAAGCCCAAGCTTTTTGGACCAAAGAAAGACACACGGAGGGAAAGCTCATGTTTTATTGGTCTCGGCTTAGCCGGAGGAGATACATAATCTGGAGTCCGTCTCGGTCCTTCTCTCTCTCTCCCTTTCAAGGGGGATACCCGTGCGATGGCAGGGAGACGGGGATGGTGGCCAGCATTTCTGGCTGCCGTCTCTGGGAACTGTCAAAGGATGAGCCAGGCCAAAGCCAGGCAGGAATCGGAGGAGCCAAAAGATAATCGCTTCGTGACTTCGGAGGCCCAGCGGCCATCCCCATGGGCCAGCGTTCAAACATGAGGCAGGCTCCGGCAATGGGTCGGCCTCCCCAGCTGACACACATAGAAAGTGGCTTTCGGTTGGGTGCCCCCCTTTTCCCTTCATCTTTTCCCTAAGTGTTAAATCATCATCATCATCATCATCATCATCATCATCATCATCATCATCAT
>JAHTLZ010000004.1:50925-86420 GCA_023846285.1 Phrynocephalus versicolor | reverse complement strand
ATCATCATCATCATCATCATCATCATCATCATCATCATCATCATCATCATCATCATCATCATCAAATGAACTGCGGAGCTGGAAGGAGGCCCAAGGCTTCTCAAGCCCAGCCCCTGCCAAAGAGGCCCAGCAGAGAATCGAACTCTCCAACTGCTGAGTTGTCCAGCAAGCACTGTTCTTCAAGGTTTTCTGCCTTCTGAGAGCCATGCTAAGTTTGGAGGAGGGGGAATCACTCTTTTGGACAGCTGCCCTTGTCAAGGACCCACACTATTTAGAGCAGGCCTGTCCAAAGTCCGGCCCGGGGGCCAAATCCAGCCCATCAGGCCATTCTGAGTGGCTGGCTGGCCCACCCCTCCCTCACCCTCCTTCGCCCCATGTTTTTTTTTTTAATCTTCTGCCACCTTCCTCCCTCCCTCCTTTGGTCCCCACCTTCCTTCCTGCGGTTGGGGTTGCAAGGGGTCAGTGGGTGGGGTTTATGGGTCAGTGGGTTGGGCTTGCAGTGGGGTGGCAGAGTCGGAGAGCTACCGGCTCCTGACACATTCTCAGCCACCAAATCTGGCCCTTCTTACAAAAAGTTTGGGCACCCCTGATTTAGGGGATTGTGGGGGGTGTAATAGTGTGGGCACTGCTCCCGTACCAAAAACAGAGAGCATTCTTGGTAAAACGGAGAGCATTTGGCATTGCATTCACTTGAGATACTTCAAATTAATACAGTACATGTAAATGGCATCACAACTGGACTTTGTTATAAGTTTAGCCTTTGTTTATTTGAATCAGAGCATTGTCCAGAGTTAAACTTACGGACATCTATGAAGCATCAGCAAAATTAAAATCTTAAGATAATTAGATTGTTTCTGGACCAAAAGTGAGTTAGTTCAATAGCACTGCCTTGGCCCTTGAGCCCGAGGTCACAGTAAACGGCAACGATGGTGCTCCTTGTAACAATGAACTTTGATTAAACAATCTGTTGGAGTCGGTTTCTTCATACGCGAGCATCTTATTTTCCCACAGTAACAGCTCCCCTTCAGGCCACCTCTCCTCCGATTTTACAGTCCATTTCTGTACCTGGAATGTGCCCTCTGTTGCAGCCACAGGTAGCTCAGGAGAGATATTTGTCCCAGAGAAATAAAATTAGGCCAGGCTCTTGAGAATCTGGTTTGTTTTCCCTTTACCAAGGATTAATCACTATACTGTACTTTCATTTTTCCTGATTGCCCATGGATCTGATAAGTTATTGTTGCCATTGCTTGGGTTTGCTTGTTCAACATTTTAAGTTAACTACTGTATCTTTAAAAAGTGTGTGTGTGTGTGTGTGTGTGTGTGTGTGTGTGTGTGTGTGTGTGTGTGTGTCTAGAGAGCAAGGTATCTGCAGAACTGTGACTAATGCACCTAGCAATTTATTTCATTAGTTATTTAGTGCCAGGCGAAGACAATTGTACCCCTCAAGCACTGAGCAACAAATACTACTCCAACTTTTTAATGGTTCGTTTATTAGTGTTGACTGTTTTATGGTCTGGCTAGGATGTCTTTTGTTGCTGTTTTATTAGCTTGTTTGCTTACTAATTAATCTGATTGATTGATTGATTGATTGATTGATTGCACTTCTGTGCTGCCTTCCTCTTGACAAGTAGGGCATAAAACAGGTATATAAATAACAAGGCAGGTCTTGACTGTTTCTAACCACTGCTGGTGTTCTTAGATGTTTTGGAAGATTTTGCCCTTTCACTAACAATTATTTTATGATTTCTCATTTCATGTGGATCAAACAATAAAAATGTGAATCATAGAATAGTGAAGTTGGAAGGGGCCTATAAGGCCATCAAGTCCAACCCCCTGCTCCATGCAGGAATACAAATTAAAGGAGATCTGCTAGCTAGGTGGTTGCCCAAACGTCTCTTGAATGCCTCCAGAGTTGGAGTGCTCACCACCTGTTGAGGTCATGGGTTCCATTGCCATACTGCTCCAACAGTTAGGAAGTTTTCCCGATCTCCAGCCAAAAGCTGGCTTCTCTTAATGTGAGCCCATTTTTATGCGTCCTGCACTCTGGGATGATGGAGAACAGATCCTGCCCCTCCTCTGTAGGACACCCTTTCAAATGTTTGAAAAATACTTCAGGTCCCTTTTGTCCCTCTTTGCTGTCCCACTTGGGACCAGTACAAAAAAAACCTTACTTCACGTCCATAGCGTGACAGCGGGAACTTGTCTCAACCACGCCCCCTGAACCGAGAACAGAGTGTGACAAGCCATACCTGCCCCTGGGCTGGGGAATTCTCTTGTCACACTTTGTTCCCGGTTCCTGTTCCGAGACAAGGGACGTGAAGTAACGGCAATGGCTGTTTCCCCCTTTCGCTCTAGGAATACTCCAACAACCGAGAAAGACGACTGGAACTCCTGCATCAGGCCAGGCTCAGCTGCCCACCTGTCCCTGCTGGAGAAGGCCGCTCTTGAAGGAACAGGCGCAGAGCCACTGTCAGGCGCAGGTCCGTCCTCTTTGGGTCCCAGAGGTGAGGCTGAGCTCTCTTTGCCTGCTCGCCTGCCAGCCCGCAGACTGCTGAGTGGTGACGTTGCAGCCGCCTGAGCTCACCCGGCTCCTCCTGCCGGGCCTCCTGAGACAGCCCGTGCGTCCGCAGCAGAGATTCGAAATACAGCATCAAAAAACAGAAGCCCAACAATTTTTTAAAAGGCTAAATGAAGCTAAGTAATTGTCACAAAACAAGGACGTGAAGTAACAGTTGTCACGATACAAGTAATCATGCCCGTGGGTAAACGAAAACAGGGACTGAACAGGGACAAAACCACGTAACCGCGAACAACGCGGTCACGGAACGAATGTAATCGCGGAACGAGGTAGGACGTGAAGTAACCACCAAAGACTATCATATCACCCTTCAGTCTTCTTTTCTCCGGGCTAAACAGGCCCAGTTCTTTCAGGCTTCCCTCCTAGGGCTTGGTTTTCATCCCCCTGATCTTCCTTGTCACCCTCCTCTGAACTTGCTCCAATTAAAATATTTAGCTGTTTAATTTTATGACTTATACCGTATTGATATGCAGCACTGTCTTTCCTCTCAAGAGCTCAGGATGAGAGGCACGGCTCTCCTCCGTCCCATTTTCTCCTCACATCTTCCCTGCGGGGTAGAATTCATTGGGTGACTGGCCCAAGGTCAGCTAGTGAGGTTCATGGTTCAGTCACTCGCTAAAACCCTGTATCACCCAGGCCTGAACAATATAGTGTCTATAACAACACAACCCTCGACACACAAGTGAACCCCATTTTCAGTGATGCCTCCTCCTCACTGTTAGGCATGTAAATCAAGAAGCTTCGAAGGCCTCCCTCGAGTGCCAGATCGAAACCTGGAACAAAATGGCTAAACAGACAGAAAACATTGGAGCCTGGCTTACCCTCCCATGGGAGGCACTCCAAAAACTGGCACCATGACTAAAAAGGCCCTGCAAATGCTGAAGGCCTTTTGAGACGGAGAACATGGCAAATGTCATTCCGCAGTGGAATGGGGGAACAGCAACTAAAGAGGGGGGGAGCAATTTTCAACAGAGCCAGGTAAGGAAAGAGTGAGCTAGTCAAAAAGTTGCCCTTCAATAGTTAGCAGCTGGTCAAGGCATTTCAAGGCAAAAACAGATGTCTTGGTCACAGTCCTGTCTACTACATTGAAACACTTTGCAAGTCTATTTAAAGGATCGGCACTGTTCCTAAATGTGCATCTGTGAATATCAGTTGCCATATGCTAGATCAGTGATGGCGTACCTTTTAGAGGTCGAGTGCCCAAACTGCGATTTGGAACCCGCTAATTCTTCACAAAGTGCCAATACAGCCCTTGAACCTGAATACAGGTGGCGATGAAGGAGCGATGTTGAGTACCCACAAAAAAGGCTCCGAGTGCTACCTTTGGCACCTGTGCCATAGGTTCGCCAACACTGTGCTAGATTAATGCTAATAGCAATAATAATAAGAGGTATCTAAAATACCATATCTCCCTTTATGATCCAATGCCACCACCCTCACAAGCATGCTTCGTAGGGACACAAGGAGATGGCTTTCTCTATCACTGCTCCTAGACTCTGGAACTCCCTCCCACTAGAGGCCAGACTTGGCCCCACCTCTGCTGTCCTTACTGAAAAAGGCAAAGGGCCTTTTCACACGACCCCTAAGATCCGCTGGCCACTTAAATTCGGACCAGGGATCATGGGGGTTCGTTGCTCTTCCTGTGTCCCCACCCCTCCGCACTTCCTTGATCCTGTCTGCGTGAGGGGAGGGAGAAAAAAGGAGACAAAAGAATGCAGGCTCACCTCCATTTGCTGGTCCAAGCCTCGCCACCCTGTCGTCATCCTGATTCCTTCTCTTAAAGGGGCGGGAGGCAAAAAACAACAACAAACAGAAGCGAGGAGAGCCGGGCACTCACTCCTTTACATCCGGATCTGGGATTTTTCACCCTCCAAGAGCAGGTACCTGAAAAGTGTGCTGGGGCGCGCTTAGTTGGGCGTGGCCGCACTTAATTTTCTGTAAACTCCGGAGCTGGTGGGGAAACAATTTTAAGCTCCGGAGCTGGGAGCCATTTGCGGTGGAGTTTGGGGGTCGTGTACAAATACCCAAAGACCTTTCTCTTCAGATAAGCATTTCCTTGGTGACTGGTTGCCTGAGAGGGTTTTGTATGGATTGTTCAGCTCTCTCATCTTTTAAATGAGCTTTTAGTATTGATTTTAATTACCACTGTGAATATAATACCTTAATTATTTTTTAATGTCTGTATACCTCCTTTTTTTCAGCTTTTCACTGTTGTCTTTGCAATAATGTAAGCTGCCTTGGGTCCTTTTAAGGAGAAAAATTCTGTAAGATATTTTAAATAAATGCATTAAATAAATACATGTGCCGTCAAGTGAATTCTGACTTATTAATGACTTTTTTTCTCAGGGCTTTCCAGGGAGATGTCCTGCAGCTTGCCCAAGGCAACACTGGCTGGTTCTACTCACTGGAGTAACAGTGAGTTACTCCACTCCACAGCCAGATGCCTAAACCACTGAGCTACCAAAACTAGCTGGTTTTACACAACTCTACAAAACACACACATCCCCTTTCTCCTCTCTTTCTGGGTGACACCTAAACTGCCCTAATCTCCAAATTGTTTTCTTCATATTTTCAGATTATGCAGAACCATGCTTTAATTTAGTGATTATAACCAAGTTAAACAAAACATCAGGGGAAGGGAGGGACAGAAGGAACACCGGAAATAGGCCCTACTAGTCATATTCCACGCTCAGAAGGTGTACCCAGTAGACCTTTTTCTCTTTTCTGGTGATAAGGCGGAGAGAGAAGTCACTCCATTAATGGCAGTTTTGCCTCGTTCTTTTCTTGTATCAGAGCCTCCGCTGAGTGATCTAACAGACCTCTGAGGAATCAACCTGATTTCTCATTTGAAGAGAACAGAGTGTTATGTGTAAGTTCGGAAACATGGCAATCGAAGCAACACAGAGCGGGCTCATTGAAAAAACAGCTCTCCCTTCCCTTCCCTCAGGGCTGCCCGCCTGCTTTTCCGATCAGGACTTGAATGAGAGAAAATCGGTGCCTTTTATTACTGAAATCGAGGTCAAGGTGGCAGAGGCCAAATTCTGAAAACTGCAGGACTGTGGAGATTTGAAAGAAATAAACAAAGCAAAGTCACAACAACCCGCAGTGTATTCGCTTCCTTCAACAACAGCAACACCATTGTCACCACCTTTGAACTGCATGCCGTATCTTTTCCAAAACGTTATCTGTAGTGCTGCGTACTTTTATGGAACTGAACATTCCTATCTCCTCAGAGGAGGATCCTACTTTTCTTCACCAAACGATGAGAGAGGTGAAATGTGTCACTTTATAACAGGCCTGCACAACAGATCGACCGTGGGCTAGCGGTAGCCCGTAAAGGGTTCAAAAGTTGCCTGCCAGCCATCAATTAAAAAAAGTAAAGGGAATAAGTTCTCCACCCCTCCCTCCTCCACCCCAAGGACCACCACTGTTCCAGCAAAGTTTTGGGTCTGCCAGCCCACTGTCTCAGCCAAGTGGGGCAGTTCAAGGGCCATGGCACAGTCCCCTGCTCCACGCGCCGCTGGCCAGATGATCGGTGTGCCACTGTTTCATGACCAGCTGAGTTGCTGGTGCAGAGTGGAGAGAGGAGAGGAGAGGGGAGGGGACAGCGAGAGGTGGGGTCACAGGCGCACCCACCTTCTTTGTGTGGTGACATCTCCCCTCTTCTCGCCTCATATAGAGCGTGGACTCCACTTAGGGGTTTGATGTTGACTCGATTCTCAATATATTATTTTATCTATCTTCTTAATATTGACTATTTATATAATAGTCCTGTTTGTACTTTGCGGCTTTTATCAAAGGTTTTACAATGTTTTTAAGGTGTTTTATCATGGCAAACTGTTTTGTTCTGGTGGGCTGATGTTTTGATGTTTCTTGATTTGGTTAAAAACCGTAAATAAAGATTCATTCATTCATTCATTCCTCTTCTCGCCCCCCCCGCTCTACTTACAATTTTTTTACTTATGAGCATGTGCTCAGAACCGATAAAATTCGTAAGTAGAGATTTTAGTGTAGCAACCCTCAGGCACTTTGGGCCGAAATACCTCAGCCTGTTCAAAGTTAGACAGCCCTGCTTTATAATAATTAATAATATTAATGACAATGTTAATAATCTTAGAACTGCAGTGCTAGGAGAGACCCTGTGGACCATCAGGGGCACCCCCTGTCAAGGAGGCACTAGCGAGGAATCAAACTCCCAACCACTGGCCTTGCAGACAGATAACTAAACCACTATCCTACACGAAATCTTTTTTTTTTTTTTTTAGGATGTTCCATTCTTTCTTTCTTTCTTTCCGTCCCACTGGCAGTCAAGCAAGTTCTAGCCATGCGATCCTGTTGGACAGCAAAATGACATCTCCTCACCTGTTGTGATTCCACATACATTTTGCTACCAGAGATGGGCACGAAGTGCTGGTTCAGTGGTTCGTTGTGGTTCGTTTACCGGCCACACAGCCGATCTGCAGTTTAGCGTCCTGCCTCCTCCAGCAAGCGCCCACTTGGAGGCGGGGAGGCGGGGGGAAGGAAGCTGCAACACTGCCTCCAAATGTGTGCCCGAGGAAGGAGGTGGGAAACAAATCATGGATCCGCTGTGAAGCCGGTAAATGAACCACACTGAACCACCAAAGTGGCAGTTTGTGCCCACCTCTGTTTGCCACAAAAAGCACAGTGTGCTATTTTCCACCGAAAAGCAACATCTACGTTGTTCCAGGATATTGTTAGCACGTGGCTTTTTTAACCCAAGTCTTGGAAATTTTACTTTTAAAAAACTGCTTCTGCAGGCATGAGACTTGTTTTTTTTAAAAAACAAAGCTAATCAGGTACATTTTCAATCAAGAAGCACTGATCACTCAAAAGAAACCCAGGCTGCGACTACATGGACAAATACCATGAGGTTTGTCCTCCTTATATAATATACTCTTATGTTCCTGATCACCCCGTACGGCTGTGAAAGCTGGAGAGTTCAGAAAGTTGACAGAGAAATAAATTGAATCATTTGAAATATAGTACTGGACGAGAGTTTTGTAGCTACCCTGGACTGCCAGAAAGACAAAGAAGTGGGTCCTAGATCAAATCAAGCCTAAATTATTTCTGGAAGGAAAAATGTTGAGCCTAAGGCGATCGTACTTTGGATATATCATAAAAGCAGGGTTATCTGTAAAAGGCTGAAGGCAGCAGGAAAAGAGGAAGAGCAAATGGGAGATAGGGTGACTCCCTAAAGCAGTGGTTCTCAACCTGGGGGTCGGGACCCCTTTGGGGGGGGTCAAACGACCATTTCACAGGGGTTGCCATGAGCCAGTGAAGAAAAAGGCACAAATGGCTTGGGTCTGGAGGAAGGGGGAGGAAGGGGGGAAAGAGTGAGTTACAGCTTGATAGGTTGGAGGGGATGTCAGTCAATGGCACCGGAGGCTGTGACTGGCGGAGGGTGCCTGTAGAGGGAAGTTCTCTGTGGGACCTGCAGCAGTGGCCTGCCAAAGGGGGCTTGTGGCCTCTTCCAAGCAGGGTAATGGGGGTCACCACCACATGAGGAACTGTATTAAAGGGCCACGGCATTAGGAAGGTTGAGAACCACTGCCCTAAAGGAAGCCGCAGGATGGAGTTTTCAAGAAATAAGCAGGGCTCTTGAGGACAGGACGTTTTGAAAATTGCTCATTCATACAGTTGCCAAGATTCAGGGGTTACTTAGTAGCATTTAACAACCATATAAAATGGGTAAAGGCAAGATATTTTTTACTGACCACAAAACACAAAGCCTGATTCAAATCGGTCCAGCCTTTTTTTTATCCCAAAGCATCTGTTTCCCCTTTGACACTAGGGACTTCTACTATTTCAAGCTAGTATAATTCCCTCAGGCTTTTCCCCACGTGGTTTCCAGTCAACAGGGTGGAGCCTATCTATAGGTGCTGCTTTGTGGACACAGACAGCGGTGGCACGATTTTCAGTATTGGAAGCACATGCCCAGAATTCTTTCCTCTCCCCCAATATTTTTTTAATTGTTACATATGTGAGATTAGCGCTATATCAGCTTATCACCTTCACACTGCTATTTTCCATACATAATGCCCATGAAAGGATCAGCAGAGGTGGGACCAGAGGAAGGAAGGAAGGAAGGAAGGAAGGAAGGAAGGAAGGAAGGAAGGTGGCTATGGACTAGAATGTGAATCACATCATAGAACCATAGAGCTGGAAAGGACATATAAGGCCACTGAATCCAACACCCTGCTCAGTATAGGACTCCAAATCAAATGATATATGACAGACAGTTGTCTGAGGGCGCTTTTACACTTAAATTCGGACCAGAGATCTTAGGGGTTTGTCGCTCTTAGTGCGTCCCCACCCCTCCGCACTTCCTGGCTGCTGGCTGCGTGAGGGGAGGGAGAAAAAAGGGGACAAAAGAATGCAGGCTTACCTCCGGTGCCGGTGGACGCTGCCCCGTCGTTGTGATTCCTTCTCTTAAATGGGCGGGAGACAAAAAAAACAGCAAAAAGAAGCGAGGAGAGCCCGGCACATCCGCATCAAGATTTTTCACCCTTGGAGAGCAGGTACATGAAAAGTGCACTGGGACGCGTTTAGGTGGGCGTGGTCGCACTTAATTTTCAGTAAACTCCGGAGCTGGTGGGTAAACAATTTTAAGCTCCGGAGCTGGGAGCCATTTGCGGTGGAGTTTAGGGGTCGTGTAAAAAGGCCCTAATTTTCTCTTAAATGCCTCCAGCATTGGGAGCGCTCACCATCTCCTGATGTAATTGGTTCCATTGCCGTACTGCTTTAGCAGTTAAGAAGTTTTTTTTTCCTGATAGGCACCCTAAATTGGGGTTCCCTTCACTCGCAGTAAACCCATTATTACATGTCCTGCATGCTGGAATGGCTGAGAACAGGCCCCTTCCCTCCTCCTCTGTATGACTGTCTTCCAAGTATTTGAACAGTGCTCTAGGAATCCGTCCACAGCACTTGCGTGAACAATGACTTGTAATTTCAAATGGAACGCAGGCTGCACATCAAATCCCAGCCAAGGGAAGGGTTCTTTCTTCTTGGAGAACAAAAGGAACAGGGCCTATTCAAGAGATTGTGCTGCCTGAAGCAAAGCACAAGATAGCTATGGTGTTGTCACTCCAAAACAAAGGTGCTCACAGTATTTATCTCCTGCTGAACCCACAGAGAATGACTGAGACCTTCCCCTCCATATTATAAAATCCAGCCAGCCACCTCCAGGTTTCCAAGACCAAACCACAGTAGTCTACTGAGACAAGCTAATTGCCACAGAGAAAATGATTGATTTTAATAAACCAGATATTATACTTTTGGACGAGGATCACAGGAATACATACCACGCAGGAGATGGTGTTCCGTCAACCAACAACCACAGAACGCAGGCAAGATGTTAAAAGAATATTCAAGGGAGATCAGAGTCCCCTCCTCGTACTAATTTCAGCCACTGGAGTCATTCCAACACCTTGAGTTACTAGTTCAAAACCGTTTGCTGGTAGCTGCTAATCTTTCTTTTCTAAAAAGAAAAGAAAAGAAAGGTTTTTGCAAGCCTGCCATCTCACCCACAAATTTGCAGGCCTTGAGTCGTGATGTTTAGACTAGACCCTTTGGTCCGCCCACATGCACCAGCAAGGCTGAGAAAATGAAAAATGAGAAATGTAACAACTAATATTGCTGTCATTTACAAGATCGAAAACCTGCTGCCTTGGCCACTTTGTATATTGTAAGAGAGAGCCATTGAGCATAATCATTCGTTAACAGCCAGAAAACCGCTTCCACAAATGATCAAATCTTTCTAAAGAGATCAATCTGAACTCGGGGTGTCCACCTCCTCTTGTGGCCATGAATGGACAGAAACCAGAATCAGCCATGGCTTCTGTTGATGGAAGCCTAGATGATGAAGGTGAGGAGAAGACATTTAAGAATGGCTCCTGACAATGATGGATGAACTTCTGGTGCTAGCTGCCTCCTGCAGGATTTATTTATTTATTTATTTATTTATTTATTGGACTTATATCCCGCCCGTCTTCCCAGAGGAACTCTGGGCGGCTTCCAACAGGCGAACCGAACAGTGGTCGTCAATACAAAATACAATAAGCAGAGTCATTGGCAATAAATACAATAACAATCGAACACAGATTAAAAACACTTCTGTCACCCTTGGCATTCTAGCTAAAAAAAGGCTTGATAGCCATACAGCAACGTTCCGGGATAAACAGAGATGGCGAATAACAGGGACAAAAAAAAAAAAGAATTAATTAACTGCATAAATTAAACAATAACTCAAGGCGTTTTGCTGGCTTAGGCAGAGTAGTGGATTATGTTGTTCAATGATCTGTTACAGCATTGGTTCCCAAGCTTTGGTCCCCAGGTGTTCTTGGACTACACCTGAATGATGGACTGCCATACATGGCTACACAGACTTTTGTTTCTCACCACTATAACTTTGTGCCTGTATCTCTGCTTGTGGAATTACATTGACACTATGCTATCAATTGTTAGTTCCCATCGCTCATAATTTTGAGATGGTCTAACATACATGATTACAGTAGAACCCCGCTATCCGCTGGAGATTGGTTCCAGGCCTTCCGATGGATAATGAAAACCGTGGATAAGAGAGAACACCCCACAATCCCAAAACTGCTGTTTTGTGACAGTAGCTTGCTTTACGGCTGCTGTTTGTGACAGCAGCTTGCTTTACAGCTGTTGTTTTACAACAGTAGCTTGCCTTGCAGCTGCTGTTTGTGACAGTAACTTGCTTTGCAGCTGCTGTTTGTGACAGTAACTTGCTTTGCAGCTGCTGAATTATTTATTTAATTTTTCCTCTGCCAACCGTGGATAACTGAATCAGTGGTTAATGAATCAGTGGATAAGGGAGTCCTATTGTACATGGAATTTATACTCTTTTCTTAACTGCTCGTGTTTTCTTTTAGCTTTGATGTTGCCTCTTATTGCTGTAAGATGCCCCTCAATTCCCTGTGCACAACCTTGAATATGTCTTAATTGTACTGGACTGTATATTGGTCCCTCCTTACTGTAAGCTGTCTTGGGTACTTTTCCAAGAAGAAAGGTGGGGTAAAAATACTCATAAATAAAATAAAAATAAAATAAAATAACTCCCAGAAATCCTGGCCAGAGCAGCTAAGTGTAAAGGCTTCTGGGAGTTTTAGTTTATGAACAACTGGGGAGCTAAGGTTGGGAACCACTGCTTTAAAGAATCCATGCCTGGAAGTCAAGTACCAAATTGAACAACCAGAAAATGGTTGTCCTTTCATGATACTTAAAACCTCTCTGCCAGATTTCAGGGACGGCCATGCATCTCTGAAAGTGGGTCTCATGCCTTCTTATCTTGTAACGTGCACCACGGTCATTGCACCGAGGAATCCCGACCTTTGACGTCAGGATGTCCAATTATACAGGAACGTATTTATGAAACGGATACAAACATTTTGACTTATGTAATTTATTTTCACAATAACATCTGGCCTTTTGCAAACTTCAGAAGAATTTGGCCCGATCTCATAGTTTGCCCTCAGCCATAAATTATGCGAGGCATGTCATTACTGAAAAAGGGAGGGGATTTTTTTGTGGTTTTTTTTAATCTGCATAATTTATTCTGACTGCAACCTTTGGCTATGGAGAGATTATGAAAATTGAGGCCAAAGTTTTATAAAGGGCACTGAAGTGAAGAAATGTCTTCTGGAATGACTGGAACAAAAGGGGGTCAGAAATGTGAAGAAGGGGGGAAAAGATTTAAGATAATGGTAAAAAAAACTGATTAGGGAAAGCTGTTTGTAGAAGATTGACTTCTCAGGGCCTTTTTACACGACCCCTAAGATCCGCTGGCCACTTAAATTCGGACCAGAGATCTTGGGGGTTTGTTGCTCTTCCTGCGTCCCCACCCCTCCGCACTTCCTTGCTCCTGTCTACGTGAGGGGAGGGAGAAAAAAAAGGGACAAAAGAATGCAGGCTCACCTCCGTCTGCCGGTCGAAGCCCCGTCGTCTTCCTGATCCTTCTCTTAAAGGGGCGGGAGGCAAAAAAAAAAAAAAAACAGAAGCGAGGAGAGCCCGGCACTCACCAGACTGCATGCGGATCTGGGGATTTTCACCCTTCAAGAGAAGGTACATGAAAAGTGCGCTGGGACGCGCTTAGGTGGGCGTGGTTGCACTTAATTTCCTGCAAACTCCGAAGCTGGTGGGGAAACAATTGTAAGCTCCGGAGCTGGCAGCCATTTGCGGCGGAGTTTTGGGGTTGTGTACAAATACCCTCAGTTTACACTTAGCACAATATTTCTTGAGGGCTAGCAACTTGGAATTTGGCTTGGACTAATCTTGTTTTTTCCTAGAACCTAGATGTCCCCGTGTGGCATAAAATGCAGCTAAGCTGTATTGGCATATTTGCATTAACTTACATTCGTCCTTTACTAAGCCTAACTTGTTCCACCCCAGTCTAAATCTACACAGGATACTTTCTCAAGCACTGTTGTAGAATTTAAACTGCTGGAGCTCATGGTGATAGCTCCGTGACAGAACTCAGGGAAGTTACCTTATGGAGGCAATGCTGACTCAGAAACTCTGGCAGTCATTGTCAAAAACATAAATTTTTCCAGTTCTGGACCATAATAATGCCCCACCACACCAATGAATCCATAGCCTCACACTCGAAGGCTGCACATCTATACGTTCATAAATGCAAACAGGCACAGCTACATCACTGAGTTTTTGCAATTGCTATACAATACTGTTAGAGCTGACCTGCTCCTTAAGCCTCCACCATGACATGAATGTGCAAAATTCAAAGGACTAATAAAAACTGATAACTGATGGCCTCATTGAACTCAGTCAAGGAAGAACGCAACCACTTGGCTTTTAATTAGAAAAGTAATCCGTTCCACAATACTGTGCATTCCCTTTTATGCTGTGCAAATCACTTAAGCACACCCTATAGGAAAGACAGACATGATTTTACTCATTCTGGCTTTTGCTGGGTTAAGCTGCCCTAAGCAAGAATTAACCCTAAACACCTCGTTATCACCTCAGTCCCTTGCCAACTCAAGGCAGCCTCATTAATCACCCCATTGCTCCAGCACATGATATTTCTGTTCTGCTCTGTAAAGGAGAGGAGGAATACCAGTCCTGGAGTGTATTATATCAACTGACTGCAGGAATCAAGAGCAGCTTTCTTTCGCTCATTCACTTGAGTGAAAATAGGGTGGAGTTTTATTTACAACCTTGCATGCTGTCTGTAGGATGAGTAACTGGGTGGGACTCATCTGGGGTGATTGTCTGTCTAACCAATGGGAACCAATAATTCCTTCCAGCTTTTAAAATGCAAAGAAAGCTCTGCCTCTCTGTGGCGTGTTCTATAGCTACTCCTCACTTAACAACATACAGTATCTGTTTAATGACCACTCAGATTTACAACCAACAGTGGCAGCCAAAGCTGCTGCCACCTAGTGGCTGCCTCAGGAAGAGCCTGTGGCTTCAGCTCAAAGGGGCTGGGCCCAAGTGTCCAGCCAGCCTGCTTCGACTTGCCTGTCCCGACTTGCTGCAAGTGTTAAAATGCCTCTGCCAGGGCAGAGTGTCACCCACCTCCCTCTATTTGCCCCTCCTTTTTGTTCTACTTCTCCCGTGGCCTCCCCGACAGCCTCCCCACTCTGGCCTGCCTGCAATGAATGCAGCCCCAACCCACCACAAGACATCTGCCTTAAGCTCCTCACTTAATTACCAATTTTCTTAGTGACCTAGTCGGAAGAACAGAACCCTGTCATTAAGACCATTGCTTCACATCCTTCCTTGTTCCGTGACTAGTTTTGTACCATGACAGCGTTGGTCGCGATCATGTCGTTGTATCCCTGTTTAGTCCCTGTTTCCGTTTTCTCAAGGTCATGATAACCTGTCTCGTGAAAATTATTACTTCACGGTCTTGTTCTGTGACAAATTCTGAATTTGTCTTGCTTTCTTAACCCTTTTTAAAAATATATTATAAATGAATAAAACTTTTTCGATATTTCGATTTACTGGTCTTCCAGGATTTACATGTCAATGCTACAGAATTTTCAGTACTTTCATTAATAATCATTTGTGCTAGAAAACTAATGTCGAATGCCACTTCAGCCGCTGGCCACTAGGTGGACACTGGTTGTTGCGTGACAGTTGTTACCACACGGTCCCTTGTCTCGGAACAGGAACCAGGAACAAACCGTGACAAGAGAATACCCCAACCCAGTGTCAAGTACAGTATTGTCACACTCTGATCCCGCTCCAGGGGCACGATCGAGACAAATTTCAGCTGTTGCGTGACGGACGTGAAGTAAGATTTTTTTGTACTGGTCCGAAGCACAACACTTACAGAGACAAAACGGACGTAAAGTAACCACCTAAGTGAGAAGTAACTGTCTCCCTCTCCTACCTTGATTGGTGGCCATTGTTTGCTGATGATGACCTTTTTGATTGGTAGCTAATATGTGTGCAATAAAGAAGTTCACATACCCAAGTCTGCAATTTTAAGCACCATATTATTCTTTCTGCTAAACTGTCTTAGAGTGAATTATTGAGACATTAAATGCTAGTTGATGGGAGAGGGGCAGACTCAAGGATTTCGTAGCTATTCTCCTCTGTGGATTTCTATACTTCTACTGGGTGCCAAAAGAGAATTTTTACCAGAAATTCAAAACTCTGCAACATAATATACACTTGATGTTGTTTCCTAAACAAGAAGGAAAAATAAGCTTCCTTCCTTCCTTCCTTCCTTCCCCTCCTGAAGGCATGGTTTGCTTTGTTTTAGGGTTTGTTCCAGGATCAGATTTTAGTACTATGTTGTTTCCTGTACTGTGCATTCATCTCTGCATTGGAGCCTTTTAATGAGAATCTATTATTTCTTTTCTTTTCTTTCTTTCACCAAGCCACATCAAATATGGTTTCTGCATTAGAGCTTAACATTTTAAATCTCAGGAGGTGAACGGGTGGTAGTGATGGTAGCAGCAGCTGTCTAACTGCTCTGGCAACCCGTGGTTTGTAATCTCAGTTAAGTGGACATGTGGACCTCCTTTTACATGTCACTTCCCCTCAGGGGTTCCAATCTGCCCACCCACCATGTTACACTGGCTCAAATGGATTTCCCAATTCTGCTATTACTGCTGCCACCATCCCCACAAAAATAAAACTTTTCCTCAGGAGGACTGGATTATGACATACCAAGGCCCTAAACTATTAAAAATGTTAGATGCCAACCAGAATTACCACAAAATACAGAGCAAAATGAATTCAAAATAATGAAACTGTTTAGACCAGTGTTTCCCAACCTGGGATTTATGACACCCCCAATGAGGTTGCAATTTTTTAAATTAATTAATTAATTGTCTTGAGTTGCTTCCATAATTTGTGAAACAGATGAGGGTTGAGTGTTCACATCATGGCCACATTAGCCTGTGAAATCCTGGGCTGCATTGGGGGGTAGTACCTCTTTTTGGTCTGTAGATGTTAAATGAGCTGGAGCACCCATGAAGATTTCCAGGTTCCCATGTCTGCAGAACTAAAGATAAGAGTAGAAATCATTTTGGCATTTAAATTTGGAAAACAAGACTAGGACACAATTAAGGCTTGGGGGGATATGATAGCTATGTTTAAATATTTGAAAAGATGTCATATTGAAGAGGGAACAGGTTTGTTTTCCATGGTTTCAGAGACTAGGACTCGGGGCAATGGTTTCAAACTACAGGAAAAGAGATTCCATTTGAACATTAGGAAGAACTTCATGATGGTTAGAGCTGTTCAGCAGTGGAATTGCTGCTGCCATGGAGGGTGGTGGAGTCTCCTTCTTTGGAGGTTTTTAAGCAGAGGCTGGATGGCCATCAGTCGGAAATATGGGGGTTCCTGTATGGCAGGGAGTTGGACTGGGTGGCCCTTGAGATCTCTTCCAGCTCTATGATTCTTCTGTGATTCAAACAGGTCCTGCAAGCTGGTTACCCAGTATAGACAATAATGAAAGACAGTGGGCCTTTTCACACGACCCCTAAGATCCGCTGGCCACTTAAACTCGGACCAGAGATCTTGGGGGTTCGTTGCTCTTCCTGCGTCCCCACCCCTCTGCACTTCCTTGATCCTGTCTGCGTGAGGGGAGGGAGGAAAAAAGAGAGGAAAAATGCAGGCTCACCTCCGAAGCTGCCCGGAGCCCCGTCGTCGTCCTGATCCCTTCTCTTCTGTTGGTTTTTTTTGCCTCCTGCCCAAGGGGCGGGAGGCAAAAAAACCAAACAGAAGCAAGGAGAGCCCCGTACTCCCCAGATTAAATCCGGACCTGGGGATTTTCACCCTCCTAGAGCAGGTACAAGAAAAGTGTGCTGGGACACGCTTAGGTGGGCGTGGTTGCACTTAATTTCCTGCAAACTCCGGAGCTGGTGGGGAAACAATTGTAAGCTCCGGAGCTGGCAGCCATTTGCTGCGGGGTTTAGGGGTCATGTACAAATACCCAGTGAGAAATGTTGACCAACATCTGGAGGGTGACAGTTGTCCATGCTTGCTCTATGGCAGCGGTTCCAAACCTTGGTTCCCCATATGTCCTTGGACTAAAACTCCCAGAAGCCTTCACCATTAGCTGTGCTGGCCAGGATTTCTGGGAGTTGTGGTCCAAGAAACCTCTGAGGGTCAAAGGGTGGGAATCCTTGATAGTTACCCAGGAGTTGAGTCATGGCAACTGGACTTCTGTTCTTATGGGATTGAAATCTTTCACTACCCATCCAAGTAGCTTCTTCAGACTGAAGATGAGCAGCACAACATTGGATGAGTAGTGAAACATTTCAATCCCGCAAGAAAAGAATTCCGTTTGCCATGACTCATTTTCCGGATAACCTCAGATGACCGAGAATCTCCACAGACCTATAACTGATAGAAGTTCACACAGTACCTCATCCCAAGTACCTCCAACAAAGCAGGTGCCACTCTCTGGACCATCAGGTTTTTTTAAAAAATTAAATTTATTAAGCAGAAAGGACTAGCAAGCTATATCTAATTTCGAGCAAGGAGACAAGGAAGAAGAAAATAAATAACATTGTCTCATGGCTTCAGATCATACCACAAGGCCCACTGAGAATAAACAAAGAGCCTTTGTACACGACCCCTAAACTCCGCAGCAAATGGCTGCAAGCTCCGGAGCTTACAAGTGTTTCCCCACCAGCTCCGGAGTTTGCAGGAAATTAAGTGCGACCACGCCCACCTAAGCGCGTCCCAGCACACTTTTCTTGTACCTGCTTGAGGAGGGTGAAAATCCCCAGGTCCGGATCTGGTCAGTGCGGGGCTCTCCTGGCTTCTGTTTGTGTGTTTTTTGCCTCCCGCCCCTTTAAGAGAAGGGGCGGGAGGGAAAAAAAGCAAACAGAAGAGAAGGAATCAGGACAAGGGAGCTCCGGGCAGCTTTTGGAGGTGAGCCTGCATTTTTTCCTCTCTTTCTTCCTCCCTCCCCTCACGCAGACAGGAGCAAGGAAGTGCGGAGTGGTGGGGAGGAAGGAAGAGCAACGAACCCCTAAGATCTCTGGTCCGAATTTAAGTGGCCAGCGGATCTTAGGGGTCGTGTGAAAAGGCCCAAAGTGAATGTTGTAGCAAGGCCTGCATGGCTGTGTGAAAGGGGAGTGCTTTGGCTTACAGTTAATCCTTAATATTACATGTGTGGAAGGTCAAGTAAGGCACTGAACACTTTAGTTTTATTCTCCCAACATTTAGGTGCAGCCTATTTTCCCGGAAAAATTTGCCCCACATTCTAGGCTTAACATGCCCAAGAGCCCTGAAATTTGGAGATGTCAGAAACGGAAACCAAATATAGCTCTCTCAAACAATTTAACAAGGTATGGCCATAAGATGGAGGCAGAACACAGTGCCCTTTCTGATTTTTTCCCCTCCCATTAAAGGAAGGACGGGAAGGCTGTTTCGGCCAAAGGGACAAATTCGGTCTCAGATAATTTCTCCAGGGCCGCATTCCAGTAGCTGTAGGTGGAGAAGAAGGAGGTGTGTGAGTTGATGGGAGCATATTGGGCAACATCCAAAAAAACAAAACAAAAAAACAAAGACAAAACAATGTAAGCACCATAAGGACTAGCTATTACAGTATAACGTGAGCTTTCATGGACATGTCCACTTCATCAGATGAAGTGTATTCCTTTATCCACAAAAGCTCACATTAAAACATGCCAAATGTTGGGGGCAAAACCAAAGGCAAAGGTACAGAATTTACTGATACAGTGGTTACTTGTATAAAGGAATTAATTCATTCCAAATGAAATTATGTTAAGCAAATTTTCCTTTATACAAATTTCCCATAAGAATGCATTGAAAACAGAGTGATCCCATTTTTATGTTAAGCAAATTTCCCCTATCTCCGGAATTTTTTATGTTGTACAAATTTTATGTTATACAAACCGTTTGTTATACAAGGGTCCACTGTACATTTTATCGGTAAAGCCCGTACAACTTCTAGCTAAGACTTAGGGGAGGCACCATAACCTTTTAGAAAGAGGGAAATCCAGTACAAAAACTGGGCAGCCGCCAAGTCCTGGTGTCCAAGGGAGGGCGGTTGTGCTGTTGGGAAACTCAAGAGGGCCTGATTTAGCCACTGGGGCTGAAGGTTGCTGCTTCTCCTTTTATCGGCACCTCCTCTTGGTTTTTTACGCAGGCCTTTCCCCCCAGACCGGGATATTGCTATAGCGCCACATATGTGTTACCCATCTGGAAGTTGAGTCATGGCTACTGGACTTCTTTTTTGAGAGATAGAAACTTTTCGCTGTTCATCCAAACAGCTTCATCGGTCTGAATACAGCTAGTGCAAGTACTCCATCTTATAGGCAGCTTTGACCTCTTGTCACCCTGATCTGAATTAGGCTCATAAGATGAACAATGGTATGAATAGGCTCGTTAGGGAGACAATAGTATCCATAGCCTTAAGGTGAACAATGGCCTAAGGTGCTGAAACCCATCAAGAATGGGTCGTTAGCTATGGCCTTGGTGGTGAAGGCTTTTTTATTTGTCTGGGTACTTTGGAAAGCACAGCCTGATAAGTAGCAGATAGACTATGCTAGAGCCCACCACCTCTGTCAGACTAATATCTGATAGATAGATAGATAGATAGATAGATAGATAGATAGATAGATAGATAGATAGATAGATAGATAGATAGATAGAATGTCTTCCGGATATTTTAGATCACACCTCTGACCTCTCTTGAGTCTCCGACTGTATTAGCAAGCTGGGGCTGATGGGGACTGCCACACAACCCACACACCTTGCACCATCTGGAGAGCAACAAGTTGAGGGGAAGGTTTAGCATCTGCCTGAATAGCACCCCGGATCAAAGCATGCCTATTTGGTAGAGAAGACACACTGCAACATTCTGTAGCAGGTTTGGCCTGTATTAATAGCTCCCGATACAGCTTTTCACATAGGAACAGGGCAGTCATGTGGCTACAAGGCACGTGGCTGCCCTCTGTCCTCCCAATTTTTGGCCTTTTTTGTTGGGGACAACGACATGTGGCTGCTTTGGCCACCCAAGATGGCCAGAAACTTTGGTCCGTGACCAGCAGCGTTCAGAGTTTCCTGGCCCTGGATGGTTGAACAACGAAACCTCTTGGAAGAAAAGGTCCTCTTGCCACCTCCGCCCTGGGGGCACGGGTGAAAATAAAACAGGATTGAATCACTAGGAAAATATATCCTCATTTGGCCAACAGGAAGGACCTCACAACCTGGCAGGGGTGAGCTTGGTAGACTAGTGCCCACTTGATGGAAAGAACATCTTCATTTCATATTTTGTTGGCAGCTTTGGGCCTTTCCACTTAAATTCGGACCAGAGATCTTGGGGGTTGTTGCTCTTCCTGCGTCCCCACCCCTCCGCACTTCCTTGCTCCTGTCTGCGTGAGGGGAGGGAGAAAAAAAGGGACAAAAGAATGCAGGCTCGCCTCCGTTTGCCGGTCCAAGCCTCCCCACCCCGTCGTCGTCCTGATTCCTTCTCTTAAAGGGGCGGGAGGCAAAAAAAAAAAAAAACAGAAGCGAGGAGAGCCTGGCACTCACTCCTTTACATCCGGATCTGGGATTTTTCACCCTCCAAGAGCAGGTACATGAAAAGTGCGCTGGGTCGTGCTTAGGTGGGCGTGGCCGCACTTAATTATCTGTAAACTCCGGAGCTGGTGTCGAAACAATTTTAAGCTCCGGAGCTGGGAGCCATTTGCAGCGGAGTTTAGGGGTCGTGTACAAATACCCTTTGAGAACATCTGAAGGTGTCCTACCCTCAAGGAGGGCTTCCCAAGAAATCTAGGTGCCTGAGGCAAAGCACAAGATGGCGTCCTGTGTCATTCTGTGTCTAAAAAAAACCCAACAGATGGACACTTAGATCTGTTCCCCTCCACTGGCCTTCAGACACACCCAAGAGCAGCAGGTGTTTTTAAGAACAGAGGGGGCAATCCACACGACCCCCTCTTCCTTCCCTTGCTAGCCCCTCCCAGCACTTGCCTTCTGAGGTAATTTCCTCAGTTTGTTCAATGGTAGCACCAGTCCTGCTTACTATAGGCCTTGCCACTAACTTTCCCCAGACTGCCCATACTGTTCGGATGAGTAGCGCAACATTTCGATCTCGCAAGAAAAGAAAGGCCAGTTGCCACGACTCAACTTTCGGATAACCTCACCTGGATGACCGAGAATCTTCACAGACATTACTCCATGTTCCGTTTACTCTGAATTGCAAAGTGCTTGTTCTGGTTTAAGGCAAAACGCCACTGCTTTTGGCATTTCCTGATCATTTTTGGTTATCAGGGAGATGCCGGCATTGACCTTTGGCCTCTCGCCAATGCCTGAGACCAGCACCTTGATCACGGGAGGCGATGCGGTGCCAACATTTTATGAGATTTCTCTTTGGCAAGCCTAAGTCAGCAGTAAAATTCTCAGCATTTTTCACAGGCATTTATCAAATTATGCCTTTTTAATGGACGTTTCCAAGAGTATGCATTTCCCCCCCCCCATAGGCATTTCCTCCCCGCCACACACACACATTTATGTTGCTGAGGGAAATCCACAGACTTCCAAACACAAAATGCAGACCTGAGCTTGTTTGGTCTTGATCCTGGAGAACAAGGGTCTCAATGGCTATCATTATGGATGCCTAAGGACAACCTCCAGGTTGGAGAGAGAGGCAGGAGATCTCTCAATGCCATTTGCAGGGAATCGTAAGCAGGTGAAGACATCTGCTTGGGAAGACCCTGAAGCCAATGGTGAGCCACTGTGTAAGACAGAAGGCTGCACTGGATGGGTGGGGGCCTCTTCCAGCAAGGCTGTTCTTATATTTCTTATGTTCTTTCCATGTACTGGACTGCAACCCTCCCCCACCCCGATCCCCAACCAGGCAGTGGGCAATGGGTGTCATTGTCCAGTGTGCACTTGGAGGGCTTTCCATGGGAGAAGACAGCAGGTGAAGAGAAAAGGTAGCCTAAAAACCTTAGAAACTGCCTGGTACCAGGTGGAGCAGTTGATCCATCTTGTCCAGTCTTGCCTGTTCTGACAGCAAACAGGGTGGGGAATCCATTGCAACCCAGGGGGGCTAAATTCCAGGTAAAAGCCGTGGGGGTGGCATTCCAGAAGAAGGCAGGTCTAAGGAAAATAAGGCTAGGTCAAAGCAACGTGGGCAGATCCAGCTGTAGTTTTTAGGAATGCGGACACTGAGCCTTTTCACAGGGCCCCTAAACTCCGCGGCAAATGGCTCCCAGCTCCGGAGCTTAAAAATGTTTCCCCACCAGCTCCGGAGTTTACAGATAATTAAGTGCGACCACGCCCACCTAAGCGCGTCCCAGCACACTTTTCAGGTACCTGCTCTCCGGAGGTGAAAAATCCCTGATGCGGATCTAACGTAGAGAGTGCCGGGCTCTCCTGGCTTCTGTTTGTTGTTTTTTTGCCCCCCGCCCCTTTAAGAGATCTGAATGCTGCCGGGAACAGAGCGAGACCGGCAGAACGAAGGTAAGCCGGCATTCTTTTCTTTCTTTTTTTCCCCCTCCCCTCACACAGCCAGCAGCCAGGAGTGCGGAGGGGGTGGGAACACAGAAACAGCGACAAACCCCCAAGATCTCTGGTCCGGATTTAAGTGGCCAGCGGATCTTAGGGGCCGTGTGAAAAGGCTCACTTTCCCACCAGGAATACAAAACTGAAGTCAACTTTAGGCATGTCTACTCAGGAGTAAGTCCATCCGAACAAGATGTAAGTTGCCTTCCTGTATCTGTTTATCTTCCGTCACAGCTGGTGTCCACCACCACCTTCAGAGAAGGTGGTGGTGGACACCAGCTCTCAGCCTAGTTGGGGATGGGGAACCCATACGGATTATACAATTTTGGTAGGTCTGGAGACAACATTCAAAGATGAAAAAAAAATTCAGATTCGGACCTCAAACTTTGGAGGCAACCAATACAAGAAGGCATTAAAAGGAAGCAAAACACTTGCTCCAAAATCTGGGTGGGGTGGGGTGGCTCCAATTGCCACTAAGGCATGTAAATAACAGAGTTTCTCCCTTTGGCTATTGCTGAAATGTAGTGGTGATTGAATATTTTCCACCTGATTTCGGCACCACTTTTTATTTTAAAAAGGGGAGGGTTTAAAGATCCCCAAAACAAATGCAACTACAAGGGATGCTGATGGAGTGGCAGGTAGATGGGTGGGTAGGATTCCCAAGCCTTCCTGTAGGGGCCTAGGCAGAAAACAGAAATTTGCCATTCTCCTCTGGGGATTTTTCTTGAAGAGATTTTAGGAATGAAATTTAAGACCTCTCGCTTGCAAAACATGGGCTTCCTTTCTACCTCACTTTGGTGACTGCAGGTGTCCTAAGCAGTTGTCAGGATGCACTTGGAATGAGGATGATGTGATGCAAATCATCATCATCATCATCATCATCATCATCATCATCATCATCATCATCATCATCATCATCATAAGAACAACATAAGAACATAAGATGAGCCACGCTGGATCAGGCCAAAGGCCCATTGTCGTTGTTGTTGTTGTCGTCGTCATCATCATCATCATCATCATCATCATCATCATCATATCAACATAAGCACAACATAAAACAACATAAGAACATAAGAAGAGCCATGCTGGATCAGACCAAAGGCCCGTCGTCGTCCTCGTCGTCGTCGTCATCATCATCATCATCATCATCATCATCATCATCATCATCATCATCTAACTCTCCTTAAAGCCCCGAGGTATCATCAAAACCGTTCCTGCGAGGTCCCAACCATCCTTCTGTATGTAGGTACACCTTCATTCTCAACTGGACGAGGATGATGGGACCTCTGTGGTCTTGTCTCTGGACAGCTCTTCCCGTTGAAGAAAAAAATCTACCCTCAAGTAACTCATGGGTGACCTATCTGTGAAAAAGAACAGGCCCCTGAACCTAAGGTTTAGGTTTAGGTTGTGAGAATCTAAGAGATGCAGATGAATACCTATTGAAAGCCATGTGAGTAGCGGCACATGCAGTAATTGCGTGGAAATGGAAGAATTCCTCTAAATCAGTGGCTCTCAACCTGTGGGTCCCCAGATGTTCCTGGACTGCAACTCCCAGAAATCCCTTCCAGCACAGCGAGTAGTGGAGGCTTCTGGGAGTTGCAGTCCAGGAACATCTTGGGACCCACAGGTTGAGAACCACTGCGTCTAAATGGACTGAGGAAAATTGGAATTTATACACACACACACACACACACACACACACACACACACACACACATTGAAGCAATTCAATCAGCTATACTGCTGAGTTTTTTAAAAAAAAGGGTAGATTGGGAAATTAAAAGAAATAAAAGTCGTATGGTTATTTCAAATGGGTTAAAGAAGAAAAGGTACCTAAAGAAATGTGGGATAAATGTACAAAAAATGATGGTTTGGCCCCATGTATAAACAAAGTAAAGGGGTTTAAGGGGAAGCCATTGATGTATAGGTGGAGCATATGATATGACTTAGTTTGCATGGAGAGTTGAAAAATTGCTTGTTCTTCAGTTCCAGGGGCAGGGAAGGAGTGGGGGAAGGGTGATGGGAAAATGAGGGCCCATAAGTACGAATTTGTATGTATGTATTACGTATTGTACAGTTTTACAAATTAATAAAAATATTTTTTTTTTAAGGAACAGGACCCTGGAGCCAAAACTTTGCGTGATAGCTAGGGGAACATTACAAGCAGGGATCGTGGGGAGAAAGCTCAGAAGCTGTGCATGACCAATATTCCTCTTTTTATTTTTTCCAAGAAGCCTCTACATTTGATTCTCAGCCTGTAAAATCGGGAGTCCTGGCTTGCACCTCCTGTGCAGCTCTCTGGATGCCTTTGGCCTCCACTTCGAAGCCAAGCGTCCTGCCGGGAAAAACTCAGGGCTTGTTTTGCAGTGGAAGGGAAGGAAAGATGATAGGAAGGAAGGAAAAGTTCCCCCCCCCCAACACACATACACACACACACACACACACACCGCCTTGCCTGTGTTTACCGACCCATTTGGCGGTTGCTGGGACAACCAAACATCTGCCTGGTGCCTCCAGATGTTGCTGCATCCAGACGGCCATAGCGATGGGATGAGGCAATGTGCGAAAAGCTCCCTCGATTTAATTGTGATTTAATACGCAGCACATGAAAAAAGAAGAGACCAAAAGGGGGGGGGTCGGCCCAAGGGAAGGAAAGCAGGGGGGCACAGAAACAGACCCCCCCCTCAACATGCCTGTGTCGCCTTCTGGAATGCCAGGCCTCAGAATTTCCATTGTCGCCCCCGCTTCTGTGCGTGATCATCCCAAAGATCCCCGGGGCTGGGGCTTCTCCTGGGGTTTGGGCCTCTTCAGAAGTGACGGTGAGCTGAACATCCTGGAATCTGGGGATGTTACTGTTTACATGCGAAGGAGAGGGAAGAAGGAGGTCAATTGGTGAGGGCCAAAAACTGGAGGTGAGAGATGCCGATCCACCAAGGAGTGGGCTGTGGGTGGGTGGGGAATGAAATCAAGAAGTAGATACACACAGCAGCGTTGTAAACAAGGCCATAAAAGTTACTGGCCTGTCCGAGGAAGGGCAATTGGGCTCGGGGGGGGGGGGCGAAGGGGAAGGGTAGGGCTTCTGTCCTCCCAGAGTCCTTTCGTTTGGATGATAACATCTTCCCATCACGTCACTTTCGTGTGCAGGAGACAAGGTACACTCCTTGTGCTACCCACAGGTATCCTCGAGGTGAGGACAATCCTGAGTTTAATGACCTACCAGAAGCCAGCTCTGCTTTGGAAATTGTCCTCCATCAGGAGGCCTATCTGGTCTACGTTTAAGTTAGAGATATAGAGTCAGAAGAAGGGGAGCCAGTGAATTTGAAGCTGGCTAGCCTTACCAGGTCCCACCTGGACACAAGACCCAGCAGGTACACAGGCACTAGATCATCGTGGTTCAGTTTACATTCTTAAAGTGGGATTATAACTTGCATCTGTGCCTAAAAATTAGCAATTTGGCAGTGGGATGCTACAAAAGTTGTGATTGTATCCATCTCTCAGTGTCCTCTTTCAAGGGCGACAAGGGCGGTTACTTCATATCCCGTTCATCCCTCCTTACTGTCCCGCTGGGGCTGTCTCGCTATGGATGTGAATTTTAGTTCACGTCCATAGCGTGACAGCAAAAAGTTGTCTCGATCACGCCCCCGGAACCGGGAACAGAGCGTGACAAGCCATACCTGCCCCTGGGCTGGGGAATTCTCTTGTCACAGTTAGTTCCCAGTTCCTGTTCCGAGACAAGGGACCTTGGGGTAACAACTGTCACGCAACAACCAATGTCCACCTACTGGTCAGCGGCTGAAGCAGCATTCAACATTAGTTTCCCTATGGGAAACACCATGCAGTGCAAATGTTTATTAAAGAAAGTACTGAAAATTCTGTAGCATTGACGTGTAAATCTTGGAAGACCAGTAAATCGAAATATCTAAAAAGTTTTATTTACGATTTTTTAAAAAAGGGTTAAGAAAGCAAGACAAATTCAGAATTTGTCACGGAACAAGACCGTGAAGTAACAGTTGTCATGAGACAAGTAATAACACCCATGGGTAAAAGGAAAAAGGGACTAAACAGGGACAAAACCATGTGACCATGAACAACGCTGTCACAGTACAAACGTAATCGCGGAACTAGGTAGGACGTGAAGTAACCACCAAGGATGATCAAGGAGCTGGAACCCAAGCCCTATGAGGAAAAGCTGAAAGAACTGGGCATGTTTAGCCTGGAGAAAAGAAAACTAAAGTGTGATAAAATAGTACTTTTTCAAATATTTGAAGGGTTTTCATACAAAGGAGGGGAAGGATCTATTCTTGATCATCCCAAAGTACAGGACGAGCAACAACAGGTTCAAGTTAAAGGAATCCAGCATTTGGTTGAATATCAGGGGGGAAAACTTCTTAAGTGTTAGAGCAGTACGATAATGGGACCAATAACCTCAAGAGGTGGCGAGGGCTCCGACTTTGGAGATATTCAAGAGAAATTTGGACTAGCACCTGGGAGATCTCCTTTGATTTATACTCCTGCATCAAATGGGGGTTTGAACTTGATGGTCTTGAAGGCCCCTTCCAGCTTCACTATTCTAGGACTCTATGGTATCCTTTAGAGATGGGCACGAAACGCCAAAATCGCAATTTGTTTCATTTTTATTGTTTTGTTTTGTTTAGAATGAAACATTTTTTAAAAAAAAAAATCATTTCATTTGTTTCGGGTTTTTTTTAATGTTACAGTTGACCAACCAGCCCAGCAGGTAGGCACTTTAAAAAAAAACTAGCGCCGACCAGCTGGCTCATGGGAGGTTAGTGCTTCCCCCCCCCCTCCACACCAACCAGCTGGCCTGTAATGAAATGAAAAACAAAATGATTTTTTTTTCCATTTCGTGCTCATCTCTTATATTCTTTTTG
Organism: Phrynocephalus versicolor; assembly: GCA_023846285.1. Taxonomy (NCBI): domain Eukaryota; kingdom Metazoa; phylum Chordata; class Lepidosauria; order Squamata; family Agamidae; genus Phrynocephalus; species Phrynocephalus versicolor. The sequence goes on along the minus strand of JAHTLZ010000004.1, from coordinate 58,949 downwards.
GTGATGTATGAGTAGTTAAGGTACCCAGTGCGGTGCAGTAGGTAAAGTGGACTAGACGCTGAAAAATAGGGTTCCAATCCTCCAGGAAAACTCACTGGGGAGTGAAAGTGGTAAAATCCCTCCTTAAATATCTCACTTACCCTGTAAGCCTTATTACGGTCATTATAACTCAGTTCCAACTTTGATGGCACATAATTAACTAGGGGGTGACCAGCTTCATCCTACAGACTATATGGCATATATGGTATGGCCAACTTCATCCTACAGACCACGTGGCCTACGTGGCCTCCTCCTCCTCCTAGATATGAGAATGGCCAGAGAAGCTTCTTCCATCTGAAGCAGTTGTCTCACTTGGCCTCACAGTAGGACTAACCTACCCACTCCTCCAACCTTTCTCAGAAGTTGCTTTGAATCCCTTTCCGTCTGTGCTGAAATTCTTCTTAAACAGCAGTGTCAGGTCTTTCAGGCGAAGAGGCTGTCATTGCTATGCCCTCAGGCTCTGCCAGCAGCACTGGTCACCTCACTCAGCCTAAGAGCAGGGCTGTCTCAACCCATGTCTTGGTATTGACCAGGTTGACCTTGGGGTTTAGAAAAGGCCTTTTCACACGACCCCTAAGATCCGCTGGCCACTTAAATTCGGACCAGAGATCTTGGGGGTTCGTTGCTCTTTCTGCGTTCCCACCCCTCCGCACTTCCTTGCTCCTGTCTGCGTGAGGGGAGGGAGAAAAAAAGGGACAAAAGAATGCAGGCTCACCTCCGTCTGCCGATCGAAGCCGTCATCTTCTTGATCCTTCTCTTAAAGGGGCGGGAGGCAAAAAAACAAACAAACAGAAGCGAGGAGAGCCTGGCACTCACCAGATTACATCCGAACCCTCCAAGAGCAGGTACATGAAAAGTGCGCTGGGATGCGCTTAGGTGGGCGTGGTCGCACTTAATTTCCTGCAAACTCCGGAGCTGGTGGGGGAACAATTGTAAGCTCCGGAGCTGGAAGCCATTTGCGGCGGAGTTTAGGGGTCGTGTACAAATACCCAAAGAAAGAAACAAATCATTCTGCTCCTGAGATCCAGAGAGGATCCGTTTTTGATTCTGTGCTCGGGTCCTCTAACCAGGGCAGTGAGAACCGTGGCTTCACCCCAGAGCAGCAGAATTTCAATTGCACCCAAATGTGACTCTATGGGGATGGTTAAGAAAGGGAGCCTTCCCAGCCTTAATCACAGCCCCTTTTCTGAAAGCATAACCTTTATCTTGGGGGTGGGTAGGATAGTGATGACCCTCGCTGTTCTTCTAACAGCTTGACCAAAGAAATGACAGAAAGACTGTGCAGCTTTAATTTAATTGGGGTAGACTGCGCACATTGCAAAACAGATTTCAGGAGTCACTGTGACCCAGGGCTATTTGGGCAGAGAGAATGAGTGGGGGAGGGAGAGAGTTTATTCCTCAACATTAATAATTACTCAGATCTCTAAGCACGAAATGAAACAATGGGGCCCCTCCAGAAGGTAGGGGCAAGAATAAGGAGAAATTGGTTGTCCAGCTATTAGCAAAGCTGAAGCTTAGTTTCGAAAAGAATCAACAGAAAGCAAACTGGGTCATAGTACTTGGTGCAATGAAGGCACCAATATCCTCCCACACAGTAAGTTATATACAGTAGGACACCACCACCACCACCCACCTCCCAGCAGCAGGGACAGGTTTTAGGCCCTCCTACATATTATTGCCAAAATGCTAAGCATAGCATGGTATCTGTCTCCCTCTAATGGCCAGTCTAAGAATGACTTCATAGAAATGTATTTCTCTAACAAACAAACTCTATACATAGCATGGTCTCTAGTGTCTTCTAGTGATCAGTTTTGGTAACTTCAACTTTAGAAATTGATATATTTCTAGGATGTTTCTTGTAATATTTTTAATATTTTCAGGCTGTGGGTAAGTGAAAAGCCTCGTGGCGCAGTGGATAAACTGTTGTTGTGTCGTTGCAGTCGTGATGACCCTTCATGACCCCATGTCCATGTAGTTTTCTTGGCAGGAATACTGGAGTGGCTTGCCAGTTCCTACTCCAGGCGCCTACAGGCACCTGGTCTTCCCTAGCGGTCGCCCATTCAAATACTAGCCTGACGCTGCTTAGCTTCCAAGATCAGGTGAGACTGGATGTTCTCAGGGCATCTAGGCAGCTGCTATATTGCAGCTATAATTGTGCTCACAACCTGGGTTTACATTCCAGGTAGCTGGCTCAAGGTTCACTCAGCCTTCCAGCCTTCAGAGGTCAGTAAAATTAGTGCCATCTTGCTGGGAGGGAATGTATAGCCTGCAAAAATAAATTGTGAACTGCCCAGAGTCTCTATTATGAGCTCAGTTCAGTTCTGGTTCTCAAAATCAGAACCTGGAAACTTTACTTCTTTTTAAATTGTAGATCCCAGAATTTCTGAATCAATGTCCTATAGCAGTGTTGGCGAACCTATGGCACAGCTGCCAAAGGTGGCACTCGGAACCCATTCTGTGGGCACCCAACATCGCCCTTTCACAGCCACCTGGATTCAGGTTAAATTGCTGTATTGGCACTTTGCGAAAAATTAGTGGGTTTTGAATCGCAGTTTGGGCACTCGGTCTCTAAAAGGCTCTGTCTGCATAGATCCCAGAGTTAAAGTTTGAGAAAAAACACCCGAGTGTTTCCCGCAAGGCTGACGTCTGCCCCGTCTCCATCTGGGATTTCCCACCCTGAATTTTGCTTATCTCTTAGTTCATCTTAGAGAGAAGGGTTTTTCTAAATTTATGGTATAGTCAGAACTCAGGCACTCCCAAAATTATTTTCTAGTCCTGGAAGGTGCTGATGACATTCTGGAAACAGGTCCACAATGTGATCAATGGGATGAATGAATGATATATGGAATGCAGTTTAGAATCTTTGACTGTGGATTGGTTTGAAAAACGCCGTTGCCAACCAAGATTTAGAGTTAATCGTCCATTTAATGGCCGCAGCCAAGGCGAAAAAGAAGAATAAATAAATCACCAAATTGTTTCATGATGGGAAAAGACTGGTCCTCCGTTGACAATTAGCTGGCATAAATGAATCTGGCAAAAAGCCTTCACATGACTTAATTAATATTGCTACAAACTTGTCCGGGAGACGTTCCCACCGAATGCAGTTGAACTTTGTCCTGGGACTACGTAGAGCTGATGTGGAAGAAAACTAAACAAAAGGAAGGGAAATCAGAGGAGATCTAAACAGTCTGTGAAGATTCTCAGTCATCCAGGTGAGTTTATCTGGAAGTTGAGTCATGGCTACTGGCCAGTTTCCATGACTCAACTTCTAGATCTGAACGGTGTTGGATTTGGTACAGATTCTCTTATTGCTGGGTGACAGAATCCCAAATACCTGGATAATATCCAGCCATATTTTTTGCCCTGTGGAACATAAATTACTAATGTGATGTCATTGTTCAAGCACTGCAGCCCTAAGGCCAGGATCCTATTTGCTGTATTCAGTTTGTAACATGTCATTTCAAAATGCAGGGGTAATTAATTACAGTATTTGTTGATTCCAGGCCATTGGCACCTATAGATGATAAAGACAACACTCAATCCAAAAAGACTTGGGCCATCCAAGCTATCTCAAGGATTGTCTCCCTCTCTCTCTCTCTCTCTCTCTCTCACTCTCTCACTCTCTGTGGGCTTGTTCAGGTGTTAAGGTCATCAAGCCAGGCCATGAGGGATGTTTTGAGCAGTTGCAAGTGCTTCCACATTTATGCAACATTTTAAAAAGTAATTAAACAGTGAATGAAAAAGGAGTATGGGTGAAGGTAAGACCCTTTCTGAGCATGCACCGAACACCAGGCATTACTCCTCCTCAGAAATCAAACAAACTAGTTCAGTCTGTGGGCCTTCCATCAAAGTAGCAAAAATTCTGTATAATGAAACTTCTTGGAATAGGCTATCTATACATTGCTTTTTCAAGCCATTTCTCCAAAATAAAAGATAAAAAGGGAGCCTTGTTTTGACCAGACCCTCATGACAGAATGGCTGAATATAGCTGTAGTTCTAATAAGGATGCTGGTGCAGTTTCACATTTTTTCCTGAACGGTGTCCAGCCAAAGGGGTATTTCTCAGCAGCTCAGCCCAGATGCCATAATTTTTATAATACAGTTCTGGCTTTCTTTTTGTTGGTTTTGTCTGTTTGCTTTTAATGTTCTTCTTTGTGCTGAAATTGGTGTGTGTGTGTGTGTGTGTTATTATTAAAAGATGGATCATTTATATATACACCTTGATCTGTGGAATGAAAAAGGTTGTGAAATGATCTTTGGAGATTCCCAGAAAATTTTGAGAAATTATGAGGTGGCGTCCGAGAGCCGGTAATTGCACTGACCTTCAACGTTCGGGATGAGCCGCCAAAACGGTTCCTTCCGTGGCTTCTGGAATATATATTTTTAATAGAAACATGCAGAAAGAAGCAGGACACTGGCGCTTAAGAGGTTGGCATCGAACAGGAGGGGTGTGTATTTGTTTTGGAATAAATGAAAAATGTGAGCAAAGGGGCAGCCATTAGGTTCCTGACAGCTACATGATTCTGCCTGTCCCAAATGAGATTGCCCACATGGGGAGGAACAAATAGGTGTTTGTGAACAAGAGTGGGGTTGTGTCCATGAACAAGAGCTGGTTGTGTGCAGAAGAACGGCAAACACAGCTCGGATCTAAGCAGAGCCTGGGAAAATTATCTTTGGACCACAATTACCAGAATTGCCAGGACAGCATGACACCCCCAGGCATGAGGATCTGGGTAACTGGAGTCCAGAAAGGAATTTTTCGAAGCCTTTTGCCATTAGTACCTATAACTTTAAATCAGTAATTAAGATCTTACCATTTTCTCTGTCCTTCCTTTCATTGACCCACATAATGGGTGCAATGATGCAGGGGAGTGGTATCAGGAGACAGATATCTAGTCTCATGCACTCCCAGAAGCATTTGGTGGGGCCACTGTGAGATACAGGAAGCTGGACTAGATGGTCCTTTGGCCTGATCCAGCGTGGCTCTTCTTATGTTCTTATAATCTGCTTTGGCTACCTAGCAGTGGTTCCATTAAATGTATGGCAGGCTGATTGAAATGGGGCTGGGCCAAAGATCTCTATCAGTAGCACTCCCAACTTCAACTGTAACTTGGGGGAGCATAAGATTGGGGGGGGGGTCACTATGCATTTCGCAGCCTAAAACAGGACTAGATACCCTAAGCACATGCGATCTCGCCCAATTTTGGAAGCTAAGCAGGGTTGGCCCTGGTTAGTACTTGGATGGGCGACCACCAGGGAATACCAGGTGCTGTAGGCGCCTGGAGTAGGAACTGGCAAAACACTCCAGTATTCCTGCGAAGAAAACTCCATGGACATGGAGTCACGAAGAGTCGGTCACGACTATAACGACACAACACACGCACACTATGCATTTCATAGGTAGTATGTGTGTTTTGAGCAGGGCAACCAGGGCTGTTGCCTCACAACTCGGTCACCAGCTGGCCACCATTTTGAGTTCCTCAGAATATTCTATGACACTGCCCTAGTGAGGCCACATTTGGAACATGGCGTCCAGTTCTGTTCACCACAATACAAGCAAGACACAGAGGCCCTAGAAAATGTGCAAAGAAGAGCAACAAAGTTGATAAGGGGACTGGAGGCTAAATCATATGAAGAACAACTAAAAGAACTGGGTGTGACCAAGAGGGGAGACATGATCGCAGTCTTCCAACACCTTGAAGGGTTGCCACAGGGAAGAGAGCATTGATTTATTCTCAATTGCACCCAAGGGTATGACAAGAACCAATGGGTGGAAACTCATCAGAGGGAGAGCCAACCCGGAAATAAAATAAGGAGAAATTTCCTGATGGTGAGAGCCATTAAACAGTGGAACAGCTTGCCTCCCAATATTGTAGGTGCCCCATTACTGGGCGTTTTCAAGAAAAGATTGGACAGCTGTCTATCCAGGATAGTCTGAGGTCTCCTGCATTGGGCAGGGGATTGGATTAGATCTCCTCCAAGGTCCCTTCCAATCTTACGATGATTCTATGAACTACAGGCAAACTGCATGTGGCCTTCCATAGGCTTTTACTCCTTCTTTTGACCTACATGCCATTCCAGTGTGTCCCCTATGAAAAGAAATCCACCCCCAAACACACACTTATTTTATATATATATGTAACATTTTGTATATGTTTACATAGACATGCCTGTTTCCACTCTAGGAGCCGTAGATTGAACAAACCGGAGGCAGCATCTTTCATTGGGCTAACTAACTTAAAACCCCCAAAAAGCAAACCCAGAAGCGCCCATCTAGGCATTTCTTCTACTTCTATATAAAAAATGGCTGTTTTCAACCATTTCCAGGCCTCGTCTGGTGAGGTCTGGTGAGGTGTGTGTGATTTTTTTTGCCACAGATCTGCAGACAACCCCTACCCATATTTTACAACACTGGTTCCCAACCTTGGGTCCTCTGTGGTTCTTCTTGGACTACCAGTCCCAGAAATCCTGACCAGCACAGTTAGTGGTGAAGGCTTCTAAGAATTTGAGTCCAAGAACATCTGGGGACCCAAGGTGAGGAACCACTGTTCCAGAATGATGCTATTTCATAACAAGTTCAATTGACAGAATGCCATTCCTTTCTCCCACAACAACAACACTACTACAATCCAGTGCAATGTTATTCTGGAACAATATGAGCTTTCTCCACAATTCTAAACTCCCAAGAAATAGCTTGCTATTTCCACACAATATTATGCCTAAACTGCTAGCAGCAAAGGACAGCCTGGATGCTAACAATACGAATGGCAGCAGTCAAAATGGACTAGAGGATACCTTTTTGTGCTCACTACCATTCACATGTCATATAGTGACACCAAGCAAGGGAAAATCTCAGTAGCCTGACTCCATTTCCCCCCATTACGTAACTACAGTATATCCCACCCAAACATAAAGCAATTGTCAGGGCTGTTTTTCAACAAGTGTGAATGGAAGTGAACACCAGACCCTCTGCTACACCTGGGCCAAAGTTAATGTCAATCTGAAGTCTAGCTTCTAAGGGCGTTTATACACGACCCCTAAACTCTGCCGCAAATGGCTGCAAGCTCTGGAGCTTTAAAATGTTTCCCCACCACCTCCGGAGTTTGCAGACAATTAAGTGCGACCCCACCCACCTAAGCGCATCCCAGCGCACTTTTCTTGTACCTGCTTGAAGAGGGTGAAAAATTTTGATGCGGAGAGTGCCGGCTCTCCTCACTTCTTTTTGTTGTTTTTCTTTTGCCTCCTGCCCCTTTAAGAGGAACCAGGAAATAATCGTGGCTCCCACCAGGCACCGGAGTTTTAAAGGCTTTTTTTCCTCCCTCCCCTCACGCAGCCAGCAGCCAGGACGTGCGGAGTGGTGGGGAGGAAGGAAGAGCGACAGACCCCCAAGATCTCTGGTCCGAATTTAAGGGACCAGCGGATCTTAGGGGTCGTGTAAAAAGGCCCTAAGTTACCATTTGTTGTTTCTTTTTTGGGCTACCTCCATTTTTAGAATTGCCTTGTAGAGTGCTGATTTTCTCTGCTGTACAGTAACATAGCTACACTGCCATGTGATGTAACTATAACTGACTGACAGCATTTTGTGAACAGTGCAGAGTTTTGCAGTTGCTTCTGAACAACACCCCACTAACCCAACTCCAGGGAAATCAGAAGAACCTGCCTGAAGCCTTATGTTTTCGTCCTGAAGTGTTCTGGAGTGGCATTTTGACCAGCTGACAAAACTGCTTATAATATTTTCCCTCTGGGCAAGCAATTCCTTCAAAACTACATGCCTGAGAAATCAGGGGGCAAACTACATTAGTTGTTTGTCCCACAATTTATGTCAATAGGGGCACAGATGAATAAAAAATATTCAACGGCTTTGTGACATAAAGCTCAATGCAAGGAAACCTGCTGTGGGATTGTTTTTGAGTTGTCTTTTGTTGTCTTTTGTTGTCTTTTGTTGTTGTTGTTGTTGTTGTTGTTGTTGTTGTTGTTGTTGTTGTT
>JAHTLZ010000004.1:25820-47828 GCA_023846285.1 Phrynocephalus versicolor | reverse complement strand
TTATTATTATTATTATTATTATTATTATTATTATTATTATTATTATTTGCAGTAGACAATCCTCATTCCAAATGCATTCCGAGAACAGAAAATAAGGTGGTGCACCATAGCTTAGAAATGCAGTCCATGTTTTGCAAGCAGGAGGTCTAAAATTTCATTCCTAATATGAAACTATCCCCAGAAGAAGGTCGTCGTCATCGTCGTCATCATCGTCATCATCTCAGAATCTCCCATCGAGCATGGCTACTTATGGGCATGGTGCTTTGGGGAGTATGTTTTTTTCTCAAAGTGGTAGCTCTTGGACTAAAACACGATATCTAAAACGTAATTTTTTCAGCTTTGTTTGTTTGTTTGTTTGTTTACAGTGGTACCTTGTATAAAGGAATTAATTCATTCCAAATGAAATTATATTAAGCAAATTTTCCTTTATACAGTACAAATTTCCCATAGGAATGCATTGAAAACAGAGTAATCCCTAATTGCAACCATTTTTATGTTGCATGGATTTGCCCCATAGACAATTCTGTTAAGCAAATTTCCCCTATCTCCAGAATTTTTTTATGTTGTACAGATTTTATGTTATACAAACCATTTGTTATATGAGGGTCCACTGTATTTTACTTTTATACCACTATACGACCCATCTAGCAAACAGCTACTTTGGGCAGCTACTCTTTTGAGGAAAGAGGCAGGCTTTTCCATGGATTCAGGCTCCATAGAAAGAGGCCTGTCATTCCTTCACCCTAAGCCAGGCATACACAAACTTCGGCCCTCCTGATGTTTTGGACCACAACTCCCAGAATTCCAAGCCTCTATTTCCAATGGCAAAGGACTGTGGGAGTTGTGGTCCAAAACATCTGGAGGGCCGGAGTTTGGGCATGCCTGCCCTAAGCTTTATTAGTACCTCATTCATGACCATAAAAGAAGGTCCTTCCAAAACGCATGTGGAGCCAATGGCAAAATGCTGCCGTGAGTGGATCACTTTTGTTTACCATCCCAGCCAAAAGACAAAATCCATTCTATCCCACATCCTTGGAAACAACGCTGGATGGCTCTGTGTGGTTTATGCATCCGTGGAGTCAGAGGTTGGGAGTTTGATTCCTGACTGGGTCCCCTTGACAGGGGCTAAGACTGGATCTATCCCTTCCAGATCTGATGTTCTAAGATGAAGAGGATGAGCGAAGCACCACAACGCACAGCTTGTGGCTTTCATAGGCAACAGGAGGAACTCATCCCATCTTCCCGAGCTGACATGTTTGCAAGTAACATTTGCATGTTTGAAATATTGCTTTTGAAACATTAATTCTTTAGATACATCCAAGGACTGGATGATGGGAGAAACACTTACAATGGAAAAGGTCAGACAAAAAGCAGAAGCAAAAGGTGACAGTCGCGTAGAGACCCAGAGAACGATAACAACTGTGCAAAGAAATGAAAAATCACACACACACACACACACAGAGGCAGCGGGAGGGGGGAAGGCAAGAGGTCTCTTCCAGAAGATCCAAGAAATCAAACAGAAATGTAAGCCAAGATTAGGAATGCTAAAAGACTAAAAGTGAAGAACATTATCTGACCAGGAGAAAATAAAGTAAAGGTGGAAACAGTGTAACATACAGGGAATAAAAAAAAAAAACTATAATGCTGAGAAAAGCATCAGGAAAAGAGGAAGACCAAGTAGGAGATGGATTGGCTACCTAAAGGAAGCCAGGGATTTATCAGAGCTGAGCAAGGGAGAGGGGTTGGGGAGTTGATGGGGCTCCTTGCCCACCAGTTCCCAGGGGTGGAGGAGGGAGGAAAGGGCTGTGAGTGTATGTTTCCCCATTTCAATTGTTCTTTTTGGTGAGGGCAAAGCCCGCCCTTGCCCGTAATGTCTTGGGGGGTGAGCAGGATGGGTCCTCCCCAAGCCCCCATGGAGCTGTGGGAGAAGCGGGGTTGCCGAGCGGGCCAGCAGGTGAGGAGAGCAGTATTGGGCGGGGGGGGGGCTGAAGCAGGTCACACCTTCCCTCTCCCCCCCCCCTCGGAGCCACACCTGGGAGCTACAGGGCACTAGCCACCGGAGCCTGCCACGTGGGCCCATTGGGATGGGCAGGCTACACTAGGCATGGTGTGGAGGGTATCCAATAGGCCCTCCCTTTCCCCAAACAGGCAGGCAGGACCAGATAAAGGGAAGCCGCAGGATGGGGATGGGCCACCAGGTGAGTGGCGTGGTCCAGGCTGGGCCTCCGGCTAGGCTGCATGAGCCTGGTTAGGCCCGCTAGGCCTTGGCGCCAAGTGTTTTAGGGGGGAAACCTCCCCGCGGGCAGCCGGCAGAGCACTGTGCCAGGGGCAATTGGGTGCCCCCTCTGCGAGCAACGACCACCCTACCCAACCTGGCACAGGTAAAAGAAATGTGAGGGGGTGGGGGTGGGGAGATCCAGGCAACTTACACGGGGGAGGGGGTCTCAAAAATCAGCGACACACGCCTGGGTTTTTTTTTAATGCTCCAACCCCCAACAGTGTCTAAGGGACAGTGAACCAGCCCCCTGTTTAAAAAGTTTGAGGACCCCTGCCTTAGCAAATCAGTGAGGCTTTTCACACGACCCCTAAGATCCGCTGGCCACTTAAATTCGGACCAGAGATCTTAGGGGTTTGTCGCTGTTCCTGCGTTCCCACCCCCTCCGCACTCCTGGCTGCTGGCTGCGTGAGGGGAGGGAGAAAAAAAGGAAGAAAAGAATGCCGCTCACCTCCATTCTGCCATCCCTGCACGCATTCAGATCTCTTAAAGAGGCGGGGGCCAAAAAAAGAACAAACAGAAGCAAGGAGAGCCCGGCAGTCACTACGTTATATCCGCATCAGGAATTTTCACCTCCGGAGAGCAGGTACCTGAAAAGTGCGCTGGGACGCGCTTAGGTGGGCGTGGTCGCACTTAATTATCTGTAAACTCCGGAGCTGGGAGGGAAACAGTTTAAAGCTCCGGAGCTGGGAGCCATTTGCGGCGGAGTTTAGGGGTCGTGTACAAATACCCATTAACACAAGAAGGACTTTGCCTTCCGCTCTGCTTTCCACATTTCCAACTCAACCCGGTCAGATGAATAGCGAAAGAACTGGGCAGGTTTAGCCTTGAGAAATGGAAACCAAGGGGGGAGATAGCATCACACTTTCCAAACATTGTACTTAAAAGGCTGTCATCCAGAGGAGGGGCAGGATCTATTCTTGACCCTCCTGGAGCGCAAGATACCATATTTTCCCCGTCTATAAGACGCTCCTGTATATAGTAAGATGACCCCAACTTTCCCAATCCAAAATTCGTTTCCCAACCACACGGTTCTCTCCTTGGCTTACTTGCTTGTATAAGACGAGCCTCAATTTTTATACTAACAATTTTCAGAAAAACATAGTCATATATACAGAAGAATACTGTATGTAATAATGGGCTCAAGTTACAGGAAGCCAGATTTTAGCTGAATATCAGGCAAAAAAATCTTCTTAACTGTTAGAGCAGTAGGACAATGGCACCCATGACCTCAGGAGGTGGTGAGCACTTCAACGCCGGAGGCACTGAAGAGAAAATTGGACTAGCTCCCATCAGACCTGATTCGATCTGGACTCCATGGCTTTATACTGTAGGTCCCTTCCAGCTCCATTATTCTATGGTTCTGTGAAAATAAACATTCAAAGCACTAGTTTGGATCCACCATCCCATTCATGATGCCATTTGAAGCAGCAGATGCCTCAATCTATCTAATAAGGGTGACAGCTGTGCTGCTGGAGATTTTGAATTTAAGAAGCCAAATGAGAAGACAACTGTGTACAGCTTTGCTAACAAAGAGGTTAAGAGAGAGGTGGAAAGGAGTAAGCACTCTTGCAATATATTGGGAAGTACAGTGGTACCTCTACTTATGAGCAGCTCTACTTAGGAGCACCCCTGCCACAGGCATCTTGCTATGGTGAGGGGTTGACAGCAAAGGCGGAGTTCATGGCAATGGGGCGTGCAGCCGTGAAGTGAATTAGTTAAGTTTTAATTATTGTCATTTTAACTGCTCCCTTACAAATTTTTGATGCAGTCTGCTCGACTTACAATATTTTATTTTATTTTTTATTTATTTGTTAATTTTTAGATACAACTGCTCGGCTTAAGAGTTGTTTGACTTATGAGCATGCATTTGGAACAGATTAAACTCGTAAGTAGAGGTACCACTATATTTAATTACACATTATACATAAACAGAGACAGAGCCGAAAATTGTCCAGAATGGAACCCGCCGTGACCTCAGGAGGGGGCGAGCGCTCCAGCGCTGGAGACACTGAAGAGGAAATTGGACCACCATCCATCTGTCCGGTCCGCTTTGATCTGGATCCCTGCCTTCAGCGGGGTGGTGGTGGACTTGATGACCCTATAATCCCCTTCCAACTACATCATTCTGTGCTCTCAAATCAAGACCCTTTTCTGCCTTCCCCCAGCAAGTTTCATGTTCTGGAAAGCACCCAGATTGCTTTTTCATTTTCTATGAAACAAAACATTAAGGGCCAAAAAAAAAAACCTGTTATGTTAAAGAGGAATATAGTTCAGCCTCAGGTCAAGCACTGCAGGGTGTCTGCAGATTAGAATCTCTTGTTTGTTGGAGGGCAGTAGAGGCTAGGTGGAAGAGTGCTGGCTGGGGCAAGGTGGTTTCCAAACCTAAGGTGTGTGTTTTTTGTGTTCTGCTATGTTCCTGGGCTTCAGCCCCAAGAAAACCCCAAAAACCCCAATTCCCAGAGTTCCAGCCCAACAGTATCTGGCAAGGAAAGCATGCTGCTTATACCGAATATGGCTCCATAGTGCTTTAGACCATCACTGATGTGCTGTATCACTTAGATTAATTTAAAAAATATTTTCTTTGCCTTGTCTGAAGTCTTGATCAAGAAACTGCCCCCGATTACATTTGGGCCAGAATTCTGGGAGGCCTGTTTTGTTCTCTAAATGCAATTTTGTCAGATGACAATTTTGGAGACATTAAAAATTGCAGGGGGTGGGAATATGTGAACTGAAGGAGCAAACAGAGAGCTTTAGCCTTGAGAATGTTATGAGTGAACACCTTACTTCTTGTTTTTACCTGTTTTATCGTTGTTAGCCGCCCAGAGTTCCCTTTGGGAAGATGGGCGGGATATAAGTCTAACAATAAATAAATAAATATAAATAAATATAACTCCAGCTCTTAGGAGAAATGTAGGAGGTGCACCTATCTATAAAATCAAACAAACAAACATCCAGTTTTGGTTATCAGGTTCGAAACATCTGAAAATAGAGGTTCTGTAAAGCTAAGGGCCACCAAATCTCCTCATGGCAAATTTCATTTGTCAATTCTGAATCACTTTAACAACCATTCCCTGATCTCTCCGCTGCTCTTGCTCCTCGTTCATTGAATACGAATGTGCTCTTTATTAATAATTTAAAATTGTTTTTCCTCAGCTGCAGTATGAACAGCTTTCCATCAGACCATCCGCTGCCTTGTCCATGGGGAGGTGTCACCGTGTACTTTGGCCAGCAGGAGTTTGGCTGTAAGAACCGCTCTGGCTGTCCAAATGAAATCACCCGTCCACAACCAGCTCACACACCATTGTCGTAAGGAAAAAGGGGAGGGAGAGGAAAGAGAGATGAGAGGATGGAAAGTTGTCAGCACCTTGGACAACATTTTAATTAGTCCTGTTTCACCTTCAAGTTCCTAGAGACCCAAGTCAAGGTCGTTCGGACTACAGCGTTCTCTGTGAGAAAGTACGAACACAAAATCTGGATCCATGAAGAAAACACAGATTCCTTCAAATTTAGGCAGGGGGTATGGTGACTCAGCAAGCTAGAGCACTGAAAACAGTCGGCTGCAGTTCGAATCCTGGGTGCCACGAGCTCCCGCTGTTAACCCCAGCTCCTGCCAACCTAGCCATTCGAAAGCATGTAAATGCAAGTAGAGAAATAGGTACCGCCGTAAAAAAAAAAAAAAAGCGGGAAGGTAAAAACAGAGTTTCCTTGCAGCCATGCCAACCACATGGCCATGGACTTGCACAACACTGGCTCTTCGGATTGAATACCGAGATGAGCACTGCCCCTAGAGTGGCTAAAGAGTGAAAATAATAACTTTTTTTTAATTAAATTGGAACATCAGATAGGGAACAAATTTGAGGTTGAGTTTTTCTCCAGCTAAACAGGTTAATAATCCCTAATTGTGAGCGTTTATCTGTTGTACAGATTTGTCCCATAGACAATTCTGTTAAGCCAGGCCTGCCCAAAGTTCGGCCCGGGGGCCAAATCTGGCCTGTCAGGCCATTCTGAGTAGCCCGCCCCTCCCTCCCCCTTCTTTGCCCCATTTTTTTTTTTAAAACAACTTCCACCAACACTGATACCGCCGAGAAGCTTGAGAGGCCGGGCGGGCCAGCCGGCCGGTGAGCAGAAGCTTGTGGGGCTGGGTGCGCGCACAGGGGCGGGCCGCTGCCATCGGCATCACCGGGAACCTTGTGAAGCTAGGCGTGTGCACACAGGGCACCGTGGGCAGGCCACCGCCACTGACATAGCCGGGAACATTGTGAGGTTGGGCGCACGTGCGGGGCAGTGATCGGGTGGGCCGCACCACCGGCACCGCTGGGAAGCTTGGGCGGCTGGGCAGATGGGCGGTCTGCCGCCACCAGCACCGCAGGGGAAAGTGTGGGGGTGAGCAGGCCAGCAGGCCTCTGCCACCACCAAGGAGCTTTGGGGTGGGCTGGTGAATGAACCCGTCGCCACCGCTGGGGAGCTTGGGGGGGTGCAAGGTCGCACAGATCACCTCTTCCAAGGGGCGACCTGTGGCCACAGCTCCCTGTGCTTCCTTTGGTCCCAATCCTTCCTTCCTTCCTCTCTTGGTTTCCACCTTCCTTCCTCCCTCCCTTCGTCCCCGCCTTCCTTCCTGCAGGCGGGGTTGCAAGGGGTCAGTGGGTGGGGCTTATGGGTCAGTGGGTGGGGCTTGCAGTAGGGTGGAAGGGTCAGGGAGCAACCGGACCCTGACACATTCTCAGCCACCAATTCTGGCCCTCCTTACAAAAAGTTTGGGCACCCCTGTGTTAAGCGATTCCCCCCCCCCCATCTAAGGAATGTTTTTTCCTTTAAGAAGATTTTCTGCTAAACAAAATGCTTGTTATACGAGGGTCCACTCTGTCTGTGTGTCTGTGTGTCTGCCTGTCTACCTACCTACCTATACACACACACACACACACACACACGCACACACACACACTCCCTGAGACCTTTAGGGCTGCCCTCTCATTCAGCTCCCTAATGTGGACCCCTGTAAACTTGGGGTGACCGGTGACTCAAGGCTCCTCTGGGACCACTTTTCCTTCTCATCCCACTGGCAGCCTATGCCATTTCTCTCCCCTCCCCCTGCTCCTTGCTGGAGAAAGATAAAGCCCGGTCTATTTTTGACATCAGTAGCTATCAGAAGTGCTCATGCCTCAAAAATGAAAACTCATTAAAAACAGCCAAGCGCTCAATTAGATTTCTTTTACAGAGTGTACACCGTTCCCAGGGGGAATGTTACGACCGGGTTTGGGGGCAGGAGTCCAGGCACCCACTTAGTAGGAAAAGATCCCCCCACCCACCCCAAATGCTGCAGAGCTGGCTTCCCACCTCTTTAAGTACTCAAAGCTTTCAAAATATCTTGGCATCTAACTGAGGGGAGCGTAGGAAAGAGGGCTGAGTTTCCAGACTTTCCGATCAGCCACGTAATACTCCTCCACTATACAGGATCCCTTATGAGAATTTCATGAACTAATATACAGTGGTGCCTTGTATAAAGGAATTAATTCGTTCCAAATGAAATTATGTTAAGCAAATTTTCCTTTATACAAGTTTCCCATAGGAATGCATTGAAAATGGATTAATCCCATTTTTATGTTGTACGGATTTGGTCCATAGGCAATTATGTTAAGCAAATTTCCCCTATCTCCAGAATATTTATGTTGTACAAATTTTATGTTATACAAGCTGTTTGTTATACAAGGGTCCACTGTACATTAAGCAGCAGTTTCCCCTTCTCTTTTTTCATGGTCGTTAAGTTTTCGCCTCTTGCTCAGCACTATTTTATATTATTTTATTGTTGTCTGTTTTTAGGCCTATTGTGTGAACTGCCCAGAGTTCCTTTGGGAAATGGGAGTGGTATACAAATGCAAAAATAAATAAGTAAGTAAGTAAGTAAGTAAGTAAGTAAGTAAAAAGACTCATCAATTTATGTTCTTATGCTCAGGAAGCCTATTTCCTTCTTTGAAAAGAAAAAGACCTTATGATCCCACAAGCAAAACTGGTGGGGGAAAACTTGCCCTTTTTTGGATTTCAGCAGCTGCCTGGAATGGATTCTAGAATATGTAATCCAGAAAAACCCTTTTCCAAAGAGTGAAGTCTATGGCGTCCCACCAAGTATAGCAGTGTATCTGTGACACACTGCAGTATTTGAAAAGTAATCAGTTATCGGTACTAGTTGAAAGCAACTTATGATACTGCCCATTATTTCTCTGTTAGTATGGCTTCCTATAAGCTCGCTAGATAGCTCAGGAATTTAAGAGTCTCTCTTTAGAGGCAGAGGTGAGGAGTTTGATGCCCCACTGGGCGTCTTGGAAGCAGAGCCAGCCTGTGTATCCTTGGGCAAGCTTTACAGTCTCAGGATGTCCCTAGAAGAAGGAATTGCAAACCACTTTTGTATATTCTGTACCAGGAAAACCCTGAGAAGGGTTGCCATAATTCAGAATTGACTTGATGGCACATGACATGACTGCTATTATTTGTTTGTTTTAATTATTTTAGAGTATTTGGGGGTGGAGTTAGGATGAAGAGCATTACAGAAAATCAGACTTGTATTTTAAACTACAGTAGTGGTTACATATATTCAAAGTGGATAAACCTTCTAGCAATGAATTAGGTGGTTGGCTTTTCCCTCGGCCTGTTAATTGCCTTGAAACCAAACACATTAATTTCAGTACTTGCTGAAACAATTCCATCAAGTCTTCAAGCTACCAACGTTCTCTTATCTTTTGCGGTTACACTGATACAGACTAACACAACCGTAATTCTGAAACTTTTTTTTTTTAAAAAGGAACTCTGCATTGTTGATCCATATCAATACATCTGTTTCAACCGCTTCCATTTCTACCACCTGAGCAGGTCTTTTGTAAAGCTTGTAGCTCATGCTATTTCACTGACGATGAGCAAGCAGGCTCCAAATATATTTTGGGTGGGATTCCATGTTCTGTAGTCTGCCTTGTTCCATCCATACTACTGCTTTTTGCAAAAATATTGCAAACCACTTCATATTCCTCTGAAATATGCTTCCAGCTTGGCATCTTGTACAAAACAAAGTTCGGAAGAAACAGTCTGGCACGGTGCAGGTGGAAAGACATATTTGTACCTGCTAAGGGGAAAAATATGTCTGCTTCCTGTCCTGCTCTGATGGCTTTGAAGCAGGTCTTAAATCCATTAAGACCGTTGCTAGGGATTGTTCAGTGTGCTGTTAAATTAAGGAAATGCATTGAAACATCCCCAGTTTTAAAGGGTTCCTATGCCTCCAGAGCCAGGTGCCAGATGCGATCAAACCAGTGACAAAGTGGGGTGGTGGTGGTGTCTCTTTAACCTTTTCTTTGCTGGCTGCTTCCTAGATCAAAAACACATAGAGTAACCCAGCCACTTGAGTTCTGCAGGGAGAAAAGTCATCTAATCAGGAAACTTTTTATTTTTTATTTTTTGGATGCACAAGGACTTGTTCCTTCCTTCTCGGCATGCGATTGTGGTGTCTCTTGAATCTGCTGTACAGTGAAATGCCGACTGGAGAGCCAAGCCACGGAGCACTTTAAGAGTGTTGCATTAAGTGCTGGACGATGCAGGTTACAGTCTGTTACTGTGCCATGAAAAGTCATTTGGTGATGTTGGATCACTCTTTCTCTCATCTTCCATCTCCGTCTCTCTCCTTCTCTCAGACATGACCTCCTAAGAACATAAAAACATAAGAAAAGCCATGCTGGATCAGGCCAAAGGCCCATCTAGTCCAGCTTCCTGTATCTCACAGTGGCCCCACCAGATGCGTCTGGGAGCGCATGAGACTAGATATCTGTCTCCTGATAGCACTCCCCTGTATCTGGCCCTTGAAGTACCCCGGTTTTAAGCCTGGAGATTACACATCTCCCTCATGGTTTGTAACTGGTGATGGACTTTTCCTCCAGGAATCTGTCCAATCCCCTTTGGAAGGCATCCAGGCCAGATGCCATCACCACATCCTGTGGCAAGGAGTTCCACAGACTAACAACATGCTAGGTGAAAAAAATATTGTCTGTTCTTACCCTCCCAGCCCTGAATTTGAGTGGATGTCCCCCCAGTACTGGTATTTTGTGAGAGGGAAAAGAGTGCTCCTCTATCCACTTGACTCATGCCCTGCATTATTTTGTATGTCTCAATCATATCCCCCCCCCCCCCAGTACAGATAGGTGAGACTTAGGGCACTGGATGCAAATGAGATTTTATTTTTATTATTTATTTTAAAAACATATACAAATTACATAAAAGAAAACAAACATCAACAACGGTGCACCCCTTCACCAACAGGATCGCTCTTCATATTTACATTCGTCATCCTCCCCTCCAGAACAAAATCGATTGTTGTGCGGAAACCTTACCCTTATTCCGTACAAGTACGTATTCAATGAATCTACCCCATATATCATAGAAAATATCAAATGAGAAACACAGGGTAACCCAGATCACATTCAATTTTAGTCTTAAGCTAACGGCCAACTCAACATTGTTGAATCAGTTGGCTCCCATTAAAATTATTCAATAATTAAGGGGAAATTGTTCAGTTGTTGGGGAAACGGGATGCCCAGCGGTGTGGAGCTGATAGAATGATGGACTAGGAGCCAGGAGGTCTGGGTTTGAATCTCTGAACAGCTACGGAAACTCACTGGAGGTGTAGAGCTGGGGAAATCACTCCTTAAATGTCTGTTTTACATGGAGAGCCCTCTTAGTGTTGTTATAAAAAAAGAGTTCTGACTTGACAGCATGTTCTGTAGCAGTGACAATAACAGCAGCAACAGGAGTATGAGTTAAAGAGTGTTTTTAAAAACTAAACTGGAAAAAAATTCTATTATTTTTTCAGATAACGGCTTTCCCATCTTCCGCCCACCAGTTGATCAAGCCGTCCAAATTTCTTTACAATCTGGCCAGATATCCCAACCAGCCCATGTGTTCAATGTCTTACAAGCCTTCTGTGAGCCCAAATGGCTTGGGAAAGGAATGAAGAAATAGCAAGAGCAGGAAAAAGAGCCGTAACCCACCTATTATTTATTTGTTTGTTTGTTTGTTTCATTTCTATACCGCCCCAACTTCCAATATGGAACTCTGGGCAGTGCACATGATAAAAACAAATGAAAACAATAGATCAAGATGGATCAATGGGTATTAAGCAAATAACAATAGCAACCAACAAACAACCAAAAAAGAGAAAGGAAAAGAAAGAAAAAAACTAATTAAATTAAATTAAATTAAATTAAATTAAATTAAAGGTCGCCATATGCCTCCCTGAATTGCAAGGTTTTCAATGCCTTTCGGAAGGCGGGCAGGGACGATGCAAGGCGCAGCTCACTAGGAAGATGGTTCCAAAGGGAGGGGCCCACCACAGAGAAGGCACGGTTGCAGGTGGCCGACCTCTGCACCTCCCTAGGAGTGGGCACCCGCAGTGAGTGTGCCTGCGACATCCGAGTGGGTCTGGCTTCAGCTGACCTCTGGGAGATACACTCCAACAGGTATTCAGGGCCCAATCTGTGGAGGGCTTTGAAAATCAAAACCAAGACCTTGAACCTTATCCGGAGAACCACGGGCAACCAGTGTAGGCGGGCCAGCACTGGGGTGATGTGCTCGTAGCAACGAGCACCCACCACCAGTCTGGCCGCCGCATTCTGGACCCGTTGGAGTCTCCGGACAAGGATCAAGGGCAACCCTACGTAGAGTGCATTACAGTAATCAATCCTCAATATCACCAGGGCCTGCACTACCGTCCTCAGGGAGGACTCATCGAGATACGGTCGGATCTGGGCGATCCTGCGGAGCTGGAAAAAAGCGGCCCTGGAAACGGCCGTCACCTGGGTTTCCAGGGAGAAGGCAGAGTCCAGGACCACGCCCAGATTCCTAGCCTTGTCCGTAGGCTGGAGGGAAACTCCCCCCAGGCTAGGGAGGGGGCCATTGTACCTAGACGAGGGCGCCCCAAAGAACAGTACCTCGGTCTTCTCCGGGTTGAGGTTGAGCCTGTTCGCCTTGGTCCATTCCAGAACGGCCTCCAGGCACAGATCAAGGGAGCGAACTGCCTCCACTGCAGACGTAGAAAAGGAGAGATACTGTGTATCATCAGTGTACAGATGACAGCGAACTCTAAATCTCCTGATGACCTCCACCAGCGGCCTCATGGAAACATTGAACAGCATAGGGGAGATTGCTGACCCCTGGGGCACCCCACAAGAGAGCGTCCAGGGGGCCGACAACTCTTCCCCAAGCTGAACCCGCTGAGACTGGCCGTCAAGGAAGGACTGGAGCCGAGCCGACGAATATTTCAAGACAGTTCTGGAGAAGAGGACTTTAAGAAGAATATTAGAACAACAGACGTTGGAGTAATAAAGAAGAACTCATGGAAGAACTGGATGGTCCCGGGGGGTGAGGATGCACTTGTATTGTTATTTGTTTGTATGTCTTAATTATCAGAAATAAAATTTATAAAAACAAAAAAAGGAAGGACTGGAGCCAGCAAAGACCCAGGCCCCCAATACCCATCTCAGCTAGCTGGACCAGCAGGTTACCGTGGTCGAGGGTATCAAAGGAAGCTGACAGATCAAGGAGGACCAACAGGGTGGAACACCCCCTGTCATCTTCCCTGATGAGGTCATCCTGCAGAGCCACCAGGGCAGTCTCGGTCCCCCAAAGAGGCCTGAACCCAGACTGGAAGGGGTCCAGGATATGATAATCCTCCAGGTGGGACTGGAGCCGGACAGCAGCCACCCTCTCAACAACCTTGCCCAGGAAGGGAACAATAGCAATCGGACGATAGTTGGCTAAATCGTCCGACGCCAAGCCAGGCTTCTTTAAAGTGGGCTTAACCACCGTCTCCTTCAAGCAAAATAATTGGCCAAATAGTAATCTCAAATTTTTGGAATTAAATAAAAAATTGGACTAGAATACAGCCTCTTTAGAGCTAGCAAATGTTACTAATTTGGACTCTCAACTCCATCGGAAGGTTGGGGATTTGGGGAGCTGCAGTCCAATAAATAAATAAATACATACATACATACATACATACATACATACATACATACATACATACATACATACATACATACATACATACATACATACATACATACATACATACATAAATGTTTTCAAGCCCAATGTTAGAAGTGGAGTCCCTTGAGAAGTTGCATTTATTTGTTGGTCTTGGAATTTCTTAGATCCCGCAAGTTGCAAAATCACTTGCTGGAGATTTCATGTTGGTAATTGGTCCTCGGGTGAGATACATATGAAATGTGGTGCTGGAGGACAGCTTTCTCGCTAGAGATTTCGGAAAGGGAATTCCCCTGATATGGTGCTGGAGAAGAACTCTGGGTATTTGTACAAGACCCCTAAACTCCGCCGCAAATGGCTCCCAGCTCCGGAGCTTTAAATTGTTTCCCCACCAGCTCCGGAGTTTACAGAAAATTCAGTGCGCCCACGCCCACCTAAGCGCGTCCCAGCGCACTTTTCAGGTACCTGCTCTTGGAGGGTGAAAAATCACAGATCCGCTTGTAAAGGAGTGAGTGCCCGGCTCTCCTCGCTTCTGTTTGTTGTTGTTTTTTTTGCCTCCTGCCCCTTTAAGAGAAGGAAGGATGACGACGGGGCTTGTGGAGGCTTGGGCCGGCAAACGGAGGTGAGCCTGCATTCTTTTGTCCCCTTTTTCTCCCTCCCCTCACGCAGACAGGAGCAAGGAAGTGCGGAGGGGTGGGGACGCAGGAAGAGGAACGAACCCCTAAGATCTCTGGTCCGAATTTAAGTGGCCAGCGGATCTTAGGGGCCGTGTGAAAAGAGCCTCTGTGGATACCCTGGACTGACAGAAAGATGAAGTGGCTCTGAGATCGAATCAAGTCCGAAATATCTCTGGAGGCCAAAAAGAAAAAAATGAAACAGAGGAGGAGGAGGAGGATGGGCACACCATCAAAAGGCAGGATTCCCTGGAAAAGATAAGGTCACAGAAAAATCACTTCTCTGACTCTTTGGAGAGCAGATATCAAGGAGCTGGATAGATCAATCACTTGGCCTGTTATGTGGCCAGCTTCCTGTCTCTATGGTTTGAAGATGACCATAGGTGATTGACAGAATAATGGCTGTGCAGTAGGACTTCCCAAACCACAGAATCAGTATCCACTGATTCTCTTCTCCACTGCCTGAAAACACTAAATTAAAAAAACAACAACCCAGAAATATGAATTTACCTGTACAGTACTGTACAGTGGTACCTTGTATAAATGAATTAATTCATTCCAAATGACATTATGTTAAGCAAATTTTCCTTTATACAAATTTCCCATAAGAATGCATTGAAAATGGAGTAATCCCATTTTTATGTTGTATGGATTTTCCCCATAGGCAATTCTGTTAAGCATATTTCCCCTATCTCCCGAATATTTTATGTTGTACAAATTTTATGTTATACAAGCTGTTTGTTATACAAGGGTCCACTGTATATGAATTTCCAGGGGGTATTTACCAGAACTTGCCACTAGAGGTAACCAGAGACCATCCAATGTATAGTACAAGTGGTGCCTTGTATAAAGGAATCAATTTGTTCCAAATGAAATTCTGTTAAGCAAATTTTCCTTTATACAAATTTCCTATAGGGATGCATTGAAAACGGAGTAATCCCTAATCGCAACCGTTTTTATGTTTCATGGATTTGCCCCATAGGTGATTCTGTTAAGGAAATTTCCCCTCTCTCTGGAATTTTTAATGTTGTACAGATTTTATGTTATACAAACCGTTTGGTATACAATGGTCCACTGTATTAGATACTGTACTTCCGTACCCTAGTCCTGTGGTGGCAATCCTTTCGCACTTCAGATGTTTTGAACCGCAACTCCCACAGTCCTTTGTTATTGGCAATCTAGGCTCAGAATTCTGGGAGTTGCGGTCCAAGACATCTGGAGTGTCAAAGCTTTGCCACCACTGGCCTAGCCCTCCTGCATATGCAAAAGGTCACCTGCCCCCTGCATCTCTGGGCTGGAATGAGAGAGAGATGATGTGAACTCTTGAAGGCCAAATTCCAAGGGCAAAGTTAAGTCTTTTAAGTTATATGGGGCTCTTTGCCTGCTATTGATGAACCTTGCTGGCACAATTTCACAAAACAAGTCACTTCTTATTCACGCTTGCAGTGCAGAGAACATGAGAAATTCTAAAATAAATAAAAGGCTACAGTTGTGCATCCAAGCCCTCGGCAACAGCACTGAAACAGAAGTGCCTTGTGGAAGTAGCGAAGTGTCCAAGTGTACTTTTGAATTAAAATTCATACCAAAAACCCTAGATATCTTCCTCTAATGGTTTGGGTGTCCATAATATAGAAGAACCAGCTCCACAATGTTAATTTGGAATATTGATTTTTATGTTTTTTTACTTATTTTCATTGTTCTGATCGTATTTTTTGTTGTTGTACGCCGCCCAGAGTGGCCTCTGGGCGAGATGGCTTTTGCGATATTAAAATAAAATAAATGAATGCAGATTCTTCAAAACCCTAAAATAAAATGCAAATTCAATTGCATGGGTGTGAATTCACAATCTGGAGTCTCCCCTCCAGCACAAGCAAGTAGGCATTCTACCTAGACCAAGCTGGCAAGCACTTCCACCCTCTTTGGCATTGCCGCTTTTTCTGATCCCAATTTCTTACTCATAGCCCTGCTCTCTTAGACTGTTTTCCCACCAGCTGTGGACTTTAAAAAAAAATTAAGTACGACCACGCCCACTAAAGTGTGCCCCAGCACATTTTACAAGTACCTGGTCTCCAGAGGTAAAAAAAAATCCAATGTGGATTGTAAAGCTGTGCATGCCGGGCTCTCCTCGCCTTCTGTTTGTTTTTGCTGTTGTCGCCGCCCCTTTAACAGACTGGAATCCCTACGGGGCTGCTCCAACGCAGACGGGGGTGAGCCTGCATTTTTTCCTCCCCTTTTTTCTCCCTCCCCCACCACAGACAGGAGCAATGGAGTACGGAAGGGTGGGAAAACAGGAAGCAGAACAAAACCCCACGATCTCTGGTCCAAATTTAAGTTGCCAGCGGATTTTAGAGGTTGTGTAAAAGCGCCCTTAGTCTTACCCACATCCCTTTGGGCTGAATCACTATTCATAGGTAGAAAAGGCATGTCTGAAATTTTGGGAGCTTTTGCCGATCAGTGAGGAACTGACGAAGGTTGAATTTTAAGTGTGGGAATTATGGAGGTCCACCCTTTCGAGCCAATTGCCAAAATCACACATTGATCATTTTTAAAAGGGGGGTGCCTCTGAACGTCTCCTAGGGCTAATGGAAGAATCAATTCCATGTTATTTTGCCTTTTCTTCTTTCCAACAACATAATTTTAGGCACAGGCACACAACCTTCAGCGATTTCACACACAGAGACATATCTGCAGCTTGGGAAATCATACAGTATCTGTATTTCCGCTTACTTCCATTCACCTCCTTTTTTTAAACCAAAAGGTAGGCTTTTTATAAAAAAAAAATCTAAGAAAGTCCCCATCTGCCCTCTGGTGGACAAATTTAAAAACATGATCACGAGAAAGGGTTCTGTAGGGTCCCCTTGAAACCATGGTGAAATAGCCTCCAGCATCTTCTAAAAAGAGCATCAGAGGCTGTCATTATATTCGAGCCCAACTTTTTGTTCAGAAATTTAAATTTAAAAAAATATTGGGGGAGCTGAGAGAAGGTTCAGGCCCCTACATGTCTGCCAAACCTGATTTAAGGGAAAGGAGGAGGAAGATATTTATTGCAGTTGTTGTTAATCAAGTGGAAGTCAAAAATCTGTATTGATCTACTGCAAATGATCTGGTAATTACAAGAATAAGCTAACCCACCTTCTGATCACTCCTGGTGTGTATGCAGCATGTTTCATCCAGACCTGTCAAGTGCCGTGTTTTTGGCGGGAAAATTCATGGATCAATCATTCTTTCCCACTGTTTTCCTGAAAAAAATATTTTTTCCTGAAATGTCCCGCATTTTGCAGGTGGCCCGCCAAAGAGCACTTCTCCCTGTGCACCCCATAACCCACATGCCACCAGCTGTCCGGATTAGTATATATATCCCCTAGAAAGCTAAGACACCTAGGTCAAAATGAGCATTTTGAAGCCACCACAAGGAATTCTGGGAACACTGTATGCAAATGAGGCTCAACCCCCTAGCAGCTGAAGGGCCTGGCTGCCAGTGCTTCACCTCCCTGGAGCTGCCAGTGCCGGGCAGCCATGGAGAGCCCTTGACAGCTATGGTTTCATCAAGTCATAGAGTCACAGAATCATAGAGTTGGAAGAGACTTCAAGGGCCATCCAGTCCAACCCCCTGCCATGTGTGAACCCCCATCACAGGACTCCCAACAGATGGCCATCCAGCCTCTGCTTAAAAACCTCCAAATAAGGAGACTCAACCACCTTCCGCGGCAGCATATTCCACTGCCAAACAGCTCTAACCACCATGAAGTTCTTCCTAATGTCAGAACCAATATTTTATATACTGTGTGTGTGTCTGGGGGGTTTGTGCACGCCTGCGTTCATGCACACGTGTGTGCGTGTGAGTATTTTTATCCCACCTTTCTCATTGGAAAAGGACCCAAGGTGGCTTATAGTAATGAGGGACAATATACAGTCCAACACATATTCAAGTTTAAGAACAGGGAACATTAAAAG
Organism: Phrynocephalus versicolor; assembly: GCA_023846285.1. Lineage (NCBI taxonomy): Eukaryota > Metazoa > Chordata > Lepidosauria > Squamata > Agamidae > Phrynocephalus > Phrynocephalus versicolor. The sequence continues at coordinate 29,909 of JAHTLZ010000004.1, read as the reverse complement.
ACAAAATTAAAGCTAAAAGAGAACACGAGCAGTTAAGAAAAGAGTATACTGTAAATTGCATGTAATAGAGTTTTCAAGACAAATGAGATATTTCAGGAGTGGTTTCATAGAATAATGAAGTTGGAACAGAACACACATGTTCGAAGTGGCCTATAAGGCCGTTGAGTCCAATCCCTTGTTCAATTAAGGAATACAGATTATAGACGCTTAGAGGATATCTGCCAGGTTGTTGTCTAAATTTCTAAATAATATCCAGGCTTTAAAAATAGGGTACTTCATAGGCCAGATGCAGGGGAGTGGTATCATGAGACAGATATCCCAGCGGCATTTGGTGGGGCCACTGTGAGGTACAGGAAACTGGACAAGATGGGCCTTTGGCCTGATCCAGCACGGCTCTTCTTATGTTCTTATACCACACTGGAACCCCTGGTGCTGATAGTGTTAAGTTGTATGAAAGCTAAACACATCTCCTGGAAGAATTATTAGGAAAACTATTAGATACATTATCTTTTGTTCTTGCTGTGTATGCTGTCCCTCATCAGCTGCTACCTGAGACCACTCTCTCACTCACTCTGCCTAATATTAGGACCGGACCGACCCACAGTCCCTCAACGAACATGACCGATACTTTTCTTTTGCTTTTTTTAACGAGTCGACTCAGCTAGTAGTCATCGTCGCTGAGTCCTCTAAGTTGTAACTAATTCCATCGGTTAATTATGTGTTGTATGAAAAAGAATTTCCTTTTCTTCCACCCTGGATCCCACTGCCAATAAACTCCATGCCGGCCAACAATTCCACAATCTGACATTACAAGAGAGATGGAAGGGGGTGAGAAGTCTCTTTTCCCTCACTGCCTGTGCTGTTCTTCTCTTTGGAAACATCTACCCTGTCTATTACCTCATTATTACTTGTCCTTTATTTTATTTTATTTTATTTTATTTTTATGCCGAGCTAAAAAAACCCAGCAGCTTCTGTACTCATCCAGAAGTCGCTCCGTCTCCTCCATCGTTCCACAGCTCCTCTGTTTTGTGCCGCCTCCAGCACTATGATATCATTCTGGGGATGAAGCAGTCTAGAACTGCACACCCTGTTCTAAAAGCAGCCACATGACAGGTTTATGTAATGGCATTATGATATCTGCTGGTTTTATATTTCAATCTGCTTGCTACGGCTGCTGGCCCTCTGAGAGGAGCACATGTGGGCAGCATGCACACTATAAGACCACCTTTCCAGCCGGGTTTCCAGTGGCGAGTGGCCCTCGCAGATGGAAAGGCCGTGTCATGAACTGGACACGTTAACAGGTTTAGTCCTTTTCGTTCACTGTCAGTCATTTTGGAATTTTAACCCGTTTATTTGCATGAGCAGTGGGTGGAAGGAAGATTGAACACATTAAAATGGCTGTTCTGTCAATTAATGTTACCAACCATGACAGGGGGGTTAAGAGCATAATATTGCAATGGACCATTTCTCCTACAATGGTGGTTCTCAATCTTCCTAATGCCGGGGCCCTTTAATACAATTATGTTGTGGTGACCCCTTGCCGTGCTTGGAAGAGGCCACAAGCCCCCTTTGGCAGGCAGGCTACTGCCCCAGATGCCAGAGATAACTTCTCTCTAGTCTACAGGTACCCTCAGCCAATCGCAGCCTCCAGTGCCATTGATTGACATCCCCTTCAACCTATCAAGCTGTAGCTCACTCCTTCCTTCTCCTCCTCCTCCAGACCCAAGCCGTTTGTGCCTTTTTCTTCACTGGCTCATGTGAAATGGTTGTTCGACCCCCCAGGTTGGGAATCATTGTCCTATAAGAAGGCGCACAACTAGTGTCTGGAAGTATTGCCGTATTTTTTCCATCTATAAGATGCACCATGTATCAGATGACCCCCCCCACCCACACACACACACTTTTCCAACTTAATATTACAGTTTCGCAACCACACATTTCTCTCCTCAGCTTAATTCCTTGTATAAGATGACCCTCAATTTTCCAAACTTCAGCCCTCCTGATGTTTTGGACCACAACTCCCAGGAATCTAAGCTTAGGCTGCCAGTGATATAGGACTGTGGGAGTTGTGGTCCAAAACATCTGGAGGGCCGAAGTTTGGACATGCCTATGCCGTTTTGTACAAAAAAATTAGTTTTATGCAAGGAAAAATACTGTACTTCTTTGGGCTATAAGCACCAGAATCCTGGCTGTGCTGACAGGGGGCTAATGACAACTCTGGTTCAAAAATATGTCCGTTTTCAAAGCTCATGACCCAACCTTGGGTCCTTAGACGGCTTCTTCCAGACATTCTGGCCAGCACAGCTAGTGGTGAGGGCTTATAGGAGTTTGAGTCTTGAGCAATGGTTCCCAACCGTGGGTGATCCAGAAGTTCTTGGACTGCAACTCCCAGAGGCCTTCACCACCGGCTATGTTCGCCAAGGTGTCCTGGAGCTGCAGTCCAGGAATAGCCGAGTTACCCTGGCTGGGAACCACCAGTCTGGATGGTCATTAGTTTCCCGAACTTGTGTGTGTGTGTGTTGTGTCATTACAGTTGTGGCCGACTCTTCATGACTCCATGTCCACAGAATTTTCTTGGTGGGAATACTGGAGGGTCCTAATACTGGGTTTCTGGAGCCAGAGCATGACTCTACAGAGTAAAAAAAAAATGTACCTTTCAGAATTATTTGGGGCAGCAGGGCCTGCCCCAAGCATATACGTTTCCATCCTCTACGATGGACTACTAAGTGTTGTGGTCCTAATCCATCATCATCATCCCTGAACTGCAGAGCTGGAAGGGAACCCCACAGATCAACTTCAGCCTCTGTGGGGATTTGAACTCCCAACCTCTGGCTCTACAGCCAGGTGCCTTAAACCACTGAGCTATCCAAGCAATTAACTTTTCCAAGCTCTGTTCCAAATGCTGAGGGGAAAGGGAGTTATGGGACATATTATGATTGTGTTCCATTCAGCCTTAGATGAGTTTCCCTCACCCTCACAAAAGTCTGCAGTGCCTCCTGCTTTGTGTATGGGTGCGAAAGAGGGGACAGCGACCCCCCACACTCTCTGACGGCACCCTAGCTATCATATTTTTAAAATGGAAAAAAGGAGGATTCTGAGTCCTCCAAACAGAATTTACTCCATACCCCTCAGGGCATAGGAACAGCCTCTGAGCAATGTTTGAAGGGAAAAATAATTAGAGGGCTTTTTTTTTTTAAAAAAAAAAAGGAAATTTCATTTGCCCCCACCCCCCACCCCGACAGTGCCACCAATTGCTCAAAGACTTGGCCTTGTCCACCCCTGGGTTAAAACATGCTGTGAGGGATGAGCAGGTGTTGAGTATTTCAAGCCCAAGTTATGAAGATGAAGTCATTGGAAATTTATTTCTTCATTCAAATCCTGAGGGGTTTTTGGTTCTCTCCACCTCCCACTCACCCACCCTTTAGTTGGGGCCTATATTTCTTTCATGAAATTCTTTGTATTATTTTTTTAGAAAAAATAAATAAACTGTACGCTCCCGAATGAGCAAGCTGAAGTGGATGGGGTTGGGGGGTGGGGACTGACGCAAGTCATCTTCAGGGATAAACAAGACAACCTCTCAAAAATCCTCTCTTTCCCTTTAGCTTACACTTTGCCCATAAGACACATTAATCAATCCAAATAACACCCCCTCCTGGACACCAGCTGTATTCTATAAGAAAACTGGACAGGCTCCGGCATCTAATACATTAATGAATGAAGCTCATGTGTTAAGAATGCCTCGTTACCGGCAATTAACTCTTTTTCCCAGTAGCAAGGATGTATTTATGCAACGTTATAGCTATAATTTTTTATGAGGGATCAAGGGCTTTTTTTGTTTGTTTTGACACACCTCCCAGAATTGAAAGATTCCTTCCCCCAATCAAAAAATAAACTTTTCCAAGCTTCGTATTTTCCTTTTTGGTAATCTTGGTTGGGGTCTGGTGAGATGTTGTAGATGTTGATCCAACAAGAATGTGAATCAATGCTTTGTTGCGTTTAGATTTTGCTGGGTCTTAAACTTAGTATGCTTGCTCAAAAACTTTTATTATTATTATTATTATTATTATTATTATTATTATTATTATTATT
>JAHTLZ010000004.1:0-25810 GCA_023846285.1 Phrynocephalus versicolor | reverse complement strand
TTATTATTATTATTATTATTATTATTATTATTATTATTATTATTATTATTATTATTATTATTATTATTATTCAGTGTCATCAGATCAGTTCTGACACAATGGTGCTCCCTTTCAGGGTTTTCCAGATGGAAAATAGAAATAGAAATACAGTGGTACCTCAACTTGTGAATGTAATCCGTTCCAAATGCAAGCTCTTAAGTCAAACTACTCTTAAGTCAGGGTACATATCTAAAAATTGAAAGAAATAAGTAAAAAATAAAAATTGGGGAAAAAAATTGTAAGTCCAGCAGACCATATCTAAAATTTGTAAGGCGGCAGTTAAAATGTCAACAGTTTTCTGCTCTTAAGTCGAGCTGCTCTTAAGTCGAGCTGCTCTTAAGTCGAGCTGCTCTTAAGTCGGGGTACCACTGTAAGTGGTTTCTAACCCCCTTCTTCTGGGCAGGGATCCAGGGAATGTGCAGCTTGCCCAAGGATACATAGGCTAGCTCTACTTGCCGAAGGCACAGAGACCTAAACCACGGAGCTATTCAGCCAGCTCAAAAACTGAGAGGTCAGTCTTTCTGTCATTTTAAGAAATGAGATATAATTACCTTTTAAATGTAACCACTAACTTCCTGTCTGTTAGAGTAGTATGGCAATGGAACCAATTGCCTCAAGAAGTGGAGAGTTCTCCATCATTGGAGGTATGGGAGAGAGAGATGACAACCCCCTGGCAAACATCCTATGATGTATATTCCTGCGCTGGGCAGGGGGTTGACTTCCATGGCCTTGTAGGTCCTTTCTAATGTCATGATTCTATGGTTATGGCCATAAGCTACTTAGTAGAGGCTTAGAATTATAACTAGAGATGGGGATGAAATTAAAAAAACACACACCCCAAATTGCAGTTTTTTAAGAATATCATCAATTCATCAAAATTCATCAATTTTTATTCGTTTACAGAGACCCCCCCCACCAATGAATTTGAATTGTCTGCTCCTTGGTATGATCCAGCACCTTGTCAATTAGTGCTAAATGGCTGTGGGAAGGATACACAGCACAGGCTAGCTCGCAGCAACACCCGTCCCTTGGAAGAAAGTGGAGGAGGAGGCTGTAAGTCCCCAGAGTCCCCTTGTGGGAATGGGGCGGTATACAAGTGTAATAAATAAATAAATAAATAAATAAGTCTGAGCGGTCATTAAACAGGTAGGTTGTTAAGTGAGGTGTGGCTGTAATGGTCCTTACCCACCCAGGACCCCATTCACAATCCCCATCCCTTAAGACAAGAGTCTTAAAGTCCCCACTCTATGTAGAATTTCATTGCGGCCATTATGTAAACAGGCCTGTTTGACCCTAAGTGCTTGTCTTGATCTTGGTTTTGTCATGGTTATCTTTCCTTGGGGTCTGCTACGTGGCTCCTTTTGAAGATTTTACCCTGAATGTTTGTGGCCGGACTAAATGCCTGTGAAGCATGGCCCTCTGAGGAGTGAACGCTGTCCGTCATCCTCCCATGCAGCCTTCTTCGCCTCCTTGTCTTGCATTTAACGGGATGCTGTTTTCTGATTGGCCACTGGCAGAGAAACACAGGGGTTATTTTGGAAGTCTGAGCATCAAGACAAACTTTCACTGAAGGAAGAACATTAACCTCAATGAGGACCGTGCCTGCTAATTTTCTTCCTCGCTCCATGGTGCTTTTTCTAGTGCATGCCCACATGTAGGTTGTGTCATAACCCAAACAAAAATGGTTGTAACATATGGACAGAGAGGAAAAGCCCCTGCCTGGGGGGTTGAGGGCAGGGAGAAGCAGACACCCACCTTAGATGGAATTTTGTCACTTAGTCTCATGACGACATAGTATTTAAACTGCAGCACAACCATGAAGATTCTGCTTCTGACCTGAGTTCTGTCCTGGCCTCAGGTAGCCAGCTCAAGGTTGACTCAACCTTCCATCCTTCTAGGATCAGTTAAGTAAGAACCCAGCTCTCAGGATAGGTGCATAGGCAATAGATAGCCTGTATAATTAAAATTGTAAACTGCCCAGAGAGAGTGTTAAGCACTGTGGGGAAGTATATAAGGAGCCTTCTTTATCTATCAATCCCTGTCCCTATCCTTATCCCTATCCCTATCCCTAACCCCCTGCTCCATGCAGAAATATATGGAATACTTAAATCCTTTAAATAACATTTAAAGGATCACTGAATATCAGGAAACACTTCCTAAATGTTGGAGCAGTACGGCAATGGAACCTAATGACCTCAAGAGGCGGTGAGAGCTCCAACACTGGAGGCATTCAAGAGAAATTTGGGCAGCCACGTGACAGATCTTTAATTTGTATTCCTGCATGGAGCAGGGGATTAGACTTGATGGCCTTGTAGGCCCCTTCCAACTTGACTCTTCTCTGATTCTATGATATATATATTTTTAAAAAAATTCTTCTCTGGCCACTGGGCCCCCTTCCTGTGCCCTGGAGGGATCCCTGTCTTCTGCTCATTCGGGTGGAGGGTCTCCCATGTGTCTGGTTTGTTTGGACCACAAGGCTCTTATGACACAGGACTGTTTTAGGAGTCAAGGGGTGAGAGGGAGACAGAGAGAGAGAACAAGCGCGCACCTTCGGTATCAAGCAGACCCCCTTGCTCCCGTCTCCTCCGGCTGCCTCCATCCCTCGGCCACGTGTCCTCCCAGGCGCCACATCTGGATCCCATCGTCTCGGGCACAGCTGCAGGAATTTTCACGGCCCGCATCTGCTTCCAATTCCGACACAACATGACTTCACTCAAAGCGGCCGCCGCATGCAGGATCGCTCTGCATGCGTGCTGAGTCACCTACCAAGAACAACGCGCGCCCCCCACCCCCCCGTTCCTAGCTTTCTTGAAGCCTCATTATTTTGAGGCCCACCACAGCAGAACGCTAGAAAGTGTGTTTGGGGAATGAGAGCATTTTCGGTGGCTGTGTTGTATGGCTGTTTCTTGGCAGTTCTAGTCCAGTAAAGCAGAGCTTGACAAAGTCACCTTGGGTAACTACTACTCCCATAATCCCCCAGCTGGTATGTCCACAGTCATAAGAACATAAGAACATAAGAAGGCCCATCTAGTCCAGCTTCCTGTATCTTACAGTGGCCCCACCAAACACCTCTGGGAGCGCACGAGACTAAATATGTCTCCTGATACCACTCCTCTGCATTTGGCCCTTGAAGTACCCTGGTTTTAAGCCTGGAGATTACACGTCTCCATCGTGGTTTGTAACCTGTGATGGACTTTTCCTCCAGGAATCTGTCCAATCCCCTTTTAAAGGCATTCAGGCCAGATGCCATCACCACATACTGTGGCGGGGAGTTCCACAGACTAACAACGCGCTGGGTGAAAAAATATTTTCTTTTGTCTGTTCTTACTCTCCCAACTCTCAATTTTAGTGGATGTCCCCTGGTTCTGGTATTTTGTGAGAGGGAGAAGAGCATCCCTCTATCCACTTGACCCATGCCCTGCATTATTTTGTACATCTCAATCATATCCCCCCTTTTTCCAGACTAAAGAGGCCCAAATGTTTTAGTCTTTCCTCATAAGGCAGGTCCCCCAGCCCAGTAATCATTTTAGTCGCTCTCTTCTGCACCTTTTCCAGTTCCACTATGTCATTTTTGAGATGCCGTAACCAGAAGTGTACGTAATACTCTAGCTGCAGCCTTACTATTGTTTTGTATAATGTCATTCTAATGCTGGCTGTTTTATTTTCAATCCCATTTTTGATGATCCCTAGCATGGAATTGGCCTTCTTCACCGCTGGCACACATGTTTACCAGCACTCCAAGATCTCTTTCCTGATATATCATGGATAGCTCGGAACCCTTTAGTTGATAAATCAAGGTTTGATTTTTGTCCCAATATGCATTCCTTTACATTTTTCTACATTGAAACGTATTGGCCATTTGGCAGCCCATTCTCCCAGTTTGGAGAGATCCTTCTGAAGCTCTTCACAATCTTCTCTGGTCTTCAGCACCTGGAAAAGTTTTGTGTCATCTGCAAACTTGGGGCCTTTTTACACGACCCCTAAGATCCGCTGGTCCCTTAAATTCGGACTAGAGATCTTGAGGGTTTGTCGCTCTCCCTGCGTTCCCACCCCCTCCGCACTTCCTTGTTCTGTCTGCGTGATGGGAGGGAGAAAAAAAAGGAGAAAAGAATGCACTCTTACCTCCGGAGTGCTGGTGGAAGTTGCTCCGATCCCCCCTCACTTCCTGGTTCCTCTTAAAGGGGCGGGAGGCAAAAAAAAAAAAGCGAGGAGAGCCTGGCACTCTCCGCATCAAAATTTTTCACTCTCCCAGAGCAGGTACTTGAAAGGTGCGCTGGGTCGCGCTTAGGTGGGCGGGGTCGCACTTAATTTTCTGTTAGCTCCGGAGCTGGTGGGGAAACATTTTTAAGCTCCGGAGCTGGGAGCCATTTGCAGCGGAGCTTAGGGGTCTTGTATAAACACCCGTAGCCACCTTACTGCTTATCCCTGTCTCCAGGTCATTTATGAACAGATGGAAAAGCACTAGTCCCAGGACAGAAAAGAGAACTGATTCTGCAAGGAGATACTACCATTAAAATGAGAAATCATTCTTAATTATTTTACACAGTATAAGTTTGTGGATAGAGCATGGTGTATATTTCTAAACCTGTATATACGATACATCTGAATAGGTTAGTAGTCTGTACACCTACTATAGAGCTGATGGCTAGGAGTTTGATTCCTTAATCCTTCCATTGTGCCTTCAAGGAGAAGAATCAATGTACGTCACCTTGGGCAAGTTACACGATTTCAGAATGAGCCTCAGAAGAAACTGTTCTGGGGTGCTTTATATACCAAAGCTGCTCGTTCCAGAATGGCTCCAGAAAGCTGTTCCAATAAGGCCGGGAGCTTTACCATTTTACACATGCCATTGGACTACAACTCCCATCACTCCAGGGGAGCACAGCCAATGAGGAAGGACGCAGAAATAGGGGATTAGGGGTTCCTTGTCCCTGTTGCGGGCAGCACAGAAGCCGTACAGAAAGGGAAAAGGATGCAAATGGTCACTTCCATAGATTCATCCTGATGAGCTCCACTCCCTGCCCCCAGAAGCTGTTCAAAGCGACACGTTTGCTTGAGATCAGTGGTTCCCAACCTTGGTGACTGCAACTCCCCAAAATCCTGGCCAGCGCAGCTAGAGGCAAAGGCTTCTGGGAGTTGTAGTCCAAGAACACCTGAACTACCCAAGGTTGGGAATCACTCTTCCAGATGCTTGCTTTCCTGGAAGAAAATTAAAAACGATATGACTGTCTCCCACCTTTACAAAGTTGGTAAGAAAAATACAGTGCTGCCCTTGAAGTCCCCAGAGGAAAAGGTAACTTGTAAATGTGATTTCCCCACCCTCAGCATCTGCGTGCTTTCACCATTCCAAAACACAGGCTGCGTCCCCAAAGCAGCTGAGTCCCTCCCTGTGCATTTGTTTGTCTTGGGTTTTAGGCTGTCCAGTGTAGGCCATGTCAATTAGTCAGTAACTGAGATAATGAGGTCGTTTATGGAAAGTGGAGAACTGTTCTTGATTTGTTTGCTAAGCGGACTCTCATTTCTGGAGAGTTATTCCCGGCCCGTTATGGCTTGGAGTCAACATTTCTTCTTCTTGAGTCAAGAGCAGGCAGAAGGTAGATTGAGATCTAGCGATATGTTTCAAGGGGATCAACAAGGATTCCCGGCCAGTACAGTATCTAGTTGCTCAGAATCATTTTATTCCCTTCTCCTCTAAATGCAACTGTTGAAATAAAAGAAAGCTTGAGGCAACCAGGACTTATATCTTGGGTGGATGGTTTGTGGACTCCAGTTGGCCTCTGTTGTCCTCTGAATCCATAAAGTATCCTTTGTACTAAAACTCCCAGGAGTCCTATAAACTAACTTTCTTGTCAAGTTCTAAACCAATTTTAAAGACAGAGATTTAAAAATAAAATAAAAATAAAAAGCACCCCTCCCCTCACTGGAGAATTCAGTGGTTTAGGTTTCTGGCTGCAGAACTTCGAGCGGGGAGTTCAATTCCCAACTGGGCCTCCTTTTCAAGTAATGTAGTTTTGACAAAATGTCTGTAACATGGTATTTAACAGATCCATAAAATGGTTTCTGTGTAAAATGCATAGTCATTTGCTAGACACAGGTGTATGGAATAATCACATGAAAAGGTCAGAATGATTATGTCCAAGTGCCATGGATAATCACCTAACACTCATGTGATTGGTCTAAAATGATGTTGCCAATGTGTATAAAAGGCAGCATTGAAATCCCTTTACATTGGGACTGCTTTTGGTGAGATAGCACTTTCCCGCTACTCCGCATATATGCTGTGTGTCTTATCTTGATGTATATTGTGTAAATATCTAATATAAGCTTTTATGCAAAGTTCCTTTGTCTCCCAGCTCCAATCTATATTTTGCAATTATCTTTCCACACCACTGTGCAACACTGCAAGTTTTCTAAACCACATTTAAACCTCATTCATTTATTCTAATACTCCTTGACAGGGGCTGGACGATGATTCATAGGGTCCCTTCCAGCTCTGCGATTCAAAGGTTATAGGTTATCATCATTAAATCACTGAAGCCCAAATCAAGTAGTAGATCTGGTAAAATTGATCTCTGTACCCTAACAAACAATCTGGCACCGTTTCCTTTGTTCCGCTACAGAGGACAGGATGAGAAGCTATTAAGGACCTGCCAAATCTCTCCAGAGACCTAACCTGGTCATTGTGCTGCTTCTGTATCTCATTCTACCACAGTGGCATGCTGTGGAGTGGAGTGGTTAGTGTCGCCATAGGCCTAATGAAAGCCAGGTTAAATTCCTCAGGAGCTCACTGGCTTATCTAGAATAGGCACTCTGCGCCTCTTCTCAGGTCCCAAGATCCCCCTGTTGAAATAGGATACACTGTGACTCCGTGAGGCCTATTTCGGGCATGTTTAGTCTAGAGCAGTGATGGCGAACCTTTTAGAGACCGAGTGCCCAAACTGCAATTCAAAACCCACTAATTTTTTTGCAAAGTGCCAATACAGTAATTTAACCTGTATACAGGTGGCTATGAAGGGGCGATGTCGGGTGCCCACAGAAAGGGCTCTGAGTGCCACCTTTGGCACCTGTGCCATAGGTTCGCCATCACTGGCCTAGAGTAAAGGAGACTGAGGGGGTGAAAGAATAGCACTTTTCAAATAGTTAAGGGTCGTTATCCAGAGGAGTGGCGGGATCTGTTCTAGATCCTCCCAAAGTGCAGGATGTGCACCAACAGGCTCAAGCTAAAGAGAACAGAGCTTTCAGTCAAATATCAGGGAAAAAAACACTTCCTGTTAGATCAGTACGACAATGGGACCAATGGCTTCAAGAGAGGCTGAGTGCTTCAACCTTGGAGGCTTTCAACATACATTTGGCCAACCACCTGGTAGATAGCCTTTGATTTGCATTTCTACATTGAGCAGGAGGAGAGGGGTTGGACTTGATGGCCATCCAACCTCACTATTCTGCTTCTATGAACAGATCTGTATCAGAACTTTCCAAGTGTCCCAGGGCCTTGCAGAGGTCCATATGTTCTAGAGCCAGTCTGTGGCATTCTCTTGCTCATTGCCTGGCCCACCTCACAGGGCGATGTGCAAAATAAAAGTGGAGATTGGCTTTGCATATTGTTTCCTTCAGGAAAGGTAAGATGCAAATCTAGGAAGAGCTCAGTCCCAGAAGCCTCTGTGACAAACCAGGGGCTGGGTTTCTGGATTCTGCTCATATCAAGATGTAGCTCTGAATTTTCTCCATAGCTGCCATGCCACAAGCATAGCCTTGAACTGAATTGTTAGAAAAAGGCCTTCTTTTTTGTTGGGATCTGAAATACATTTCCAGGTGAATCAGTTTCTTCCTGCCACCTCGTGGTCAAGCCTTGTATCACAACCTTACAAGTACTGTGTGTGTGTGTGTGTGTGGTTACAGTCATGACTGACTTCCTGACCCCATGTCCATGGAGTTTTCTTGGCAGGAATACTGGAGTTGTTTTGCCAGTTTCTATGCCAGGCGCCTACAGCACCTGGTATTCTCTGGTGGTCTCCCATCCAAGTACTAACCAGGGCCGACCCTGCTTAGCTTCCAAGATCAGGCGAGATCAGATGTGCTTATTGTACTACTAATCTATATACTTGTACTTGTGGATACTACATACATTGGACATCTACACTGAATGTTGTTCTTAACCAGAAGTAGAGGTTAGAAAAGTTCCTTTTCTGGGTTGCTTTCAAAAGAGAAAAACATCTGGGAAGCAAGGACCACCAGCACTTGCTGCTCGTCAAGATGGCAATTATTTTCTTCATCATCATCATCCTTGAACTACCAAGCTAGAAGGGACCCTATGAATCACTAAGTCCAGCGCTTGTTAAGTTGCCACAGTGGGGAATTGAACCCACGACGTCTGGCTCTGCAGCCAGATGCCAGAACTACTAAGATGGCTAGCTGTACAGTACAAAACGCAAGGCGTCTGAAGTAGAAATCACATTTGTGTTCTAGAGATGTAATTTTGGCCATTTTCTGACTGAACAGTCCTTGTTATCAAAATGTCTCCGTTTGCCTCCCATGAGCCCAGGCAAAACAAAGCAAGACAATCTGCAAGAGACAGAAAGTTCAAAAGGATGTCCAGCTTTGACGCTTAAACATTTGATTAAATAACACCCCCCTCTCCATCTAGACTTCCTCAAGTAATGCTCTGTGTGTATTGGACACAATAGGCTGAAGCGTACAAAAGTTTATACCAAAGGACACTTATGAATCTCTTAAAAGTGTCCTAAGATTCTTTGTTGTGTCATTCCCGGAGATAAAAACTATAATGCAAAGAGTGGTGAAAAGATTCACACAAAAGGGTCCCCAAGGGATAAATGTGGCTCATTGGGAACAAGAGTCAAAGGACTGCTTTTTCAAAGGGAGCATTGTTATCCAAGTTCTGAATCAAGTGTCAAGAGGTGTCCCCTGGAGACACAAGACTATCCACATTCTTGTATCCCCAATCATTGTATATGTGTGATAGCTAAAAGGGGCGGGGGCAAACCCAGATTTGTTTGACATGTGGTGCAGGAGGAGAGCTTTGTGGATATCTGCGGCTGCCGCAATGATGCATCTCTAGATGCATCAGGAGGCCATGTCAGGGGAAATGATTCACCTGCTTAAACCACAAATGGGATATGGTTCCTGTTTCATAGCAAGAATATGTGCCACCGAGCCAACTCCGATTTATGCCATCAGATTGTAGGATTGACCAGCAAGAGATTAAGGAGTGGTTTCCCCTAATCTGCTTCTGGGGGGAGCCCTGGGACTGTGCAGCTTGCCCAAGGTTACCCAGACTGGCTGTACTCACAGAAGGCCCAGTGGAAAATCAAACTCCCAACCTCTTGCTCTGCTAAAAGATACCAAAACCACTGACTTACTGTATATCTTTCCAAATTCTTAATCAACTAGGACCACCTGCCTAAAGGATTCTGCCTTCTCATCTTCTCTCAAGAGCTGAGAGTCTTGTGTTTTGCTTTTGAAGAACTCAAGTTTCGACCCCTCAAGAAAAGTGTGTGTGAGAACCATTCAATCTAACCCAAACAGGGTGGGTCAGCAGGCACAGCATGAAACACAATTAATACAAACCATAATATCTCATACAACCTTTTTTGACCCCTTGTCGGCCAGCCCTGGTTAGTACTTGGATGGGAGACCACTAGGGAATACCAGGTGCTGTAGGCGCCTGGAGTAGGAACTGGCAGACCACTCCAGTATCCTGCCAAGAAAACTCCATGGGCATGGAGTCACGAAGAGTCAGTCACGACTGCAACGACACACACACACACACACACACACACACACACACACACACACACACACACACACACACACACACACACACACACACACAGAAAGCAGAAACAGTGAGTCCTTTTAAAAAATCATACACAGACTTGGTTAATTTGAAGAATTTATATACACAATGCCCTAAATCCAGCTTTTCTTAATAGTTTTTTCCCCAATGCACAGAAGTATATATACAATCCTGGTCTAACCCGGAGGCTGTGACTACAATACCCAGCATTGGGGGCAGGGGAGTGATAAAACCCCTCAAGGATGGGCAGTGCTGTTTTCTTTTCTAAAAACATTTGATTTCTTCTTTTTATTTAAAAAAATCCCATTTTCTCTCTAATGATGAAGAACTTTGCATATTGGGGCAAATCGTGTTTAAAAACAAACAAAATAAATCCTCGCCTACCTACACTAGACTAAGTCAATATGTAAAGCTATTTCCAAAGTACAGTATAGAGAGGAAGGTATTCTGCCTGTCCCTATTACACATGAGAAGCCTGTCAGAGATAGGTGGGAAGCAAAGATCACAATTCTCCTTCAGTCCCAGAAACACAGCTGAATACAGGGCAATTTAAACCCTCTCTCAGGAATGTTTGCCTCAGTGCACCTGTCTGTCAGATTTTTAGTACCTGCTACACTGAAATGAACGAAAAATGATCCCAAGTTATCTCCCACTCCATTTATGAAGAAACCCACAAATTCTTATTTTAAAGAACCATTTAAAAAAAACAATTATGCTTAAAGATCAGTCTCACTGCCATGGCAGGAAGATAGCTTTTGAAACTCTCTGGCAATCAGATGTTTTCACCGCTGAGGTAAACTGCCACTTTGTCTTATAAGTGGAATTACGACTCGTTTTCCACCTGTATCATGACGGATCACACTTGGAAACATGTTGTTTTTGAATTACACCTTCCAGAATCCCCAGCTGTGTGGTCAAAACAAAAGACAGACAAATAATATTTGGGCATGCGTCAAGGCAAGTCTGTTCTCCAAATCCTGTGAGGAACTAATCTCCCTCTATTCCGCCTTGGTTAAGCCTCATCTGGAGTCCTGTGTTCGGTTCTGGTCACCACACTTCAAGAAGGATGTCAACAAACCGGAGTGAGCTCCAGAGGAAGGCAAGAAGGGCAATCAGGGGGCTGGAAACCAAGCCCTCAGAGGAAAGACTGAAAGAACTGGGGATTTTTAGCCTTGAGAAATGGAGACTGAGGGAGGGGGAGGGAGATAGGATAGTTTTTTTTTTTCAAATCCTCAGAATGCTGTCATACAGAGGAGGGACAGGATCTGGTTTCAAGCATCCCAGAGTGCAGGACATGACAATAAAGGGCTCAGGTTACAGGAAGCCAGATTTAGGCTGAGCATCAGGAAAAAACTTAACTCTTAGAGCAGTAGGACAATGGCACCCATTAGCTCAGGTGGTGGTGAGCACTTCAATGCTGGAGGCACTGAAGAGAAAATTGGACTAGAACCCGTCAGACGTGATTCAATTTGGATTCCTGCACTGAACAGGGAGTTGGACTCCATGGCTTTATACTGTAGGTCCCTTCCAGCTCCATTATTCTATGGTTCCATGAAAATAAACATTCAAAGCACTACCTTGGATCCACCATCCCATGCATGATGCCATTTGAAGCAGCAGATACCTCAATCTATCCAATAGGGGTGATGGCTGTGCTGCTGGAGATTTCAAGTTTAAGAGGCCAAATGAGAAGACAACTAGAACACAAAAACATAAGAAGAGCTATGCTGGATCAGGCCAAAGGCCCATCTAGTCCAGCTTCCTGTATCTCAAAGTGGCCCCAACAAATTCATCTGGGAGACAGCTTTGCCAACACAGAGGATAAGACAGGGGGAAATGAGTGAGCACTCTTGGAATATCTAGGGAAGTGTTTCCTTACAAATAATACATACACACCGACCCAGCAGAGAAACGTCCAGAATCCTGTTACAGACATAGGCCAACGTAATTCCACCAGTGTCAATTTCAAGGCTGAATTGCCACCCGCTTAGAAGTCTGAATTGGTCACCTTGCATGGCAAGTTTGCACAAGCAGAGAAAGAGGCCCCACAATCTTAATGAGTGGCAAAGCACTGTGGAAATTTACATCGGGTGCCTTAGGCTAGTGGCTGTAAGTTAACAGAGAAGCATTCTATACCAATAATGTTAGAACTGCAGAGCTGGAAGCCCCTGTCAAGGATACAGAGTGGGAAATTGAACTCCAAACCTCTGACTCTGCAGCCACAGAACTAAACCAAAACTGGATGTCTTCAGCATCAAGAACTCAGGTCAATTTCAGAAATCTAGCGACCAAAAAAACCAGACCAAAGAAAGTAAATTCAGGAAGACACTTGACTGCCTAACTCCAATGGAGAGTTAACAAATAAGACTGGTGCCTAAAAGAAACAAGTCCTTTATAAAGCTAAGCATTCAGCAAAGTGCTAAGAAGATGGACAAGAAAAAGCCAACAACATTACAACACACCCTAAGAGCAATTCCACTCTGCACAGCAAAACGTCTCCTACGCTTCTAGGAAAGGTGCCACACAAAGGTGGGCGACCGAGTTAAGGTGCCACTGGGAGTGGCCAGGGGGCCACCAGACCACCTGAGAGAGCCGTGGGTCCCTCCACTCGTGATCTCACCCAATCCTTAATTCACGGCAACATCCAACTTCTGGTCGAACGGCAGCGGGTTCATCATCCCACTGGAGGCTCCGTTCCAAGGTTGAAAAGCTCTCATGCTTGGGCAGCGTTTCCTAAGGCTGTGCCAAGCGCTGCCTTCCTGGAGAACGTCCCTCCCACAGTTTCTAGCCTTGCTGTTTCAAAGCAAAATACGTGTTTGCTAGGAATCCTGCAAGAGGGCTCATGCCCGGCTGGTGGGCTTGGATGACCACCAGGGCTCTGCTATTCCCCGGACACCCTGGGAGCACTCAAACTTTCCCTTGGATGCAAAAGCGGTTTGGACTTCAGCCTCACTCTCCCACACGTTTGTTCAACGGATCGGAACTGAAGCCTGGGAAAGTTGGGTTTTTTTTCCCCCTTTTCTTTTCTGGACTGCAGATCTTCGAGTGTTCATTCTAGCCAGCGCTGACTAGGCCACCTGGGGAATTCTAGAAGTTAATTGTCCAAAACAATTAAATATTCTCAGGTTCCAATTGTAAGTCAACATAGGAAGCAATGTGGGAGAAAGGACTCCTGCCATCTCAACCCATTGCCTTCCAGTTGGGTTGGATTCTGACTCCTCTCATCCCCCTCCAGAATGAGAGCTTTAAGTCCAAAGCGCCTGGAGGGCACTGGTTTAGAGAAGGATGGGCATGAACACAGCTTGGAATATTTCCATTTTAAAGGAAATTAGTTACATTCCTCACTACTTGGAGTTGCTCTAAGCATGCCATTGGTGTGCACAGTGTTGTGTGTTATTAGTGCATCGTGTTGCTGCTAACAGGCTATCTAGGGGAACACCATCTGGTGGCCAATTTTCAGTAGTAGACTTTAGGAATATGTATTGAAATAGAAAACAAAATAAAAACAAAAGAATTTTTCTCTTCTTACTTAAGGACTGATGCTTAACATTATTATTTTAACTTCACCACCATTAGATGAGTTTGCTGGAACATGGAAACAACACAAAGTACTCCAGATAACATCCCTGAAGTTGAAATTTTCCACTTAGTACCTTTGAAGCCTCAGTAATGATAAAATATGATACAGTATATCTTCCTGAGGGGAAAATACATACCCTCCCTGGATAAAGATAATGAAACAGGGATTAAAGCTGGTAAAACTGTCGGGAGGTGATCCAAACTTCCGTAACAGCTGGAATCACTTTTGACAAACAGATAAGGAAAAGACTGCATTATGCCTCTTTATATGAACTGGGCTGTCCCTATATATATCTACATTTATGTACCTCTCTATGTATAATTGTAAAGGACCTCTATCTAATTGCAGTTAAGTTAAAATAATCTTGTTAAATATAGAAACCAATGCGCTTTCATTCACAGTACAGTATTTATTACAATTCTATATAGTATATATTCTTCTCCAGTTGGCTTGAGGATTGATGGCATAGAATTTGGGAGAGGGGGATTTGGTCAAGATGCCATTAAAGCTCTTCCTCTTGAAAAAGTACCATATTTTCCCATCTATAAGACAGTGCTGTATATTAGATTCCCCCCCCCACACTTTTAAGACCTCCAAATTATGAAAATTAATAAATCCTCTTTGAGGCCTCCTCTGTCCCAACCCATGGTGTTTCCTTTATATAGGGAAAAAAGCAGAAGGTGTGAAATGTTTTCTTTTCTTTCCAGGAATGCTTGATTGCCCTCCTCTCTGCTTTGTTCTTGTAGGATCGGGCCCTTCTTTTTTTGCCTGAAAATGAACTTCGTAATGGTTTGCTCCACACCCAAGCATTTCCCTACAGAAACGAAAGCTCTGGTCCTTGCAAAAACAGAGATGAGTCTTCAGAACACGGGAAGGAAACAGCAAGGTCAGTTTGGCCTCCCCCCTACCCAGAAAGGCTTACTTCCGTATATGCACCACTTAATTATTAGTGCCATGATTTTAGGAAAAAAGTAGTGCTGTATACAAGGAAAAATACAGTAACTTTCAAAAGTAGGTGCTACTTGTCACACTTAAGTAGAGTAGGTGTTGCTTATTATTATTCCTAAAAAAATAACTTTGTAACCAGCAGTTAACCTCAAAATAACTAGTTCTATGTAATTACATCTGTTGTAACTAACTCTCTTCCAAGTTCTAGGCTTGAACATCAAACTAAGAAGAAGAAACCCCAGACACCAACCTTGACCCAGGCATAAACCTTTCTGGGTAACTTCAGGCCAACAACTATCCCTCTGCCTATAGCCTAATTCACATGTCAATTTAAAAAACAAATGGGGGGGGAACACGAGGACCACAAACTGCCCTGAAATTCAAGTATGTGACCTTGAAAGAGAATAATCATGTCATTCAATGACATATGCATTTTGCAACTATTTTCTGAGCTCTGTGCTGCAAAATTTGGAGGACTCTGGAGTTTTGGTTTTACAATGGTCCATCAGGGTGAAATCTGTCAAGTTAAAAAGTGGAAGAAACAAATTCTGCCTCCCTACCCCCCCACTCTAGCACAAACAACTGTATAATTTATATTCAGGAAAACAAACAAGGAGCTTCAGCTCAGCTTGGCACTAAGTTGATACATAAGAGCTTTTGGGGAGACGTCTAGGTAGAGAATGCTATACATTCTTAGGGATTTATGCCCAGGTGTATAAATCTGGAGCACGCATATTTCAGGAAATGAAAAATTGCCTTTATCAACTACAACGCCCAGAATGTATTCTGGAGTGATCCAGATATTGTAGTACACAAAAAAATGTCTGTAAGGTTTGGTCCTACTCAAGTGCCCTCCAGATATCTCGGTATTAACAAGCTCATTCTCTGAGTGTGGATCCTGAGGTAACCAAAACATCACCCCCACCCACCCAGACACACACAAAAAGGGGGATATTCAGCACCAGAGGGAGAGAGAATCCTGAGTTTTACAGCTGGAGAGAAAATGTCAGAGGGGAGAACAAAACCAAACAGCCGCTTGAGCAGCGAGTAGCTAGGGTGAATCTAGAATACTGAGGGCAGCTAATAATAGTAATAATTCTAGAACTACAGTACTTCAGGAACTGAAGCTCATTTTAAATTCCCAGCAAGGAAACACCTCAGAGATGGGAAAGGTCAAGTGCCTAACCAGTTTAAAAAACAACAACAAAAAAAACCAAGCTTTATTGATGGCCACCCCATAGAACAAGTGAAGTCTGTTATTTAGGATTAAGCTTTTCTTCAATAACTCTTGGGAAAACCATCTAGACTAGAATACCAATGAAATCGCCACCTACACTGTTAATTCGTTACTAAGGTTCTATTGGGGCAGAGGTGGCAGGCAGTTTCCACCTGCTCTTAAAATCTATGAGGCCAAGGTTGTATCACAGATATGCTCTGGTGCTGAAATATGGCGGTCCAGTCAGAAAATGTACCTGGAAACATCTCAAAATAAATTTTTCCAAGCTATCTTAGGTGTCCCCAAAGGAACGGAGACCTGCCTTCTTCGGTTAGAAGCAGGACTCCACACAGTGAAGGCTATATACCACACAGCATCCAAGCGATTACACTCTGGCTGAAATTAAAAAAAGGGGATAGGATCAAATCTAGTCCTGGCTGCTTTTAAAGAGATGCTAAATTTTAATGATAAGACAGTTTTAGCTTGGGAGCAGGAAACCTTACAACCTATTGATATGTATGGTCTTTCTAATGATTTTCTAAATGCTTCTAATCTGGAAATGGCAACACAATGCTTGGAAGTCCCATATTTTAAATTGTGACTTTCAAGCAGACCGTATTTTTGCAAATGTCTGTCAAAAATGTGCACCCTGGTAGGCCAAGCTACCTATTCAAATACCTCACCCACAGTATTTTAACAAATATATTCAATTTTAACCGGAGAAACGCTTTTGCAGCCATACGTTGCCGGTCTAGGGAGTTCTGCAGTGGTTGAAGGATGTTATTGATGGATTCCCATGGAGAGAAAGAGTTTGCCCATGTGGAAGTAATGCAGCTGAAGACCTAACCCGCTATTTGACTGTTCAATCTACCGTATGAAGAGCAGAGAGCAGCCTCGCTCCAAGAGATTTAGTGCATACCTGATACATTTCTTTGACTGACGGATAAGGCACCATACATTTCTTAAAAGTAGCTGGCTTTGCCTTTAGAGCAACAGTTGTAAGGAGCAAGTGTTGTATCTATGATTATGTTTCAGTGGAGGATTGAATTGTCCTTTATGAGAATGTAGATTTTTGTTGGTTTTACAAGTATAGTATACTGTATATGCTATTTCATCTATTTTGAAATTCTTCTGTAATGGCTTTGGCTATACACAAATAAACTTTACTTACTTACTTACAAGCCTTATGAACTGGAGAGTCTCAACTTCTTAACTACATCCTTACATCCTTATGGGACATCTCAGAATGGCGGAGCTGAAAGGGACACTATACATCTGTGAGAGAGCGGATGGTGTGCTGTCCGAAAGACGGATGACACTAGAAGGGCAGGGACCATCAGAGGAGAAAACAGGGAAAGAAGGGGTGGAGACACAGAGGGAAAGGAAAGAGAATGTGTGGCGACGGGGAGAAAGGGGCAAATACAGATGAAGTGGCTGAAGGCATGTGGGTGTCCATTGGCGGGGAGGAAGAATTAGAGGAGGATATTTGGAAGGAGAACGGACCAATGAGGGAAATGTGCGAGACAGGGAAGAGGTTTCGAGAACTCAAACTTAAGGATGGAGTACATCCTCGGCCGATTATACAGCGAATGAAAGCCAACGCCGTTAGGTGGTTTAACCCGGAGTAAAACTCAAAGGAATAAATTGTGGAGGAAATCGTAATAGAACAAGTTTTAAATACTGCAGTGTAAGTAGTGCCGCTCGAAGTTGGGCGCGGAAGTGTCGACCCGCAGGATTGGAGGACGTGATTTGGCTGGTGGAAGACTTCGCTGGCACGGAGGAATCACAAGTGAGCAGACAAGGACCATCGGGAGATTGTGGTGGAGCAAGAGAGAAAATGGTGTCAGTACCCGTCAGACATGGGATTCCAACTTCGGTCAGCAGAGGCGAAAGAATCGGGCGTGGATCCAGAGGTTCAGGAGCAGTTCCAAAGACAACACCATCGAGGGGGATCACATTTGATCACCATATTCCCGAACACTTAATTTCGGACTGTTTCAAACAAAATGTGAAGAAAGATGTATGTTTTCCTGTGGAGCCAAGGGCCATTACCAACGTGACTACAAAGGGGTGGACTGTTCTTAGGTGGACAATTGCGGGAAGACTGGATATGTGCCGAAGAATGTTGAACCTCCTGGGTGGGAGGTATCGGCGATAGTAAATGGGGAGAAGAAATTGGCACTAGTAGATATGGGGTGTAGGAGGACCCTTGTGTGGAGTATTAATGGTAACTTATTGAAAGAGAAACTGTTTGTGAGGTGCATTCATGGAGATTTGAAACCGTATGAGCTAGCTTGCGCAGAAGTAATTATTAATGGTAAAATGAAGCGTTTAAAAGTGGGAGTGGTACCAGGGCTATCCAGAGAAATGTTAGTGAAGAGATTGGGAGGGTATTAATGATCTCTTACTGGTACAGGAGACCATGCAAGGACATCTAGTCAAAGGTTTACGGGAATCATTCGAATCAATGGTCAGCACATCCAAGGAGAGGGTGAGGTTTTTGCCACAAGAGGACGCTACTTTGAGGGAGGCCCGGGATGATGGGGAGAGTGGGCCGGATCAAGAGGGATTCGAGTTGCGAGAGGGTTTATTGTACCATATAGGGAAAGGAAGGGAAAGTAGATTGGTGGTACCCCAAGGTTGGAAGAAATAACTGTTATGGTTAGCTCATGATATTCCTATGGCCGGACACTTGTCGAACGCTAAAATGTTTCCGTGATTGAGCCAGAGGTTTTGGTGGCCGGGATTGAAGAGGGATGTAGATCATTATTGCAAGACATGTAAGGAGTGCCAGTTGACTCAGAAAAAACCAAGACCCGGAGCTCCTCTAATATCAATGCCACTTATAGACAAACCATTTGACAGAATTGGAATCGACATTGTAGGCCCTCTCCATAAGTAGCCCGCGAAGGGTTCAAAAGTAGCCCGCCGGCTATCAATAAAAAAGTGAGGGGATAAGTTCTCCACCCCTCCCTCCTCCATCCCAAGGACCACCACTGCCCCAGCCAAGTTCTGAGTCTGCCAGCCCCCTGTCTCAGCCGAGAGGAGCAGTTCAAGGGCCATGGTGCATTGAAATCTTTTCCCCCCAGAACAGATTAATTGGTTTTCAATGCATTCCTATGGGAAACCGCTGCTCTACTTACAAAGGTTTTTACTTATGAGCATGTGCTCGGAACGGATAAAATCCGTAAGTAGAGGTTTTAGTGCAGTAGCCCTCAGGCACTTTGGGCCGGAAAAAGTAGACCTTGGCCTGTTCAAAGTTGAACAGCCCTGTTATAGACTATGCTACCAGGTATCCTGAAGCGATTCCACTAAGGTCCACGTTGGCTCAGACTTTAGCAAGGGAATTGTTGGTAGTGTTCACTCAGTTAGGATTCTCTAAAGAAGTGTTGACGGATAGGGGGTCAAATTTCATAAGCCAATTGTTTAAAGAAATGTGGAAGATATTGGATGTAAAACCTATTAGAACCATATCATCCCCAGACCAATGGCCTGGTGGAAAGGTTCAACAAAACCTTAAAGAGTATGCTAAGGAAATTACTTACGGAAAAACAAAAAAAAAATGGCATTTATTGCTGGTGCCTTTAATGTTTGTTGTTAGGGAAATCCCTCAAGCTTCAACGGGGTTTTCGCCTTTTGAATTGTTATATGGGAGAAATCCCCAGGGTATTTTAGACTTAGTTAAAAAAAAAGTGGGAGGAAGATACAGACAATGCTCAGCTCACCATCAAGCAGGTTACTGAAATGAGGGAGCATTTAAGGAAAGTGTTGGAAATGGCGAAAAAGAATTTAAGGACAAGACAGGGGGAACAAAAGAGGAGATATGACAAGAAGATTAGTAGAAAGAGTTTTGAGCCGGGGCAGAAAGTGTTGTTGTTACTACTGGAAGAACAAGCCAAATTATTTGTGAGATGGCAAGGATCATATGTAGTTACACGCAATTTGAATGAGGTAGATTAGGAGATAGAGATGCCGGACCGGAATAATGCAAAAAGAATCTTTCATGTGAACCTGTTAAAGGAATGGAATGAAAGAGAAGTCTTCTTAGCTGAGGTAGAAGAGGAAGAGGATTTTGGACCTGATATTAATTTATATGGGAGAGGAGTAGAAAAGGTAGAGATATGTCATGAGTTGAGTAAAGAGCAAGTGTTACAAGTGAGAGGTTTGGAAAGACAATTTAAAGATGTCTTCGATGACAAGCCGGGAAATACTGGGAACATTGAACATCAAATTAACACTCCTGAAGATGCAATTGTAAGGAATGGAGGGAGAACTTGGCCTAGACATCTGGTACCAGTTATTGAGGAGGAAGTAAAGAAAATGTTAGAAATGAGAGTTATAGAGCCATCTAAAAATCCTTGGAGATGCTACCCGGTGTTAGTTCTGAAGCCTGATGGGTCGGTAAAATTTTGTATAGATTATAGGAAATTAAACTTAGTGTCAAAATTTGACGCTTACCCGATGCCACGAATCAATGACTTATTAGATCGGTTAGGAGAAGCCCAATTCTTATCTTCTTTTGATTTAACAAAGGGTTACTGGCAGATCCCCTTGAGGCCAGAGGATAAGGAAAAAATAGCATTTGGGACCCCACAAGGCTTGTACCAGTTTACTCATATGCCATTCAGCCTGCATGAGGCAGGAGCCACATTTCAAAGATTAATGGATCATACAGTCACCCCCTGCAGTACCTGCGCCTCAGGCCACGCGGCAGGGTGGCAATCACATCGCCCTGCGCTGCTGCCCCACGCTCCTCTGAGAAGCCTCGGTGTCACTCGAGGGAGCAGAGGGGGGGTGATTGCATTGCCCCGTGCCGCCCCCCCACTCCTCCGAGAAGCCTCGGGGGGCGGGGGGCGATCGCATTGCCCCATGCTAACCCTTCACTCCGAGAAGCCTCAGGCTGCGCGGGGGGTGATGCAATCACCCATGCTGCCCTCCCGCTCGGCCCGAGGCTTCTCGGAAAAGTGTGGGATGGCGGCGTAGGGCGCTGCCCCGCAATCTCCATTGAAATGCATTGAGCCAATGCATTTCAATGGAGAAATTTTCCCCATTGGAATGCATTGAGCCAATGTTTTCCAATGGGGAAAATTTTCTCCATTGAAATGCATTGAGCCAATGCATTTCAATGGAGACGGCCCTGGACAAGAAGTCTCGGGGCGGCATGATGGGCAGCGGCGCGAGGTCAAATCCCCCTACCGCCGCCGGCATGTGCCACCCCAAGACTTCTTAGACCGGCGCGCGCTAGCAGTGGCAGGGGGATCTGATTGCCCCCCGCCCCCCAACCCACTTCTGCATATCGCGGATTTTCAGGCATCGCGGGTCAGGTGGGTCCCTAACCCCCGCGATAGGTGGGGGGTTACTGTATTTTGAACCCAATTAAAGAATTTGCCATGGCTTATTTCGACGACATTACAATTTGTAGTCAGAGCTGGAGTGAACACATCTTCCATCTGGAAAGAGTGCTGGAGATCTTGAGAGAAGCAAATTTGAAAGTAAACCCCAAGAAGTGTCAGACAGCACGGAAAGTAATAAAATTTCTAGTATTCAAAGTAGGATTGGGCAAGATTTATCCGTTATAAGACAAGATGGACAGGATACCAAAATGGCCAGTGGCAAGTAGTAAATTTTTTTTAGGATGGGCCGGGTATAACCGACAGTTCATTCCCCACTTTTTGGAGTTAGCAGCTCCTCTAACAGATTTGACTAAAAAGATGCCTAGGAAGATTATTTGGGATTCTAAGGAGCAGATGGGTCCCCAAACATTTTTGACTTACAGCTCCCTGGCTTGCTTGCTTTATTTATTTCGAATATTTTTACCCCACCTTTCTCCTTGGACGAGGACCCAAGGTGGCTTACAATAGTGAGGGACCACTGGCTGTGGCTCTCCAGGACAGTAACGACTGCCATACCCATGGGTCCATTACCCAAACCTAGACATACATCTTCCCAAGTTGTACTACCAGGACTGGCCACTAGACGGAACCATATACAGGTGGCTTAAAAGAAACACCCTCATGGCCCAACTTTTCTCAGATAACCAGTTTCTGGAAATGAGGAGAAATGGCATTGGGGGTGGGATGGGATGGCTCCCTTGTGAACAGGAGAGGAGGAAACCCAGTCCATTGAGAAGACTTGACCAGGGTGCCCTCTCTGCACCATGCACGGACAAGATTCCCCATTGGGCCTCTTTGACTGGATAATCCCCATGGTCTATTCCAGCTCTGCAGTTCTAACACAATGATGAAGACAGCAAGCTTTAAGCTCCCCCAGAATTGTTTATCAGGCTGAAAGAAAAAGGGGGGGGGGATAAGGCAAGTAATGCAACCAGCAATTCAACATCCAAGAAGGGGTGAGGAATGGATCCAAGGAGTCACTCTTAAGTGGCCCAGCATCAGAGAAGCCTCAGCCCCTCCAGAGGTTCTGGCCCAGAACAGCCATCAGCCACACCCACCGTGCCATCATGGGAGATGGAGTCCAAGACAACCAGAGTGCCAAAGGTGCCTCCAAATCCTTATTTGAGTAGTATTCAGGGTTAAGCGGCAAAAGCTGGGATCTTTTATAAACAAATGAACAATGAAACCCAGGAAGGCAGAGGAGGAAGCAACTACAAAGGGCATTAAGACCTCTTCCATGTCCTGAAAAGTAAATCCACGGCCATCCAGCCTCTGCTTAAGAGCTTCCAATGAAGGCCACTTGCATCCGAAGCAAGACTTTCCCACAGTCAAACAGCTCCTGCTGCCAGGAAGGTCTTCCTAAGGTTATTACAACCCACTGCTTCACATCCTGCCCTCAGGAGCAGCAAAGAACCAAGACTGTTCCGTCTTCTACTGAACAGCCCATCAGTGGCTCTCACCTCACCTCTTCTCCTGCACCAACCTACACAGCAGCTCTCCTAACTGGACTTTGTCTCCAGACTTTTGACCTACACACCCTTGGTTATCCTCCTCTGGGTATGTTCCAACTTGCCGATCTCAAATGGTGAGGGCCAGAAATGGACACATGACTTCAAATGGGATTAACCACTTCCAAAACATAGGGTTGTCATCCCTTCTCTCTCTCTCTCTCTCTCTCTCTCAACAGTAGGTGCAGCTTCCTACTTTGTGTGGACTTCCTAGCAACACAAGGACATGAGAAAGCAGCCTACAAGCTTTGTCCAAAAGCTTGTCTCAGGCCGCATGCTGGCGACCGACCAGATCCTACTAACAGGAGGGAATTTTATTTCTTTAATTTATATACTGCTCCATTAGTGCAAGGCACTATTTTGGGAGAGGAAGCTAGCAGGTTGTGAAGCCTACGGTACCTTCCTTCCGACCTTCTTCTGCAGACCTTCATCTACAAAGGTCTGCTACTGAAAGGAACTGAGAAAGCCATCGTGATTAGCCTCCATAACCCACATCAAATGGATGTTGCTGCTTCTAGTGGCAGGCAGTTCCACAGTTTAGCTATGCAACATGTGAATAAGTGCTTGCTTCTATGCATCGTGCTTGAGATGATGACCCTTTTTGGGATCTACTGTCATTGCAGAGTGAGAAAAAGTGTTCCATAACCATTTTCTCTTCTCCATTATTAATAAATGCAGACATGCTCTTGCATGCTCCTCCCTTTTAGGCTCTAGCTTTTTAGCAACAAAATATGACGTGGAAGGTAAAATATTGAGCTGCTCTGATGTATTGTTTTTGACATTTTTTCTGACTTTGTTTCAGCTCTCCCACACTATCCATATCCCAAACCTAAACACACTCCACACGGTGTATCAAGGAATTAAATACAATACGACTCCGATATCAGCGGAATCAGTAACTGCTGTTTCACTTATCCATGGTTTGAAAATACTAAAAAACTATTAAAAGTGAAAAAGCAAGAAATATGCATTTTCATGTCTTTGCCAGAACTTGCCAATAGAGGGAGAGAGAGAGGGGGGTGCTACTATGCATCCTTCATATTGACAAATACATAGCATGGTCTCTGGCGCCCTCTAGTGGCCAGTTCTGGTTATCTCTGGTGAAAATATGTATTTCTGGAATTTTTTTTAGATTTTACCATTCTACATATAATGTTCACTGTTATCGGTGGTTTGCAACATCCATGGGGGATGGGGTGGTGGTGCAGCAGACGCTAGTTGGAACCATTCCTTCCCCTGGAGATATGGGAGTCCCACTGCATTTGAAAGCTGTCTTTCTGCCTACTCTTAATGTGTTAAAATCTACATTTCTACAGCTGCCACATGCTATTTTTCATTGTACTACCCATTATGATGGGTCCACGACGCCTTTTTTCCCCCTGTTCAGGTCACTGCCAGCTGAGATCCTGCAACAAGTATACGTGAAACCGAAATTGCTTCCATTCCATCCCTTGAGGCTTCCTTTACGTTTCGTCATCTCTGCTCATTTTGGCACCTACTCTCCATTTGATACCCGAGTCAAGACTCAGATCCGACAATCTTGACAGGCAGTCCATTTTTGATCCTACTGCAAATCCCACCACCACCCAGCCTCTGGAGCACTCAAAAAGCTTGGTCTCGATGCCTAACATTTTACAACGATCCATTTATGTGCACTTGGGGTCGTTCTTTCCCCCCTGATGGACCTCGAGTGGATACAGAACCTTGGCTTTTGACCTTGGTGGCTGAGACCTGAAAACACTCAGGTCTATCCCGAAACTTCACTTCCGACAGAGACTAGCAACAGGTCTCCTGGAAGGTCAGAGACCAGTTATGAAGGCCAGAGCCCTGATCCATTGCTTCTGCCAAAACCCCAGTATACTCCCAGAGAGACCCCAAGCTGGAGGTGCTATGTAGCTATTGTGGGGGCTGAAGTCCAGCCGGGCTGTACTTAGCTAAAAAGAAATGAAAACCAGCTCTTTGTTGTGCTTTTCTTAGGCCGCTTATGACAACCTGTGGACCTGTGCGCTGTACTAGCCTTTACGACGCTCTTAAAATGAACCGACAACCTACGCTCCAAACGGTGCCTCTGTGCCGCTCTCTATCCTAATTTCCCCCCACCCCACCCAGCCTACTTCTATCTTCCAAGAAAAAAAAAAGCCAACCACCCCCATGAAACTAATGCTCTATTATGCTTCCCTATTCTCCCTTCTCGCCTATGGGCATCCAAATCCTGACACCTTAGGGACTAGCCCCTTGCCTACAAGTTTCACCGCGGACCTACGTACGACCAGGACAGACTACATCGTAAGGGACAGAAGAGGCGCCGAGTCACAGAGGAGAGGCCCTGTTGGGGCGGCCGCTGGGGCCCTGCTCCGCCCCTTCCCACAAGCCGCCCACGCCGTAGATCTCGGCCGCGTGGGTGCGCTGGTGGGCGGTGAGGCTGGAGTGGGTGCTGAAGCTCCGGCCGCACTCGTTGCAGATGTAGGGGGTGTAGATCGAGTGCGTCCGCATGTGCCGGGTGAGCTTGGAGCTGGAGATGAACCGCTTCCCGCATTCGGTGCAGCCGTAGGGCCTCTCCCCCGTGTGGACCCGCTGGTGGGTGTTGCGGGTGGAGAGGTGGCTGAAGCTCTTCCCGCAGACGCCGCAGAGGTAGGGCTTCTCGCCCGTGTGGATCCGCTGGTGCTTGCTGAGGTTGGAGCTGTAGCTGAAGCTCTTCCCGCACTCGGAGCAACTGTAGGGCTTCTCGCCCGTGTGGACCCTCAAGTGCTTGGTGAGGTCCGAGTTCTGCTGGAAGCACTTCCCACAGTCCGGGCAGCCGTACCCGTAGGGCATCTCTTCCATGTGGATCCGCTGGTGGGTCACGAGGCCTCGGTGCTGGCTGAAGCAGGCTCCGCACTCGGCACACACATAGGGCATCTCCCCCGTGTGGGTCCGCTGGTGGATGAGGAGGTTGGAGCGCTGGGCAAAGCACTTCCCGCACTCGGGGCACTGGTGGGGCTTCTCGCCCGAGTGGATCCGCTGGTGCTTGAGGAGGTTGGAGCTTTGCCGGAAGCACTTCCCGCACTGCGGGCAAGGGTAAGGCTTCTCGCCCGTGTGGATCCTCCGGTGAATGGTCAGGCTCGAACGCTGGGTGAAATGCTTCCCGCAGTCCGGGCACTGGTGAGGGCTCTCGGCCGGGTGGGCTCGCGGGTGTCTGGCCAGGGCTGGGCTGTGGTGGAAGGCTTTCCTGCCCTCGGGGCTGGGGAAGAAGCTCCTTGGCACCAGCTGAGCTCGGCCGGGAGCCCTCAGGCCGTTCTCCGAACTCCGGGTGGCTTTCCTCTCCCCGCGGTC